>VWZG01007980.1:0-90223 GCA_013396735.1 Grallaria varia | reverse complement strand
TTTGAAATGTCAGTTTCTGAAATTTAAGTAGTTACTGTCTTCACTGAAAATAAAATTACTAATAGTTTGTAAAGAATTGGTACATGATTGTGATGCTTAGCATCTAGCTGATAGAAGTACAGTAAGTCACAAATCAAAACTCCTTTTGTTACAGCTTCATGTAATATATTCATTATGTAATTAATTTGATGGAATAATGTGGAAAGAAAAAAGTCTACCAAAATATACTTGAACTGTTGTTAATGCCTTAATGTAAACAAAATGTAACAAAGTGTAACAGTGAAAATTGTGTGGGAATAAGCCTTATTGGATATATATATCTAAAGTGCAGAGCCTTGCTGCTTCTAATGAGAGCTTTTTCTCTTTGAAGGCTAACACCCAAGATTGGTTTTCCTTGGAGCGAAATAAGAAACATCTCTTTTAATGACAAAAAATTTGTCATAAAGCCAATTGACAAAAAGGCCCCTGTAAGTAGTGTGTAGAATAGTATCCCTTTGTGTATGGATATGAAGAAATTTAAGCCTGCAGGGACTTGCTCTGGCATAATGGCATGTGTAATTATTTTGTGATATTTATTATTCTTACTGGTAGAATAGTCAGTAATAAAAAAAAAATTGGTTTTGAAATATGTTTATTTTATCTCTTGTTAATATTCTGAAGTTGTTGGGGTTTTTTAAGTCAACTTACACTTTGTGGTGTGTTGAAAAGACACAGTGTAAGATGCTCAATTTTCTGTCCCCCTCTGTTTTTCCTTTTTTTGTTAGAGTAGCACATTTCATGAGACTTTCTGGGTCAAATCTCTTCAGAATAGAGTAGAAAAGAGTTTCACTTTTTTAGAAATTAGCTTGTTCACATACTTTATTTAAAATTCTACGTAAGTTCAAAATTACATCTGGAATACTCTTATCTTACAAGTAACTAGATTTATAGATTATGATGTTCGTTTGCTCAAAATGTTAAAATACTTGTAACCAATGCAAGCGTGCAGTAATGATTTGAGTCTTGTCACAAATGTATTTTTTAGAGTGATATACTTCAATTATTTTTGCTAGGATTTTGTTTTTTACGCACCCCGTCTAAGAATTAACAAGCGAATTTTGGCACTGTGTATGGGAAATCATGAATTGTACATGAGGAGGAGGAAACCTGATACAATTGAAGTGCAACAGATGAAGGCCCAAGCTAGAGAAGAGAAACATCAGAAACAATTGGAAAGGTAATTAACAAACTTCATGAAACAGCAGAAAATTCTCCTACACTTTTAAGAAGCCATAGAAGTATCAGGCATCTTATTATTCTAGAAACGAGAGCTGCTTTTCTTTCTGCACTATGTAGCGGGTTTGTGGATTGACGTGGCTCACCTGTCTTAATAGAAAACCCTATCGTTTTTGAACTTTCAGCACAGTAATAGTAGCTGTACCGTTGTTTCTAGTTATTTTTTTTTGTGAAACAGCCTTACCTCTCTGTTGCTTGATCCTTAGGGACTTTCATACTCTACGTGTGAGCCTTTAAAGCAGGTTTAGCGAGGAATGGCATGGCTTACCTTTTGTGTATTTAAAAAATACTGTTCCCTTTTCTAGCCCAGAGGAAACATCATGGCTAAAATGCAGATGTAATTGTCGCTTTAGCTACTTGAACCATAACCAAGATTGCTAATCAGTTCTGTTCATAAATTGTTTTTCTGTACAGTATTTTGAAACAGAAACTGAATTTGAAACATTTAAAGTCATGTGCTTCTCTTCTAGCAGAGTAAACTGAAAAACAGACTAGCAGCATCCAAAGAGTAGAATTTAATGTGTTTGAGGGCAAACCCCCCTTTTTATTATTTTTTTCAGGGCACAGTTAGAAAATGAGAAGAAGAAAAGGGAGATAGCAGAAAAGGAGAAGGAAAGAATAGAGCGTGAAAAGGAAGAATTAATGGAACGCTTAAGACAAATTGAGGAACAAACAATGAAAGCTCAGAAAGGTGAGCTCTTACTGGTCATGGATTTCTTAAATCTGATGACAGTGTATAGTTGGGTGTTCAGTTCCACAATTCTCTTTGTATGTTGAAGTTTTTTGTTATTTTGTGGGGTGTTAAAAAAAATTATTTTACTAATAACAGCAAGAATTTAGTGGTGTTATATTTGATGCAAAAGATAATTTTTTTTTAGTGTTTAAATGATGGTGTGCATGCATTTGTGTGTATCTTTTTAACATAAAACCAATTTCTAATATAACAAAAGCTTCACTTTAGTAAAAAAGAAATTAATGCATTAATGGAGTTCAGCTCAGAATTATGAAATCCTTAAAATATTGAAAACCTGGAGTTGGAGGGAGCAGGGAAATTACAGAGGAAAATTCAAAGTGCTTCCTCTAGGGTTTTGTTGAATTTAGCTTTTAATTTGGAAATTCCTTGTTCCTTCATTTTCCTATTCCCTTGTAAGATCTGAGAAACTGAAAGTTAAAATCTTGCCAGACTTTGTGACAAAACACATTTCACCAATCGCAATTCTTTGTGTTTAATCACCCTGCAGAGTCCCTCCTGTCTCCATGACTTCCCAGTCCCTCCTCTCCATGTTTGGTGTTTTTTTTTGTTTGTTTGTTTGTTTGTTTGTTTGGGGTTTTTTTGTTTCTTTTGGGGTTTTTTTTGTGTATGTGTGGTGTTCTGTTTTTGTTTTTTTGTTTTTTTTTTTCTTTTCTTCGGGTTGGGTTCACATTCATAAAAGTTTTGTTGCTCCTTTCTTTTCCTAACTGTTGGCTTCAGGCATAATAGAGAGAATCACTGACTAAATCTATGCAAATAAGTTACATATGTCTGGCACTGCACTCCAGCTGTACCACTGCATTTTTCAGTCTTTCAGTGCAGAACAGGTTGGACACATCCAGACAGGTAACACACTAACTGTGCCATGGAATTATTTAAGGGACAGCTATTTGGCCCAGGACAGAGCAGTGTCAGGGTGATTCTGGAGGTGTGACCATATACATTTTCCCCATAACTACTGTAACCAGTACAGCCTAATTTCTGATGCAATACATAATGTTCATGTGTTGCTGATATTTTTAGCCTTCTATTCACGCATGGAAAAGTCTTTATATAAATGGTGTCTGTTCGGTAGTTAACTTGGTAGTTTAGTGTTCTCAGTCATCATGGGAAAATTTGTGCAGTGTTTTTGAATGGTTACACATCTTAATTTTCTAAGTACTGCATTTGTAGAACCCCACATACTTGTGATACTGTTAATTTAATTTTATAACTGAAGTAGTAGTAGGCCTGGGAAACCAACTGAAGAATAGTGGTTACATGAGACTCACTTAAAACTGCAAGTGCTAAGATGAAGCATGTGTCAGCATACCTGCAGAGATTTTTTTTAGTAATAAAGCAAATTAATTGTTCCAAAAAACAAGTTGTTGTTAAGGTTTTTTGGTGAAGGAATCTGTGGCAGTTATGCCTAGCCAAGAACATAGTGGAAAATTTATCATGAAAATCTGCAGGGAGCTTTAGAAAGACTTTTTTTCGTAGTCAGTTTTTCACATCAGAGAAGGAGCATACTGTATGTGTAAATCTTACCTTGCAGTACTGACAGATTACTTCCTCCTATTTCACTAAGGCCTCTACCCTTTAGATTTCAGTATTTTGCTAACCAGGCAGCTACACAACTATTATCCCTTCCCTGATTTAAAACTTTCCTCCTCTTTTGTATAGAGAATTTTTCTGACCCTTGCAGTTGATCTTGGGTTGCTTTGTTGGAGGTACATGCCTAAATTCTGAGCTGCAACTAAGGAGTCTGTCTGGCATTTCAGTAGAGTAGAACAGTGCTTTGCTTTTGTTATTGCAAGAGAGTATGATTCAATGTACATAAAATCTCACTAGTAAGAGGGGGGATTTATATTCGTGTATATGTACATATATTTGGGTGTTTGGCTTATCAAGGAGGTGACTGACAATTTTGTGAAACACAGGGCTATCAGAACTGTCAGGTGAGATAAAGTATATCCGAAGGATGTTTTGGGGATGGGGACAGAGTCAGGCATGTAACAAAGCTCCAGGTAATGTGCTCAACAGCTTCTCTCAGCTTGAGGCAGTAGCGTAAATATCTGTTAGTGTTTTAGGTTACTTTATTTTGAGCATGTTACAGCTGTTATCTGTGTAATATATGAGAAGAACTTGGTAGCTATACCTTGTCTGCAAACTTTCCTCTTGGCAGAACTAGAGGAACAGACTAGAAGAGCTCTAGAACTGGATCAAGAACGAAAGCGTGCAAAAGAGGAAGCAGAGCGCCTGGAAAAAGAGTGTCGAGCAGCTGAAGTAGCTAAAACTGCTCTAGCCAAGCAGGCTGCAGATCAAATGAAGAACCAGGAACAGCTAGTAAGAAACTTTAACCCCATTTTGGAAAAAAAATAAATTATAAAAGATAGTTGAAAATTTAGCTGTTATTCTTGGTTACGTCAAATGAAGAAGTACATTGAAAAGTATGTGAGTTACTGTTGCGGATTGTTGTGGGAACTGCTTTAGAAAACTGCATTAGGTTTGCCACTACTTTGCAAGGCAAACATAAAACTCTGGAACTGTAGGAAATTAAAGAAGACAACCTTTCAGACTGACAAAACTCATTACTTTCTAATAATGTCAGGCTTATCCAGCTGAGAACAAGAGTAGTTTCCTTCTACAGTCCTCTGGGAAGCATGTTGTCTGAGGCAGGTCTGTTCTGAAGCTTGGTGGTGGTGGGGAGTTGGTGACACTGTGGTTTGTTGGAGTTGGGTTTTTTTGTTGTTTTTCCCATCCCATTTCCAGCATTTGCAGTATCTTCTCATGTTCTCTGCTAGACTACTTCTAATTCAAGATTTGTGCATAATAATTGAGAAAAGCGTGAAAATAGTAGAAGAAATTATTTCTCAACTATAAAGCAGCTTTTGATCTTCTGTAAAGATTTAGCTTAGTAGTACTGAGATTATGATTCAGAACCATAGTCTTAATGGTGGGACCATTAAACTAAAACAGCCTGAAATGCTAATTTGCAACTACAACTTGCTATTGGACAGCAAGCTTTGGAAGTGCAGAAGACAATTTTTTTTCTGGACTTATTCCCATCAGACAAGAGTACTCTTGATTCATTACCTCTCTCATGTATTTCTAAAATTTCTGTTTTTAGCAGTGATGGATGGTAACTAACTCCCTTCAAGCTGGATCACAGCAAAGGCTCTACTTTCTTCTATGCAAAGCCAAAATGATACCAAATTAAAACTTCTACTTTTTCTTGTTTGTTTCAGGCAGCAGAAATTGCTGAATTCACAGCCAAGATTGCACTTCTAGAAGAGGCCAAGAAAAAGAAAGAAGAGGAAGCTTCGGAATGGCAGCACAAAGTAATGAGCCCCTACTGTGTGAAGTCAGAACTTCAGAGAAACTAAGGGAGATGAGTGCAGAAATCCCACTGGAACTACATGGGGTCAAATCTCTCTCCCTTGGTTTTCAGAGTACTGTCTTTCTTAAAGGTTTTTGTTCTCCAGTCTACTGAAGACTGCCTATGCTTCTATTTAGCAGATTTCTTCATATTGCATAGTTGGGATGGGGTGTGTGTGGGAAATTCTCATCACAAAATTATGGTCAAAGATTAGAAATGGCTTCTTTTGTATGTTGATGAAATAGATTGGAGCTTCCTGTTAGAGAAGAAAACACCCTAGGAGGGAGATGTATAGAATAATGAATTGTGGTGGGAAAATGAACCCAAACAATAAAATAAGGCACCTGAAATGCAACTGGACAATAATTTAGAGCAAAATAATATTTCGTCACAGAATGTAATTAACAGTGGAATGTGAATACTGAACTGCCTGCATGGGTTCAAAAAGTGATTGATCAGATTTTCATATGTCCTGACTGAGTATGCAATTTAAAGACACCACCTTTGATTTAGGAAATCCATGAGCCTTAAATTTCAGGAGGCTAAGAAAGTTGGAAAGCGATCAGTATGACTGCCCTATTCTTTCACTCTTGTCTACTGCTGGAAATAACTTGACTCTGGTACAGCTGGTTTTGAGTCATATCTTTTTTTACCCTGTATTTCTATTTGACAACTTTCAGTGTATAAGCTAGTCATGTCAGTTATAAAAAATAGTTTCCATCTGTCTGAGAACATCTCAAATATTTATTTTTCTGGCTACTGATAAATCATTTTTAAAGATGGTAAGTGCTCTTTACTGTATTTAGGCTTTTGCAGCCCAAGAGGACTTGGAAAAGACCAAAGAAGAATTGAAATCTGTGATGTCTGCCCCTCCTCCACCTCCTCCCCCACCAGTTATTCCTCCAACAGAGAACGAACATGATGAACATGATGAGAACAATGCTGAAGCCAGTGCAGAACTGTCTTCTGATGGTGTTATGAATCACAGGAGTGAAGAAGAACGGGTAACAGAAACACAGAAAAACGAACGTGTTAAGAAACAGCTCCAGGTAATGAAGATTCATAGTTGTATCAACATAAGTCAAGCTTTGGGGTTTCATTCTTTTTTTGTAAAAAATCTCCTTGAAGTTATGGTGTGCCAAGGAAACAGCCTTTTTATTACTTACAGTGTTCTTGAAGTGCAATAGATAGAAAGGTTAGATGTAAGATTGGGCTTTATAGCCTAGAAGTGTGAGTATGTTGTTGCATTGGCCAGTAAATATGTCTAATAATTATATAATGTCCAGGACATCAAATGGAAAAAGATAATGAGTTTTGGTATTGAGAAAGGAAAGCATTAAGTGATATGAACAGATGCTTGCTTAATATTATTTATATTTGTTTGCAGTCATTCACAGATGTTGTAAATTCAAAAACTCAATTATGCCCTTTTTGGATTAATCTTCTTTCTCTGAAATTGAGTGTTTCTTCCTGGACTAGTCTTACCCCTCAAAGCAGATAATCTCTGTTAGAGGTAACACTTTTCCTCGTTATGAAATGTCTATTTGGGAAGAAAACAGAAGAAATGGGAAGCTGCTAATTTTTCTGGTAGCAACATCTTGGTATGATGGTGTAATGAGTTGACCCTGGCCAGATTCCAGGGACCCACTAAATCCACTCTGCAACTAGGCAGAGGAGAGAGGTAAAGATAAGAGCTGGGAGAGATCACTTACTTATTATCTTCACAGGCAAAACAGACTCAAAGTGGGATAGTACTTACATTTATTACTAACAGGATAAGAACCAAAGAGTGAGAAATAAAACAGTCTTAAAAACGCAAAGACACCTTTCCCCACCCCTCCTTCTGTCTATGGGGGTTGCAGTCGGTTGTTGTTGCTGCTGCTTGTAATGTGAGTCCACCCCTTGATTTACTCCTCCATGGGTTGCAGTCAGGTCTCTGCACCCTGGTGGTCCTCTGTGGGCTGCAGGGGAACATCCTGCTTCACCACAGTCTTCACCACGGTCTACAGGGGACCACAGCTTTGAGTCCTTCCCCTGCTCCGTGGGGTCCTTCCTATGGGAGACAGTCCTTAATGGATCACTTCAACATTAGTCCACCCCTTGGGCAGCAGTTCTTCCAAATCTGCTGTCCTGTGGGTCACTCCTCTATGGGGGTGCAGTCCTTCATGGAAGAGTTGTACTGATGTGGATCCCCCACGGGGCCACGAGTCCTACGCTGGAAAAACCTGCTCCAGTGTGGGTCTGCCTCTCCATGGGCCACAGGTCTCCTGCAGGACCCTGCTCCATCCTGAGCCTCCCACAGGGTAACAGCCTCCTTCATGCATCCACCTGCTCCAGCATGAGCTCCTCTGTGGGCTGCAGGCGGATTTCTGCACCCCAGTGGTCCTCCGTGGGCTGCAGGGAGACAACGTGCTTCACCATGGTCATAACCACAGGCTACAGGTCACCACAGCTCTGAATCCTTCCCCTGCTCCCGTGGGGTCCCTTCTCCCCCTCCTTTGGCACCGACCTTGGTGTCTGCATTGTTATCCCATGTTCTCACTCTCTGGAGTTTCCTCTGCATGACACCCCTCTATTCTTAAATAAGTTATCACAGAGGCATTACTGTGATCTCTAATTGGCTCAGCCCTGGCCAGGAGCTGGATGTCCATTCTGGGGCTGGCTATTGTTGGCTCCATAGGACAGGGGAAGCTTCTAGCAGCTTCTAACAGAAGCCACCCCTGTAGCCCCCCCAATACTAAAATTCAGCTACAGAAACCCAGGACACATGTATGTCTAATGTTTTTCCTGCTTGTTCAGTCACTGAATAGGATCAGAGGGATAAAAAAGAGCTGTCTTTAAAATTTTTGGTTGATTAAAATAAGGTGGTTTTCCTGCTCTATCCTGCTCGTCCCTTTCTTCTTGAATGTTATGGTGTATGAGGCGCTTTTTTTGTTTTTTTTTTGTTTTGTTTTGTTTTGTTTTTTTTGTTTGTTTGTTTGTTTTTGTTTGTTTTTGGTGGTTTTTTGTTTGATGCTCATACTTAAGGGAAGAATCCTATGCTCTCATGTTTTTTTTGTGATAGACCTCACAGTATGAGTTACTGAACAGCACAACAAGCATTTCATAGGTTGGCATTCAGGAAATTCTTATCCAGATTGCAAAGTAGTTGTTATCAGAAATGCCAGAATCATTAGAAAATTTTAGTCAAAGCACTTAAATGCAAATATTTTATTCAACAGGCTTTAAGTTCTGAATTGGCTCAAGCCAGAGATGAAACCAAGAAAACACAAAATGATGTCCTTCATGCTGAGAATGTTAAAGCAGGCCGTGATAAGTACAAGACTCTTCGACAAATACGACAAGGCAATACAAAGCAGCGTATTGATGAGTTTGAAGCAATGTGAGAGCTGTTATTTTGCATATATGTTCCTCGTAAAGCTGAACCACCAACAGAGAAAAAAAGCAGGCCTTTGTAGATTTGATGGATTGCACCCCACTTTGCCAAAGTACTTAATACCAGGTTGACTACAGTGACTAGAAGACAAGTTTTTAGGGGAAGCTATTCAACATTGTAAGACAGTCTGTCAGCCCTAGGTTTTGGGGTGGGGGAGGGTGCAGAGATTAATAGCAGTTTTTTCCCTCATCGTGCTTTCAGTTTCATTGTTTGGGGTTTTTTTTTCCCCCCTTTGGAAACAGATGTGAGGTATATGACTGACAAATGTATATATTGCTTAACTTTATGAAACAGAAAGAAGAATGGAACTGAACCTAAACTGGATAGGTACTATTTCAGTATGAAGTTTGAAATTAGTTTTTAATGTAGCTGTACCGTTAAGTGTTTGATATTTGCTTCAGTTTGGGTTGTTTTTCTCCTTGGTTTAGTTTTTTTTTTGTCTCTCAAGTGAAATTTTTTGGTGTTTCATGTCCTGTCATCATTGATGGTTTTCTTTGCCTACCTGTTCACAAAGGTCTGGATGGCAGGTGGTAGTTCCAGGAAATGTTTTTAAATGGAACACTACCTGTGGGCAGCACATGGCTGCTGATAGGCTGGAGTAAGTATTGCTTTTCCTAGGTGATTCTTTTAGATGTGCAGTGTTCTAATGCAGCAAAGAGGGAAAAAATAAAGTTTAATGTGCTATTTGCTTGTAATTATTTTATTTGCAGTAGGGAGACCTGGACCTTTCTGGCAAGGGAGCATATGAAAACATCAGTCCCAGGGAGGGGACAGTATCCTACCTCACTACTTTGTACATGATGACTGGTCCTTCAAACACCATGAAAAAACTGTTTAAATTGACTATCACTACACAGTGATATCACAGATTGCTAGGAGCCCTTACTCCTAGGATTTTGTTTTCTTTTTTGATGGATATATAGTGCTAAATACTGTCTAACTGCCTTCTGTTGAGTTTAAATTGTAAAAACATCTGATGTATTTTAAAGCTGTAACCTGTCACTGGTATACTATCTTCTGGGAGGGGTGTAGAATGTGTGTGTCAGTCAGTCTGGGTTTCCAAATACAAAATGAAACTTCCCAGAATTGGAGTAAAAGTGTTGTAGCTTCAGTTTTCAGTGAAGCTAGTATTGTAATTGTCATATCTGATGTCAGATCATTAAGTTCTTTCCCTCTTGAAAAGGAGACCTGCTTTTTTGAGGAATTTGATTACAAATTGAACTTTAGTAATAACTGCAGTCCTTATTAACTGTAAAGTTACCCCTTACGTTAGAGTACACTAGTTAATACCTACAGAGGAAGAACCTGACTTTCTCTGAGGATGGTTCAGCTTTTTTCTGTTTGATATTATGCACTCATAAATTTACACTTATCTATTAAAATTTGCCATTTTATTAAACATTTTTTTCATGCACAATAGGTTTAAATTTCTTATGAACAGTCCAACTAAGTTTTTTTTATTTTGCAGAGTAAACTTTTGGCTATGTGGGATGACATCATGAAAATTACATAAAGATACATAAATATATTTTTGTTTTGTGGGGCTAAACATATCTGCTTCACCTTGAAGACTGATGTGCAGATGCTTCAAAATGCTGCTTGGTGGAAGTTGGTGTTTCAACTTGCAGTGCATTGTAAAAACAGTTTTGTTTCATACGCTTCATACACCGAAGCTTAAGCAAATTTCTGAAGTATTCGAACAGTTTGCCATAGCAGGTGAAATACTGTGCTTCCAGTGAGTTTTCAGTTTTCCATGGAAAGTGTGCACTAACACTGATACATCAGTTTCAGTGTTGGAAAAAAACACCAGTAAAGTTTATTGTTCATAAATCTACAGCATGTAGGGTAGGGCTAAATGGATTAGATCCATTTATAAAGCTGTGTGGTTTTGTGTTTGTTTTTTTTTTTTTTTTTCCCCCCAATTTAAACAACCAGGAACAAACCATTTGCAATACAGATTTTCACAATGAACAAAGCGGTAATAGCTGCTGTCACCAGCAGTTGGGAACACTTACTGGTGCAGAAATACTAAGAATACATTTAATGATTACTCGGTGAAGTAATTTTCCACATGCTTTTTCCTTTAGCATCATGTTTTGTGTTGTACAATTAAGCTACAATTACATCTACTATTTTGGATAACATTCATTGGTTAACAATAAAGAGATGCAGTTAATTTCTCTGAGGTCCATTGTTGTTATTTAATGCCCTTTATTTCTGACAGCTTTACTCGGCATGCTTCAATGGTGTTTTCCAGAGCAGTGTGCAAATCTTGATCATCTTTTGTTTCATACTCCGGTCAGAATGCGAAAAGAGAAAGAAATTGTATCCCTAGAGAATGGTATTTTGCTTAAGAAATTGCCACATACAGTTGGGAGGAAGCACTGGTGTTTGTTGATTCAAAACAGGATGTGAATCATCAGGGCAAATTTGCTCTCTTGAGAACAGAGGGTAATTTGGCCGTATCTGTGGGAAATGTAAGAACTTTCAATCACTGCCTACATATTGCTTAGCCCCAGGTTAAGTGAAATTTAGTTTAATGGATCAATATCTTAAGCTTTGAGAACCCTTCAAGTGGTTTTTTGATACTATGCATTACAGTGGACAGTGCTGTCAAATACATGTGTAGCCATATGTTTTAGATAATGGCAAGCTTTCTCATCTGTCTAATATGCTTGGAGAAGGCAGGAACAATGTAAGTCGGTATGCAAATAATTGCTAAGCAGGTCTCGCGTAAATTGGACCCCAGGTGACATTCTCTCTTGTATTTGTTTGGCCTTGCACTCAGTACAAGCACATGACCCTTTTTGTTACTCCATGTGGCAGAATTGCCATGAGGAATTAAAACGTGTACTTGGTACTTTTAACTGTGCATATTTCTAGATTGATATTTCTCTCTTCTTGGAGCCCCTCCTGGTGAAGCATTAGATTTGAGGCTTGTCACTTGTTAGAGAGCTTCTGTGTAGCTACGTAGCTTCAGAATATTGTGCTTGAAAGGAGAGGTAAGTGCTTTGAAAGTTTTTTGGTTTTTGTTTTTTTTTTAAATGTGCTCTTAAGGCAGAGATAAAAAGATGCAAAGTAGTGCCCCTTTTTACAGGCCGGACTGGTACAATGAGCCTTGTTGTCAAAGAAGATAGTCTGTCTTCTTGAAGTAATTCCCTCTGCATGTCAAAACCTACATTTTCTGTTGCTTATACCAGTTTGGAAAGCAGCATTATGCTTTTCTGCTTTCTTAAAACATGTTCTCTAAGGCTGTTCATATTAACTGCTTTATGTACCAGTGGGGGAAAAGGAGGAGGTTTGTTCTAAATGAAATATTTCAAACTTCTGAGGAGAAAGTACCTCAAATATGTTTTCTAAAAGAAAATACAGAGATTAAAATAGTTAGTTAAACCTTTTGCTTTTGAAAAGGAACTTTTATGCAAGCATTTTCCATGTCTGTTCACATGTGGATAATCTAAAAAGTTGTTCTGCCCACGATACCACATTAGTTTCAAGAATCAGGGGTTTTACCAAAGATGATACATCCCAGCGGGGTAGTTGATCCTAGTGTTCATAAACGTCCTTTCTGAGTAAAAATGTCAACATAAGAAAATTGAAAGCTTTTTTACGAAAGAGCTAAGTTCCCCTTTTAATACAAGTTGTCTCATACACAGAATTTAATTTATCTTGGCTGGATGATGGCGTTTTCCTGGAAAATGTAGTAAGTGTCCATGGTTCAGCGTACAAACTGTGGTGATTTCTTTGACCCCCTCAGAGCACGTTTGTGCTTGGAGATGGAGAGCACCTGCTTCCCCAGCTGAGATGCTGTGCTGACTGCCAGCTGGGTGGGTGGCTTAGGAGATGGCTCTGGCTGGTGGCTGTGGGCATCTGCCAAGCAGTATGACCCTTTGCTCTAAGCAGCATGAAGCAGTGCGTTTCCTCTCCAACCAATTGGTCTGCAAGCATGTAAGTTCTGTGTGACTGGCCCTTTTCCCATTTTGGGGTCCCAGTCAGCAGCAAGAAGGAACTTAGGGCTTGGAAGAGGTGGTGAAATGGTAGAGGGCTCTAAGGGGGGAAGAAGCCCAAACACAAATGCTGTGTGTTAGAATACCTTGCTGGCCCACTTACTCACTTGTGTTGAGGATGTACTACTGCAGCATCTGTGTGACCAATAATTTGTGTAGCAAATTCAGCAGCCAATTTACTGCAACGAGTTTCAGTTTTCGCTTCACTGAGCTGAGTCTAGATCTACAGGCATAGGCCAATTACCTGATTTTGTTTTGATTCATGCAGTTTGTCATTGCTGTTCACTTTACTGTCTTGAGTTGATAAACTGCCGTTTTGGAATGCAGTTAGAGAAACTTCGGCTTGTTTTGATTTTTTCTTCCTTCCATGCGAGGAGGTTGCTGTCATTTCAAATGTGTATGTTTTGTCCAATGTGAGTGAAGCGGGCTCACCAAGCCCAAAAGGCTTTCCCACTAAACAACCAAATTTCTTCACAAGAAGGGACCACAGTATTAGCAGCAGTGCTTGCAATAGTCTAGATATTCAGGATGAGATAGATTATGCCTGCATAGCTCATAGTTCAGGCAAGACACAGTTAGCATAAGGAAATTGAGCATTTTGAATTGCTGGTATTTCATGAGGTGTTTGTACTGAGTTTTGTAAATAATGTGTCAGAGTGTTTCTGTTCACAGCAGTAGGCTTTAGGCAGCAGAAGAAACCAGGGGAGATGGAAATGCTCATCAAAGGAGGCGGCCTGTTTGCTGTAAATATTCCTAATGCACGTGTTCATAAGAGTTAATGTTTCCTGTGGTCTGGATAAGTGGATCAGGTGAAAAGAGATCAAGCTCAGAGGTAGGACAATTGCATTGCTTTTTTTGCTTGTTGGGGTTTTTTTGTTTGTTTACTTTTAAGCTACCTTATTCACAGAGGAGTTGTTGCCATTATCTGAAGGCTGATAGAAAGCCTGCTGCCCAGAGCTAAAAGGTCTTAGAGTCCTTACAGCCATGTGTTCCCAGACTGGCCTCTGTGTTATAACTTGCTAAATTTCAGTGGAAGGCATTCTCTGCAGTCTGGCAATTTTGCCATAGCACATTTCTGAGTTGACAAGAGCTGTGTACATTCACTGTTCTGGCTGCCCCACTGCTTGTTCCAGCAACACGAAACCCCTGTTGTACCCATGTGAAACAGTAATCGCGCGACAGGCTCTGACCACGTATGCTGATCTTGTATCCCATCTGCAGCTCCCTATGGCCTCAGCTTTCACACTTCTTATTCACCCTTGATTTCTTCATTAAACTTGATACAGTATTTAACTTCTTAATCTATAGCTTCAATAAGGTTCTGTTAAAGTGCGCTTCCAAGAGAATGGTTGACTGTATGAAATGTTTTCTTAAAATATGTTGTATCAATGAGTTGAAATAGCTGCCCTTTACTTCTATTCAAATAGTGCTTCTGATTAATTAATAATCTCTATGAATATGGTAATTGCAGTTGTATTGCCAGAACGAGATTAATTTGCATTGGGGACTGAGGCTCAAAACTTTTCTGCCAAGTGCACTTCGATCTTCAACAAAGTAAGTCGAGAAATAACATCCACAATACACAGACCAATTGATCCTGCTGTCACCTTTATTGCTGTGAACAAATTAATTTAAGCTGGAGCGAGCAGGTTTAGGGATTTGGGACAGGACCGCAGCCTTGTTCGCACATAAGAAAAATTTCTAAAAATTGTAAGAAATTTTCATACCATTCATCAGCACTTCTGCTGTTTCTTTCCTGTTCTTGATAGTTTTTCTTCAGTTTAAGTTTTGAATTCTTGGATCTCTTCTCTTGTGAACAGTGTTTCAGGCATCTGTCTTGCTGCTCACTGCAAGTTGTACTTCACAGCCCTGGGAAGCCCAGCTCTTCTGCCTCTTTTGCATTTAGGATCTTGCTGTTTTTTCAATGAAACCAGTAAACTCATCATCCTTAAATTTAAAACTATTACTGCTGCTTCTTGGAATAATCTTTGGATTGATTTTGGCTACATGCCCTCTTATCAGTTCCTGCATGGCATATGCCACCTTATCAATAACTGTATTGACTAATTAATAATTTTTAGTATCTTTCTGGAGAACAGAAAATCTAAGAAAATAAATATGTTAATGCAGAATCTGAATCAGTGTTTATACTCATGAGGTTCAACTTTGAGTAGGGGCTGGGCTCAGTCACACAAAGGAGTGCGTGGAGGAGAAATTCTGTGCTATTGTTGTGTAGCTCATCTGTCTGTCTGGACTGGGTGAGAGAAAGCGCTGGAGCAGGATGGTTATGCCTGCTCAAACAGCAGAGCTGTTGGGCACAGCCATGTGGTGCTGCAGCTTTGCTTTTTTGCACAACAGATGTCCTGCATGTAAAAATACTAAAAATAAAAAAAATGCCAATATTAAATAGTTGGCTTTTCCCTGTGGAGTCTTATTTAAGAGAGTTATGGTTATATTCCTGCTTGGCTTTGAACCTTCTCTGCAGGTCACCCTGGTAAAAACTGAGTTTCTCTATAGCATAAGCGCAGATACCTGAGAGGAGAGGTCAGGTATCCTGTGGCTCTTCAGCCCATCCTATCCTTAAGAAGCAGTGGCAGGTGTGAAGGGAAAAGGTCTCATACCTGTCTCTGTTAATTTTAACATGGGGCCATGAAAATAGAATCTGGAGAACCTTCTTTCTACCAGTGGCATCTGTATCCTTTGGGGTGGCCCTTTCATATGTGTTTGTCCCACTCTTTGAACTGGTTCTTAACTTCTCGCCTCTATTTTCTGCTTTACTGCTGGGTTCGTCTTTTTTTTGGTGGTTTTTTGATTTTTTTTCTTGCTAATGTGTCATGCCATTTATTACATCTGAGGAAGGTATTTCAGTTTAGATCATTGAGGTCTTTAAGGCAATAAGATAACCTTGTTTCAGTATGGGAATGCAAATTTAGACAGGGAAGGCAGATGTTACATAACTATTAGTTTAAAAACATTGGGGGAGAATTTTAAGCCTTAAGTCTTAGCAAAAAAAATGTTTCATTAGCTAACTACTTAGACTACAAGGTGACAACTAGAGGCAGGCAGCTACATATGGCAACGTGGACTTATCAAACTAAATTCATGATAGAAGAGTAATTTGATAAAATTCGCCAGACTTTTTATTTACTTGCATTTACTGGATTATTTAGAGAGCACTGGAGAAGAAAATATTGTGTATTTTATTCTTCAGTCATAATTCCTTTAATTATTTCAGTTGTGGCTTATTTACCAATTTAAGAATAAAAATGTTTTTTTCCCTCCCCAGTGATTTTCATAAAATTTTGTTTTGCCTATGACACTGTAACTGCCTTTGCAATCTGAAGCTTAATGGATGAAACTGTTCTCTCAGGGAAATGTATTATGATTTGCTTTAACTGAGCTTGATAATTATGCATGTGTGTATATATATATGCACATATATATTAAATATATATATATAAAACATGGTTAAACTGGAGATTTCTAATACAGCATGTGACATCAGGCCTTGTGATGGCTATATTAAAGTGAAATATACAAGGAGCTACTTACTCTTACATAAACTTTGATCTTGAGTAGTTTTAAAAATGAGATGTTTTAAAACTGTGTTTAAAATATGGTTTGAAAGAGTATTATAGAAGGCAGAGTAAGTGTGGTTCAGTTTTATGCTTGATCTCAAAATCAGATCTACTTACCTGCATGTTTGATTTTTAGCTTCCTGTGAAAGCCAGTTGTTGCTGGGGATCTCTTAGTATCAGGAAACATTTCACTAGTTTCAGTGGTGCCTTCCCAGCCTACAGTTTCACTCTCTGACAGGAACCTGTTTCTTCTCCATGCCCCTGTCCATGAACTGCTGTCAGACTTTTTACACTGGAGTCTTAACCACACATCTTATTTGCTTATGCTCAAGCCCCTGGAAGTTCTCTGATTTTCTGTGCCAGAAAATGATTTGTGTGGGAAAGAGGCTGTGGTATAAAATTTGATGTGACATTCCTACACATTATATCCAGTAGTTGCACTTGTAAATGTAAAAAAAGTGCTATTCAAGGTGTCTTACTTTTGAATAGCTACTCATTCCCCATGCTTACTAATGACAAAGAGAATCTGGTAATTAAGTACTTTTCCTGATTCCTTTTAAATAAGTCTGATGTATTAATACTTGCAGCTGAAGTGTTTAGTTCTCTAAGACAATCAGAATGAGAGGTTATTATTTTATTTAAGAAAATCATTCTCCAAAAGGAAAGCAATTTTCAAGCCACTTCAACAATGAATTGCAACAATTCAGCATAGAAAGCAGATAGTGTTGAAATATCTTCACTCAAGTAAGTTTTTTGACTCATTGTAAAGATTTCTACCAGAGAACTTTAAATTTTAGGAAAGAAAAAAGTTTGAGTGAGATTCTTGATGCTGTCCTCACCTTTTCTCCAAAAGGCTCATGCAAGGCAACAAACTGAGTAACTAAACCCCAGAGGTTACACAGCAAATGGCACATGTACTGTGCTAAAAGGAGAAGATATCTGAAATCATATTGGCTGTGATTGAATGTTCTACAAATATGTCCTATATCTGGTGTATTTGTGCACAAGGCATCTTACTTCAGCCACCTTTGAGAGCAGTTTTAACACAGTCTTACCTATGTTGTGCTCAGCTGTGGTTTGTGTTACCTGCAATAGCAAATTGGTCCTTTAAAACCACTCTCTGGGTGGATTTTCAGTTGGTTTCTTTATAATGCTAAAGTTTGGTATCAAAACTGGACTGGTATGTGCAAGAATTTGGCGTACAAACATCATTAAAAAGAGTTGGACCTGCTCTTCAAGCTGAGAGTCAACAAAGATGGGTTCTGCATGTCCCTGGGGGCCTTGTACTAGTGTTTCCTAAATCACTCTGTTCCTAATGCTCCCTCATTCTGCTGTCATCTTAGGAAAAAAGTCCAGTCAGAAATTAAATACGGAATAGTTACAGGGAGTGAAGCATGGCTCGTGACATTGCTGCATATTTCTATCTATTGTTTTTGTTCAGTATACTTTTGCTAAATCTGTTTGATCTCTCTGTGTCTTTCTGTGCAGGTTACAAAAGTACGATCTCTTGCAGCCCTTAGGATAGGAGCAAGGTAAAGGTGAGCAGAAGACCTGGGGTCTGCCAAGGCCTGCTATTGCACTTCTGTAAATCTGGACAATGTACAGCACTTTAAATTAGGTGCTGCCCGGTCAGTGAAGAGTTTTTGGAAGGACCAGAAAGTGCTGTTATAACAATTCATTAGTGTTTTGTTCTCTCATGGTATCTAAATCTTTCCTTGTTGTCTTTTCCCAGAAGAAAATTAGCTTTTGAAGTACTTAAGCTGTTGTTCTTCCCAGAAAAACGGGAAATAATATTAATGTGTTAATCTTTAACATGTAATGGGATGTGCTAGAATGAACAGTGATGTGACCCTTCAAAGTGCTTGAGGGATCCTGTAGGCTTTTCCCACAAGTGTTGTAGTATGGGAAGCCTGATTCTATATCCGGCCTGGGTAAAGTGTAATAATAGCAGATACTTTCCAAGTTTTATTGGTTTTCTACACAATTTCTAATAGCCTTGATGATACATGAATAGTGTCAGATAATTTTCTAATGTGAAACTCCCGGTTTACTATGTCTGTACATACATGTGCAGTGTAAGCACGCGTTGCTCCTTGCCCTTTTGTACACTGTCAGGATGTGCATACTGTGTATACGGAACTGCGTCAAATTGTGCACCCTGCACAAAAGCCTAAATAAATGGGTTTTAACGTTAATCCAGAGAATCACTATTCATTTGATGATCAGTGGTGCTAGTGAATTTTCTTTGGCTTCTCTGAGAAGTTTAATTCATTTTGTTGCACCAATCCAAAGTGGAATTTCCCGGTAAATCTCTTGTGCCATGACCAGGTAAGCCAGTGGGAGGCTGTATTTGCAAAGACTGAATTGCTCTTGGAGAAAATATCTGGTAATTAAGGAAACTGGTAATAGAGTAGATGGACTCCCAAGTTCAGCTAGCACCCCTTGGGAATATAGCACACCTTGATCGCAGTGCCTCCTTGCTCCATGGCCTCCTGCCCTGGGAATGCTGGGGGTGGATCTGCTGGAGGACTTAGATCTAAACAGCAGCTGCTAAAGCCTTATATATATATATATGTGCCCCAAATCATTAGGTGATAACTGCCCAAGGAGGGGAGCTCCCTTGCTGCTCTGCAAGCATCCCATGGACCTGGGATGATCCCCTGGTGCTGCTGCCTCCTGTAGGCAGCTGCTGCTGCTGCTGGGAACAACATTCCAGCTTGGCTGGTGGAGGAGGGGAGGGGCTGTGCACCCTGGTCTCTCCGTTCTGGCAGGGTTGGGGGCCATGTCCCCCACACCTCAGGACTGTGAGTGGGTAGGGCGGGCTGTGGGTCATTGTCAGCCTCCTGCTGAAAAGCCTGCAGAGCCAGGGCCTGTCCAGAGGTCTCCTCTGCCTCTTAGTGGTACCCCAGGACACTGCCAGTTGAAGTTAGACCCCAGCTCAGCCCTTGCAGGACAAGTTTTGGGTTGAGGATGCCAACAGGAAGATAAAATCCAGAGCTGTGGAATTTCGGGGTCTGCTTTGCACATGCAGGGCAGCACTGGGGTCTCTGGACCAGCTTGCTCAGCGCTTGAATGATTTTTCTAGAATTGTTTCTGTAGCCTCTCTTTCCCTGTGTGACTCATGCCAGTGGTTAGAGATGTTCCCGGTGCTCAGGGGACCCCATGATGCCTCCTAAGTTTTATGTCTGGCAAGATTTTCAAGTGTTTCTGCAGTAGCTGCCACTTGGAGGAAATGTTCCTGAGGATTTTATCTATTCTTGTGCTGCTCTTGCTGATTCTGCCCATGATGCTTTTTGGCTTCTCTTGTCAGTGTTGTAGTTCTCTGGTGGATGTCCCGAAGAGGGGGAATGGGGCAAGATGAAGTCTAATCATGTACCTTAGCAGCCAGATTTAAAAATGGAAACATGAAAATAGTGATTTTGATGTAATGAAGGCTTTGGGCTCCCTCTCACTGCTGACAGTAGCATTTGTAGCACTGCTGCTTTGTTCAAGCTGCTCTGCTTTAGCTATAACAGATTGGTAGCTTGTTTGCTGGAATGTGCAGGTTCTCACCCACTGCTTGGAGCTGGCAGGAGCTGGTCTGGGAAGGGGTGGCAGCTTTCCACTGGGAGCTGCTGGAGGACCCAGCCTGGAGATGGCGCTTACTCTGCTGCAGCAGCCACTTTGTATGAACCTAAATGGCTGGAAATGGTCAAGGTGTTCCCTGCAGGATGGCAGTCACCTCTGCAGCAGTCAGGATTTTGCCCTGGTGAGGATGTTGTTAAAATAGCAGATTGGTGTGTCCCTGTAGGTAAAGATCTGTCTGAAGTGTTGTAGCAGGGTTGTACGATGGAAAAATGCTGTTCCGGTGGGAAGGAAACCATGAATTCAAGTCGTGCCTATGAATATGCAGCATCAAAGAGTGGTGCCTGGACTGAGGCAGGAAGCAACTTGATTGCTGCTTGAAAATGGTGGTGTCCTTCGTTGTCGCTCTCTCCTCCATGCTATTTCCACACTCTCTGGCCAGGAGCTTTGCTTGTCCTTGTGGAAGTTCATTGTGGGTCTTTCCTCTTATTTCACAAGTGGTCTTTGCAATGTGCTTTTTGTGGTGGCAGTAGGGTCTGGATTTGAAAGCAGCCAGGCTGCAGTTGGCCCGGGGCTGGCAGCCACTGGGGTGCAGACATCCTGGGTCTTGTGGCTTGGCCAGCTCACTGCCCCAGCTGCAGGGGACAATGCTGTAAACCAACAGCCATTTTGGTGGGTTTTTTCCCCTGCAGTTTCTGTGATGGTGTAACTGAAGTTCTGCTGCTGCTTTGCTTTCCAGAGTTGATGTGCACTGACAAGTTAGTGAATGAAAACCTTCGTGCCTTCCCAACCCAGCAGCCTCCTATGGCAGCACTTGCTGACCCTCAGCTGGGGTGGGGTGGGGGGGTATCCCATTAAATTAGTTTTAAATGTCAAAAGAATGGGGAGAACAAGTTAACTTTCATTAAAAGTCTGATCCAGATTTAGAATAGGGTAGCAGCCCCATTTTCTGGCAGCGCATGACATGCTAACACTTTCCATTTTTATCATGCTGACATTTTCCTTTTTCTGAAATAATTCTATAGATGTAGCACATGCCAACCACGAGCAGCTTTGCTGCATCCTGTGTGCACAGTTTCAGCATTTGTTAAATCATGTTGTCACAGAAGGAGCCAAGGGAAGCTCATTCAGTCTGGTATTGAATAGATAAACAAGCAAACACCATGCCTCTCTGCAATTCATGGAGTGTTTGCTTCTACTTGAACATGGTGACCATGATGACACCAGGGCAGAGCCTCAGCCTGTGAACAGCGGGGTCAGGTTAGTGGTGAGGGTCACCATGGTCTGCACCCCCCAGAAAGCCCTAAGTGTTTAACTGTGTTTGAGCCCCGGTGGGTCTGTGGGTATAGTCAGCCTGCAAACATGTAGCTCATGCCAGAGTCACCCACAACTGCTGGACCAGCACGAGATGCTGCTGTGGTCTGTGAGGTTGCTACAGTGGGAGATCAGATAGGATACACTGCCTGAGGCAGGGAGTTCTGCTCTGATAATTAATTTTTCCCCTAGAAAAATAGAACTTCTATTTCTGAAATTGGTAAAATATAAATGAAAATCCAGGATTATGCATGCCTGAAAGTTTTGTATAGGTGGCTGAAAACTAAAGTCCTTCTTCCTCCTCCCAGCCACCCTGGCCAGACCACAATGTAGTTTTCCCCTTTTCAGGGGTGGAATGTTGGGTCACCCAAACTACCACTGCCAGGTCTGGTTCCATGGTGCAGTCGGGGATCTGTGTAAGGCGAGCCAGGCCGACGTAAGGAACCTGCCTAGTGAACATTGCCAGCTCTTTATCCCCCACACTCCCCTTGCTCACACTTCACCCAGCTCATGTAAATCAATAGCAGCGTTGAATTTCCATCATATCTACCTGCTGCTCTTGGTGAGATCAGCTCAGAGCGGGGAGGGGAAAAAAGCTTGGCTGTTGCTATAGAGACCATTACATAGAGTGATATCAGGAACATCTTCGGCACCACTACCTCAAGGTGCTCACATGTCTGTCCCAGCACCCAGCTGCTGGCCAGGGAGGGAGTGGGTCACCCCTGCTCAACCTACCCCTCATACTGCCCTGCAGGAGTCCTGTGGGGGCTGATCTCCTGGGTCTCCTACAAGCTGGATTTAGGCAGGTCTTCCTCAGCCTAGAGCTTCTCCCAAGCTCTCCTTGAACGGGCTTGTAGGTTGGACATGTCCCCAAGGATGGGCAGAGAAATGCAGGGCAGCAGCTTTTTCCTAGTGCAGGCTGTAGGGCTCTGGGAGCCTGTTGTGTGATTGGGAAGGCTCGGTGAAACAGAGTGTGTGACAAAATGGGTTGGTGGAGCAAGTTTCAATTGTTTTCCACACTTCTGTTATGGGTTCTGCCATGGTAGGTGTCTTGGGAGTGGGTCCTGAGGTTACCGAACACAGGTCCTCTGTTGTAATGCTGAAGAGCAGGATGATGGTGGCATTTAACGCATGTGCTCACAATGCCCCCAGTTCCTTACCAGGTTTTTTCTCTACAGTCTTAAGCAAAGGGGACAGTTCATGGACTGGGGCACAAAATCTCTAAATCTCCCTTCTGTTTCTTCAGCACAGAGTAAGCTCAAAGATCCTGCAAGGCTGGAGGATGCTGCCCAAAGCAGCCAAAGTGACAGTTTTTCCCTCCTTGGAAGTGATCTTGCAAAGAGCATCCCTGTGTGCCTGTACAACAGCCTCTGCTGTAGCTCCTCTAGACAAGGTCAGGCAGGTTGTCAAGTTCAGGTTTCAGCTCCAAGATGGCTGACACAGCACTTTCATCTCCAATGTCACAACACTTCAACCTGCACCTGGGGCTGCTATGGTGCCTGTCAGCCTGACATGCATTTTGTGGAAACTATCACAGGAGACATTTGTAACCTGATGACAGGCTCTCCAGGCCTCATGGGACTTAGATTCTTGACTGAACTGGGGAAACTCAATGTCCTTGATCACCCCAAGGGAGAAATTGGTGCGACGGAGGAGAAACCTCAGGTGGTGATTTGATCACCGTCCAAAGAGACTAAACTAGATTATACAAACACTAGCAGCTCAGTGTTTTGAGTAAAAAGGGCTGGATTTGGCATTCTTGAAGTAAATTAAATCCAACCTGTGCCAGCAAACCACCTATGAAGAAACCAGCATGTTTAGGGACATGCCAAATCGCACTTGCAGCTTTGTAACTCTCCTGCATTATCCAGCTTACCAGTTTCCTCAAAAAAAGGAGGAATGAGCCTAACCCTGGTAGTGACTGTGAGGTCTCACTGAAGAGAAGAGTTACAGCTGGGGATAGTGATATTAAAGCAGTTCATTGGTCAAGGTCACTTCTACTGCCCTGCCCTCACTGATGAACACTCTGTATGGGACAGAGTGAGTGGATCTTTACAGCCCTGTGCAGCTGGAGGCTTGGCTCTGGGGCTGCTTGGCCCCCTTCCAGGAGAGAAGAGCATGGTGGTCTCACAGCATTCCACAGGTCAAGAGCTGGAGCATCCTACAGTTGACAGGCAAAGAGGGAAGTGAGCAGTGCAACCAGGGAAGTGGCAACTATTTTTTAGAAAACAAGTAACTTCAGTATGCTAAATAACCAGGTTATAACCTGTTCATTAGATCTTATACTGGGCTTATGACCCAAGTTCTGGATGGGCTTCAGGCCCTGTTACTTACTCGTTACAGGGACAATGAGATGATGGTTGTGGTTGGGCATCCACCCAACCGCACCATCTGCTCCTCAGCTCTCAGGAGTTACCACTCTCAACTTTGGAACAGCACAGTGTCAGCATATCTTCTGCCCGCAGTTTGCTTCTGCATCTCAAATGGATGATGTCTTTTTTTCTCTTCCTTTGCCCTAAGTGATGCCTCCAAGAGAACAGTCACTTGCAGGAAAAGCAACCTCTCTTCTCCTTAACTCACCTGAGTGGAGGCTGCAGAGCAAGTGGAGCAGGATAGGGCCCTCGGAGACATGCTTGTGATGTCTTGGAACAACGGCTCTGCTCAGCCTGATAAATACAGCAGAAGCTGTTTGCAGCTCTGAGCCCATAAAGTGAGTCCTTCCTTTACTTGTGCTTTTGGAGAAGGAGCCTCTACCCTCCAAAATTTCATTTGCTTGCTGAGTGAATAATATGACTGTTTTAAAAAAGCATAAAGGGAAAGCACATGGGAGATGTTACTTTATTTCCTCGTCTCCTACAAATAGATGATTTCTGGATCAATTGTGCAGGGATGTAACAAAAATAGTTTAAAGAGAGAGACTTCAAGCACCTGGCCAAACGAACTGACAGCACTGTGCCATGCAGGTCAACTGCCAAGGAAACCTCACCTTATCATGGATTCATCTCTTCTCACTGGAGATGTGATCATCCACCCAAATCCCTCCCTCTGTTTAAATACTCTGTCTTTGCTCAAGCTCCAAGCATTAGTTTACTGAAAAGTAGCTACAACAATTCAAAGAGTGCCTCAGAAACAATTATGTATTTCCAGGGGGAGAGTGCAAGGGCTCAGCTGAGCTGAAGGCAATGGGAGCATCTGGGCCAGCAATGCCCCAGCCTGACTTCTGACAGCAAGGCAACAGAGGTGCTCAGTGACCAGCAGCAGATCAGAAAAATGCAATGCAAGTAGAGACTTGGTTGGAAGCCAAGCCCTCTCACACCAGAGCTTGCAGAGGAGTCACCACGTCAAGCCAAGGAGCGTACCAGTGATACATCCGGGGATGGGGCCACCTCACCCTGTGAGCCAGGGAAGAGCCATCTGCCCCTCACATTACACACATGGAACTTTCCCCTCACTTCTCCACTCTGCTGCTCTTGTGATCAGTCCTGTTCGTGCACACGATCCCCAGAAGTGTGTCGCTGCAGTGCTTCCACCAAGCTGCTGGGGAGGGACCTTTACATCTCACTCCAGTGCCTTCGTTTGCCCTGAGAAGGAGGCACAGCTGTATGATGTGCTCAGGCTGGATGCAGTGGAACAGCACGTGTTCACAGCTGTGCAAAACATTTGCATTAAGCAAACTACAAGTGATCACAACTAACATCAGAACATCAGAAACGCTATGCTCTTTTTTCCTTTTTTTTTAGGAGAACTGCTCATTTTATCTGCATTCATATCACCCCACTTCATTCCGCATTGCCAGGGCTGGCATGATGCTCCTGTGCCCACACATAGGGCTGTAGAAGGAAGGAAAAAGATCCCAGCAAGTTTGGACTTCCAGCCCTACCCAGGCCTTGCCATTTGGAAAAATTGCAGTTCAACAGCTCTGTGTATTTTGAGTAGTCATTGTATCACAGTTTATAGCACCTTCTGCTGCATCTTTGCCTTCATCAGGTGACTTCTAGTCTAAATTCTATTCTGTGTTATTTACCCCACAATAGCCAGAGCTAGGCCACACTAACAATTATGCATGTGAAGACAAATATGTAGCAGGTACTGGAAAGGAGATCAGGTCCACTGGCATGATGTCTGAATCCAAAGTTTGCTACTATAAATGACTGATGTTTCTTCTTAACCCCAGAGTTTTAGTTTTCTTGGTAAGCAAAATGAAGGGAAAGACCCTATTAAATACGAATTACCACATTAAAAATGAACTGATAGCATATAATCACATGTGTTTATATATGGTCCCACATGATGTCTTTATCTCCAAATTAGAGAGATGTGGATTTGATGGATGGACTATTCAGTGGATAAGGAACTGGCTGGCTGGATGCAGCCAGAGGGTTGCAGTCACTGCCTCAGTGTCTAGGTGGTGCCTGGTGACGAGTGGTGTCTCTTATGGCTCTGTCTGGGGACTGGTGCTCCTCCAGATATTCATCCATGACACAGATGAAGGGATGGAGTGCACCCTCAGCAACTTTGCAGATGACACAAAGTTGGGTGGTGCTGGTGACATATCTCAGGAATGGGATGCCATCCACAGGGAAGTTCAGTAAGTCCAAGTGCAAGGTGCTGCATCTGGGTCAGGGCAATCCTAGACATGAGTATGGACTGGGAAAGCTCACTGAGAGCAGTCCTGTGGAGAAGATTTGGGGTTTCTCATGGATGAAAAGCTGGATATGAGTCAACAATGTGCACTCACAGCCCAGAAAGCCAAGTGTAGCCTGGGCTGCATCAAAAACAGTGCAGCCAGCAGGTCAAGGGGATTTTGTCCCTCGTCTGCTCTGGTGAGACCCCACTGGAGTACTGCCTCCAGCTCTGGGGTGCCCAGCACAAGAAAGACATGGACCTCTAAGAGCAGGTCCAAAGATGGTCGCAAAGATGATCAGAGGGCTGGAACATCTTTTCTGTGAAGCCAGGCTGAGATAGCTGGCATTGTTCAGCATGGAGAAGAGAAGGCTCTGGGGAGACCTTATAGCACCTTCCAGTACCTCAGGGGTGTTTATAAAAAGGAGAAAGGTGACTTTTTATAGGGGCAGATAGTGACATGACAAGGGGCAATGGTTTAAAACTAAAAGAGTGTAAGTTTAGATTAGGTTTTAGGAAGACATTCTTTACTTACAGGGGGATGAGACACTGGAACAGGCTGCCCAGACAAGTTGTGGATGTCCCATCCCTGGAAAGGTTCAAGGCCAGGCTGGATGCAGCCCTGAGCAACCTGGTCTAGTGAATGGTGCCCCTGCCCATGACAGGGGGGTTGGAATTAGATGATCTTTATGGTTCCTTCCAAATCAAACTTTTCTGTGATTCTATGTCTGAAACTGTTCCAATTTGCTCAAAGTGAGCAGTTTTGTTGTGCAGGGAGGAACACAGAACTGTCTATAACTCACTGTTAACTGCTCTAGGGATTTTTTTTTTTATGAAACAAAATCAGCCCATCGATGAGGAAAATGAATCTTTATTTTTTTTCTCTAAAAGCAGAATCCATGTACATGTTTTTTTGTATGGTTTTTATGTGGTTTTAAGATGTGAATAGTCAAATCACAGAAATAATACAGAACAACCAGTGAAGGAATGAAGAGCCAGTTTGACAATTGCTTTTTATCAAGTAGCTCACATATTATTTTAAACTAATGGTTTTGCCAGAGTGGACTTCAGGACAGTATTAAAATTTCACCTACTCAACACAAGTACAGAGATAATAAGTGGGATAAGAACTACAAAACACAATTATTGCTGCTGTATCTGCAATTGTTTCCTTGCATGATATTCTAGTATGCTGGTTGAACAGTTTTAAAATACCACTTTCATTAAGAATGTCATGCAAATAAATAGAAAGTAACCAACCAGCCAAACTAACATGGTAAATTAGACTTCAGCTGAGACCAAAAGAAAATGGGTTGTTCTACAAAAAGCAGAGAGGTTTCATTTTATAAGGGAAAGAGTAGATTGTTATACTTTGAAACACCAAGGATGGATGTGCTTAAACAACTCAGTAAATTAGGTTGTAGGTGTTCCCAACAACTGGAAAAGGCAATCCTGGCTGAGGGGCCTGTCCACCAGGGAGATCTCACCTCTGTTTGGGAGGAGGTGGCTTCTCAAAGCCCCAGCCCTCCTGCACTTACACGCACACCAGTTTTACTCAGGTCTTCTCTAACGCCACTGGAATTGGCCCATCCAAGGACTTCTGCTGAAGTCAGGTGTACACGTCAATGTTCAGGAGACTGGGCCCTCCAAGGGTCATTGAGTGTGAGAGGGAATGAGAACTATTGCAGTCATTTAGATTAAAGGGTAGACAGAGTAATAAACACTTCAAGTACAAGTTACGACAACCCTTTGAGACCTGAAAATGGAAGCTGATAAATTACTGAAAGCACACTCGTAAGTAGGAACCACACACTGTGTTTGGTAGTGCCTTCACAAACATCTACTACATAGTCCATGTGTATCAGTGTATTACCTTGTACTGCACAGCAAGGAAAACCCACCATACAGTAGGACATTTCACATGCAAAGGGACATTTCCTGTGGGATTAGGTAGCTAAATAATGAGTTTCTGATGAAACCTTAAGATACGTGAAATGTATTCTAGAACATCTGAAGATGAAGTCCGAACACCTCTCATGTTACTGAGCAAAATGTTACCTGGAGCAACTATTTAATACAGATGATTCTAGGTTTAGTTACACAATTAGTCTAAACAATGTGCCCATACATATTTAATTTGAAAATTCTTAAACTATGCCTCTCTAAAATTTACAAAGTATATAAACACGTGATTTGGCATTTATAAAACCTCAGCCCTTTTACAAAAAACAAAACAAGGCCATAGAGTTTTGATTTTAAATCTATTTGTTTTTCTTCTCAGCAGTTTTAGTTCCTATGATAAAAAAACCACAAACAAACAGCACTCCAGCATGGCCTTATAATGCCAGGAATAAATTATCAAGTCACACTGTAAATAAAAATAAATAATTTCTAAAGTTATTTTCAGTTTTTAAAAAACGGTCTCTTTAATTGCACAGTATTTTAAATTTTCAGTAGCAATGAAAGTCATTTGGGTATTTTTCTAAATGCTCCAGAGAGTAGGAAAGCATTGTGTCTCATTTTTCAAGCTTTGCACATTGAAAATACCTTGATCAAACCCACCAACTGATAAAACTGATAAATATTTTGGTAGTCTCTTACTGTGGCAAGATGCTGTGGTATCTCTCACCCAAGGCATTTAGTCCTCCGGTGCTCCCCTTGCTGGGGAAAATGCCGCCAGCTTCCTGTTCCAAGTGAGGTACTCTGGTTTACAGCGACAGCCTTGATATTTTTGGAAAGGTGTTCGCCGTTAGCTACAACTTTTCCAGCAGAAGTTCATCAAGAGCTCAACAACAGTCCACATCCTCCAAGGCTGCAAAAGTCTCCTTCGAGGGCTTCACAGACTGGCATGCCTTCTTTTTGGGATGTCACATGAACACATCAGGCTTTTGGCTCTCCCCAGAGCTGTTCTGTAGTGGAGGACCAAGCTACAACTCAGACATACCAAATAAAATGGGACACCTGAAAAGATATGATCTTCAGACCATTATCAGTATCTTAAACCCATTTGCCAAATATATGTGTGTATATGTACAAAGATATATATGTGTGAGTCCACACACACATTTTAAAGACAGCAAAGTGATTAATACTGCCACAGCCTGAGCATGCTGAACTCAAAGTTAGTTATCTATAGGACATATTTAAAAATTCTAAATATTGGCAACATGTTGTATAGAAAACAGTTGTGGGCAGATGCCTAATGTATGTGTATTCAAAATACTGTGTATCTATATACTATACTGACGTAGCTATAACAGCTTGGGATTTTATCTAAAAATACAGAGTTTCTCCTAAGTATCAAAACAACTCTCAAGTACTGAAGACAAGGGAAAGTGTTGCCCTCTTCTTAGCAGAGGGATAGCCCTAACTGGAAGGTTCATAATCCTTCACTGCACCTCTACAATGCAGCTGGGGCAAAGACAGTATCACTGAACTACCTTTGCTATTTAAATATCACGGGACATTACAGGTCACTTATTTGCATCAATGCAATTACATTGACAAAGGTAGTATTTGACCAGTATCACTGTGTCCATGTTTGTTACTGGTGTCCTCTTTAAAAGTTGTTAAGTAGACTGATCTCATCATGGAGGAATTAACACACAACTCCTCCATCTGTCATCTCAGCAAAACAAAAGGAAGTATCAAGGCAAATACTTTGTCCACAGTAAATTTGCTTTATCCAACATAAGAGAGTCTAAGGGGAACTAGCACTTCATTGCACAACATTCAACCCCACCAAATTACTCCTGGTATTTTTAAAGCATTTTCAGTGCTTGAGCACAAAGCACAGAACCTATTACAAGAATTCTCTAGCCATCAGCACACTTTTGGTCATCCAATACTGAACTGAACATGTGCAAAGGCAATCAGTACTGGTAACTCAGGTCTGGGCCCAGCAGCACACAGTCCCACACGCCTCCTCGTGCCATTTATCACACCATGGCTAAGCCTGCTGGTCCAATGCTCTAGGCCAGACTGTGACACGTACAGGGTAAGGAAGCATTCTGATGCTCACATGACAGGGGAAAAGACAAAACACTTCTGTGATATACACATTTCTGTTCATGCTTAAAGGAACTGAAGTTTTTGCAGAAGTAAAGCCCTACATAAAAAATAAATGTAGAAACCCAGTAAAAACACAAATATAATAATTGCATTATTAAAACAGCTGCATCTACACTATGGTGTAGTACTTCAGTGTAATTCAATTTAAAAAAATCTTAGTGTACAACTAAGATGAGACCAATTCCCCAGTCCAAACCTCAGCGTCAGCGCTGCATCGATCTCTACATTAAAACATGCTCTACGGATGGTGACCAACCAAATCCAGGGAAAAACTGTTGCCACAGGTGGAGAGGTCTTCTCCCTAAACAGACAACACAGGACAGATGGTGTAGAGCCCCTCCGGTATTGCCGCAGGGACAGGCAATGGCAGAACCTGCAGCACACCAGCAGTGGGAGCTGCGGGAGCACTACGTCCTGAATTGGTTTGCTGAACATGGTTCAGATTATTGGATATGTCTATAGCACAATGCTCTTTAGAAGCATTTACTGTATACCCAAACCCTACTTGCCGCAACACATGGTGTCATACAAGTAGTGAAAACGTCTTCGTATTCAAAGGTGCTTGGACATCATTTTCAGGCAGCATTTTACCTTTATTTTAGTGTGTTCCCACTACAAAGATTTTAGAAGGAAGGAGATGCCAATAGTTTACTTTTTCTTTTTAATATGTGAAATTGAGACAGACACCTAAACAAATGCCTACTGTTACTTGCCTAAGTCTATTCTATGTCTGAAACCTCTAATTTTTAAATAAGGGATAAAATGTTGCCCAAAAGACTAGTTATAATTATACATTTCTGTTTCTACTAAATCTACAAATCAAAATAGTTCTCAGTTAAAAAGATACAATTTGTATCAACAGTAGAAGGTACTTTCTGGTTCTTCAGGGCCATACTTAAAATTCCAGCAAGTGTATCAAAATTATCAGCTGTAATAGTGTAAACTAGTGACTTCTTTTTTTTTAATACTGAAAATCGTTATAGTGGATGGAAACCTAAAACTATTGGCAACTGATTATGTCATGTAAGTACATCTGACATCANCCTTACTAATGCTAAAACAGACTTGGTTTGTCTGTTTCTAAAACTACACTATTTGTGGCAAGAATCAGGCCTACACGATGCAAAAGGCAAAAAACTAACTTCAGGAACACATATGGTATCTTCTCTCCCCACAACCCTCCCCTCCCCAGCCGAAACAGAAAGGAAAAAAAGTTTAAGTTATTATTTTGAGCTACAATATCATTACCATAGTGCAGTTAATAAATGTTGCATATCCTGAACACACAAAACCTTTTCAGGCCAGCCTTGATAAATAGCAAGAAAATTCAAACAGTATCTTAAATACAAAACTTTGAGATAATTAAATTCATTTAAAAACAGGTAAATATTTTATGAAAAACATATTTTATCCAGTACAGTTGTGCAGCAATACAAAATAAAAACACATAAAACAACTAAACAGGACCCAAGGATTTCAGGTCCCCTTCTACTGACCAGAAATACACAGAGCTGGGTAACAATACAAGGGAACTGAAAGAGCGTAGCCTGATTTGGGGTGGTTCTGAGCATTTGCAGCTTCTCTTACCTTCAAAGTGGGCTGCAAATTCTCAGTACCTTTGAAAATCAGGCAATAAGGCTTTTACCATATCCATAAATTAGTAAAAAAAAGGGGGTTTTTCTCCTGTTTGAATCTGATCTTACTAATTGACTGTATCAACAAAACATGTAACTCTTTAAACAAAACAAAGAAAGTAATGAAAAGTGCCATACTATAAATTACCAATATATTGTTACCCATTTTACTGTTAACTGGTAACTTAATTATTTCTTTAAAAAAATGAAGCCAGTGCTGTAGTAAATCTTTGTTCTCTATAAACAGATGGTTACAGCACAAAAAAGCTCACAAAACCAACCAGACATACATCAAACATACTCGTGTTGTAAAAAGTTCAGAAACTTGGCTTGAATATTGCTTGCCAGAAGTAGCAAAATCCTTTCTGCAGGTTGTTTTAATACCTCACAGCCCAAGGACAAGCATCCAGCAAGATAAAAAAACTAAACCAAAAATCCTAACAACATGTAACAAGGATAGAAAGTGCTGCATATAAACCCCTGATGCACCAAAGATTATAACCAGAGACCACAGATTATTTATATATATATATATTAATTTAAACTGGAACGTCCTCCAGCTGTGAAAATAGCCATTTAAAAATTTTCAAACTAGAACACAAAACATATCTGGTATGTCCAATGCATGGGGCTATACACACAGACTCCATGATACAGTATTTCACATAAACGGATTACTATATAACCTCCTTGCTGAGAAGGAGATCACAAATGCTATTGTAGCAAACCTCCCTCAGCGTTAGAGCTGAGCTGAAAACTACTAGACACCACAAAGATGTATCATCTCTCAATAACCTAGCTGAGATTTTTCCATTAAGATGGCTGCAGCGAGCTGCTGAGCGTCCGTCACATGAGGGTTCTTCTTCATGACAATCCTCACCAGATCAGGGGGGAAGATGTTGCAGAGGTTTATGTAAACCTTCTCACGGGTGTCTTGGTGCCTTGGAGGGTCTTGAGGGATTCCACAGTAAGGTATGCGCCAGGTCGGGTCCTGCTGCTCAGGGAGGCTTTGGAAGGCAAACTGCTCATAACATGGCTGCGTGGGGTTACTCGGCAAGGAGTAGGTTTGGCGGTAGCCATATGCATCCATCCCGTAACTCTGCCTATCCCAACCTCCAAGCCCATCTTGGCCAGAATAAGGCTTTCTGTGTCTTAAAGGAGAATTATCATACAAACGTGAGTCTGAAATGCTGTCTATTCTCGTGGACACAAGGGCTCTCCCCAGGTGCATGGTCTTTGAATGCGATGAACTCTGAGATGTAGAGTAGTCGTTTGGACAACTAGAACGAGCACCAACTGTTGGATGCTGTAGATGCACAGCCACATATGGAATTGGAGATTTGTGGTGATGCTTTGGTTCTTCAAGACTATAGCTTTGCACTCGTGTGAGAGGCTCGTGGTAGCTCTGTAGGAAGGCCTGGGTGTTAAGGCGGCCATGGGGGTGCATATGTTGGCACTTCAAGTTCTCCTCCAGCTGCGAGTCAGGGGAACTCATATAAGAGCGATCGCTGTAACCCACATAGGAATCACTACTGCCACAGCTAATGCTCCCTTCGCTACTGCAGTCAGAAGCTACAGAGCTAATCCTATAATCTGTGTCCAAGGAGAAGCGCCTTTCAGGACTACGCGGACCAGATATGCTTAGATTTGAATATGCACTCAGCATAGAGTAATACCCTACATCCACCGGAGACTCACATTTTGGATACTGTTCATAAGGCATTGGCGTTCCATGATTTTTGGTTGCCATCATCACTGGGGGATACTGGCCCTGTGGTCTTTGATCCTGAGGTGGGAAGTGGACTCCGGATGGAAGGCCATTAGTTAAAGGTGCAGTACTTTGGGGTTTTCCAGCAGAGGAACTTGGTATACTAACTAAAGAAGGTACAGACCTGGTTTCCAATTTGTTTTTGGTGGGAAGCTTTTCCTCCAAGTCTTGATAGACTTGAGTCCTTATACTAGGATCTGATTGCCTCTTTGGAGCAGCACGCTTCAGCTCAGAAGTGCCATCATTTTTAGTGCTACAGGGAACACTATTGCTTTTTACCAGTCCTCCTTCACTTGTAGTTTTGGCAGCTGTACTTCTGGACATGGCACGAAGTTCATCAGCTACAGATCGCTGAGGCTGATTTCCTCTTTCTGGATGATAGTATTTGCATTTGTGTCCATAGGTACATTTCTTCCCTATTAGTACAAACATAATCAGATTAAAAAAAAACCTTCAAACAAAATTTGTTTGAATTAAATATAATAGAAATAGTAATAAATATCTGCATCATATAAACATGAAATAATAGAAATGCCTCTCATTGACAGTTTTATTGTATATTTGAAGTATCCTGCAAACAGTTTTGTGTGACATGGGGTATGATCTAAGATCTCCTCTCTTGTATTGCAGGGAAAAAAGAGGCATTGGTACTGTGCTGCAGCTAGTGCTCTAGGAACTCTAGGAATGCAGACTGACACTACCAGCCGTATTTTGAGCTGAACGTGACACTGTCAGTGTGTCTGTACACACCTGTTGTATCGGGCCAAGGCGATACACAGGCAGAAAACTTAATAGGAAAGTCCCACAGAGTCATAAGACCAGCAGGTTTCAGCTCAGTCAAGATGCCTGAGGGATGCTCAGTAGCGAAACTTCAGATAGCTCACTCAATTTTCTGGATGAAAACCTCAATGTCCCATCACGTTAGAAAAGGGCTTCTGAAGCCTGCAGGATTTAGGTGTTGTTTTGGATCTACTCCTGTGAAGGATTAATAAAGTTGCTCCTTTAGTTCAACAAGTAAATAGAAATGTTCTCTAACTAGCACATGAAAAAAATCACTTCAGTTTCCACCATCAGCTCAGCATTTTAGCCACTCTCAGGCTAAGCCAACAATGTTAAAACCAATGTCAGAGTTTTTATTTTTGGCAGTGTTAAAATCAAGCAGGAGCTTGCTCCCCTCTCCCAGCAGTACAACAAATTGATGGGTTAAATCAAATTACCATAGGGACATGGTTGCTTCTTATGTTCTGGCACAATAGGCTTCTTCCTAAGAAAATTGTCCAGACTTGGACCATGGCGGCCAAGAGGATCATCAGGAGGCATAAATCTATAAAAAAAGAAAGTAGTATTACGGAAGCAAACAAGCCTTTCCATACTCCTCATGCAATGACCAAGAACTTCATGACTGTGTCCTACACCATAATCGCCACCTTGTAATTTTTAAGCCTGGGTACCTTGAGAGCAGATTTAGAAGGCTGTCTTTCTGCTGCAGGTACTGCCTGAGAGGTAACTCACAGAAACAGACTGTGTGGACACCCCTAGTCTGCTTCAGTCACCTTTAGTCTAGCTCAGTTTACACTCTGTGGCAAAGCAGAGTTGTACACAACCCATCCCTAAATCAAAAGTAAGGGCAGCAATACAGGTAGTGATTTCTTAAAACGCCACAACTAACTTTACAAAACTGTGGTGACTGCCTAGGACTCTTGTATCAGTATTCGGGCACTCAAATACAAGTGGCTGCTCTGTGGAGTACCCAGTCCCTCCCCTTAAACGAAGGCACCTGTAGTAATTGCAGCTGATCTGTATGCTGGGACACAAAGCTACTACAGACGGATCTAAACAGAGAGTTGAACTACAAACCTCCTGAGGTTCATTCCGACGTGGGTTTTTATATGACTTTAAGACTTAGAAGTCTAACCACAGGCATTTAGAGACATTGGCTCAGTATATCAAAAGACTTGGAATATTATACCATAGCATACATCAAATATACATTGGCATACACCAAAAGAGAAAAAAATAGCATAAAAAGCCATAAAGATATCACTAAAAACACAGAGTACTTTTAATTAGAAGAACAAATCTGTGACTGACTATTCCTCCCGGTTTTCTACAGGTACCTAATGATTTGGGCGTAAGATAAAAAAAAATCATACAAATCTTCAAACTGTCCTTTCCTCAGTTATATAAATATAGAATAACTTACTTGTCATTAACAAATGAATACATCAACAAGCGCTCATCTATGAACTTCTTCCATTCTGGCTTTTCATTAGCAAGATCCCTGTAGTTATCATTAGAAACAATGATGCCATCTGACTCAAAGGCCAACTTCACTATAAATCGGTCATCGTAGCACACCACCCTTCTCCCTTGCACCCGCCGGGATGGTGTGAACACAAGAATCTTCTCCTTTTCTAACTTACGCAAGATTTCTTGATCTACAACGAATAAGAATCAAAAGTTAAACAAGGGAAAAAAGAAAAATGCGTTTGTTTAATCTCTGAAGACATTAGATTTGAGGAAGAAAATCCAAACATTTAGGACTAAAAATGTCTTAAATAGTTATAGTCCAGTAGAAGGTGTTCTATATGTGATACCTGAAGTTAGTCAGCAGTCAGCTGGCAACACTTTCAAAAAACCCACAAACAAATCAAAACCTCCTGCTCCACACTATTTCTCCAAGACTAACAGAGGGGATGTTGTTCACATTCCTCTGGTTCAAAAGAAATACTACTTATCAAAATGCCTGTGAAAAACTCCTCTGGTTGACGGAGTGGTTTTAAACATCACTGAATGTTTCAGTGAATAGGAGGACTATACCCAAGGCATGGGTTTCTGCAACTGAACTCCTTGGTAGAAGACAGACTTTCTTCATCTATTTGTGGTACCCAGCAAGATATATCTTTTAAAAGAGTTCCAGTAGCTCACGTTAATAGGACTGTCTCATAAAAGTCTCTGCCCATCAAGAGAATGGGGTTACTATCCACAAGGACTAAGAAACCCAGGCTCTGTACAAGCACTCAGGTTCTTCACAAATATTAATAGCATTCCCCAAAAAGACTTCTGATGTAATTTTGTAACCAGCAGCTAAAGTGGTGTGGTTTGGTTTTGGATTTTTTGGTTAAAACCAGTAATAGTTCAGATTGTAATTTTCCTTGAATGGTTTACACATTATTTATACAAAAGTTCTGATCAAAGCCAAACAGATTTCTTTTTAATCTATTAAATAAGCATATTTAGCGTTTTATGTCATTCCTTCTTGTCTGACACAATATGTGAGCCACATATCCAAAGCCATTTTCACTTTGTGTGAAACCTGGAGATCCCAAGGAGCTTCGAAAGATGGACCTCAGACTACTAAAGAGGTTGTACCTGGCACTGGGGCACCTACCCCGTATGTTGATTCTCCTACCTAACACTCTCCTCAGAGCAGACAAGCTAGCAAAGAAAAAATACACAGAAAACTAGGCAACATCTAAAACAGCAGAAGAATGTGAGTCATGGCTCTTAATAACTGTTAAGATCTCATGTAACTCAACTGTTTTGTAGCATAAGAAACTTGACAGGGAACATGTTCCATCTGGAAAAAAAAAAAAGACTCCAACAGAAAGAAATACAGCATTAATATTACATATAAGCAACATATTTGATACAAGCATTTATCTGCTTAGTAGAAAAAGCATAAGATTTTAAATGAAATAACCTTTTTGTATTCACCCCTCTACAACGTGGTACATGATGAATGAGAGTGTGATGGAAGGTGATTTTTTTCCCCACTAAGAAAGAATAAAAAAATCAGCCATGTGACGACTGGCAGGTACTAATAAGAAAGATGTGGCTGTTGTTTAGTCCAAGAGGCTTCTCATGAATACTGACAGAATAGAACCATTCTCACGTTAGTCATCTAGGGCTTTTTCAAAATTCCAGGTGGCTGCTTATTTCAGGTGCATCTCTCTGGAAATGGAGCATCAGCACAATGTATTTCACAAGACAGGCAGCACACAGGCTCCCTGCATCCTGACAAGGAAACTGAAGAACCTCTGTTTTACAGAGGACACAACAACCTGCTTTGATCCTCATCCCATTTTCAGGGTCCAGGATGACACACGTCAAACTCATTTCTCACTGCTAGACAATTGGTCAATTCTATGCCTTGCTACTTTCTTAAAACTCCTCTTGGGGCTTCCAGCCCTATTGCACACTACTAACTGATGTCACAATTTATTTCTAAGTAGCCAAATTTTTATTCCTTACCCAATGCTCTTCTCATAACTCAAACACTAGTACAGTGAAAGAGAATGACTTCAAAAGAAAGGCTCCACACTGCCTGTGATGATGGGAGAACACCAACTTTCCAAATATTTTCATACATTAGCATGATATATTCTAGTAACAATCAAGAAAATGGAATCAAGATCTTTCCAGATACTTGAAAATGCACATGGCTATCAAAACTTGCTTCCATATTCTTTCAGAACCTATATACTACTCTCAAGAGCTTCCCCCCCTTTAAAGGTAGCCACTTTGGGCCTCCCCTCAAAAAGCCTTCCTTAAATGCTGAGGGTTTTAAATCCCCAAATTCCCATTTGTTTCAACTCCAGGGCAGATGGAGAATGCCTCTTCAGCCTTCATACAGAACCTGTAAGTTTGATCAAGAAATAAATACCTCTACATGATTTTTTTTCTAGATAAACACATTCAAAATTAAAATTTTCAGAAGTTGTTTCACTTGTTAACAGTAATGATGAAAAGAAACCATTCCCTTCCTGTCAGGATAATTCCTGTAACCTGAAGCACAGGCAGTGACTCACTGCAGGTGAGCAGCAGACAGGCCAGCCTGGCAGAATCTGCTCACCACAAGAAAGATCACCCAGCAAATAACTAACGCAAATAACTAACTTCAAACCTCTTCACTGCTAATGATGCACAGGTACAGCAGATTTAAAAAACAGCAGTTATATTCTTCAAGAAGGAAGTAGCAATGTTAATGGCTTGATCAGATGAGCAGAAAAAGGAGGATTTGGAGAGGGCATTGCTTTGTCTTTTTTCTTCCTAAAGATCACAATAAAGTTACTACCCCAAAGACATTCTATTAGAACCTTTCATTTCTAAAGATTTGTTCATTTGAGCAGCAGCAGTCAAGCTGTGCAAAGCATCAAACAAACCAGCAAAGATGGAACGAAGCTTACCTGTTATAAGAGCATCAGGTCTCGACTGTTCTTTCCTCCATGCTGGCACAAACACAGTAACATCCTTGTGGCCTCTTTCCAAAAACCAGTCTACTGCCAGTTTGATTCCTCGACAAGAAAATACTTCTTTGTTCCCATGGCTGAAACACACATTCAAATTCTTTATTAGATGACTTCATTTTTCTATGACCATAAATGGAGCTCAGTAAAATGCAGATCTCAAAGCCATGCTCTTTGCTTGCTCCATGGTTTCTAAAGGCAGCTGGGAGTCAAGTCTGAGTCTTGCTCAAACATGGCCATCACTTGCAAAATGGTGCGGGAGATGGCTACTAAATCTGCCAAACATTTTTATCATCTGTACGCAGAGTTGACAAATAAGGAAAGATATAAGTAGAGGGTGTTAAAAATCCTCATAGCCTAACCAAAATGATGAGGTATAACATGCAGCTTGGAGACTTGATGAGGGAAAGCAGGAGCCCTGAAATACCAACACAAGTGTGCAATTTGTTTAGGAAATGCTAGCAGATGAGTACTGAGCACTGGTGCACGTCAGCAGGGGAAGAGACAGCAGACCCCTGCTGGAGAGGCACTGTGAGCTCCCATGTAAACAGGGAAAGAGAGAGGAGAAGTTGTCTCCAAGCCCAAGGGGATGGCAGGTACTCTGCAGGACAAATTAGGCAAGCTGGAAGACTGTCCAAAATAAACAAGACAAAACTAAGCATTTGCTTAGCACTGCACTGCAGAAGGAGAAATTAACATGTATTTAAAAAGCAGCGGAGAGACAGTTAAGCACAAACCGATCAGACACAAGGAAAACGGTTGGGGAATTTCTTGCAGAAAATGGACATGTGAGCGACCTCAGTGCTCTGGATGCAGTTATGCTGCAAGGCCTTTAAGACTGCAGTGAAAAGCTATTTTTAAGAAGTGTCCATTGAGATCAACAAGGACAGGAATGTAAACTCACAGAAGCTGCAGCAGAAGATTGAAAAACAGTGGCCGCAGAGGGTGATCACAAGGACTTTATTTTACACCAATAGAGTTGTGTGTTATTCACATTAACCAGTCACAGGGTGGTTTGCAGTGTGTGTGCAGTGTGTATGCTATCTAGGTTATTTAAGGGGTGTTTTCACAAACAATAAACAGCATTGCATTGATCATATTGGTCATCTAGTGGTGTCCACGAGTTTCCCTTGCAATACAAAACAAAATATGTGTGTCTGTTGTGCAATAACTGTCTGAGGTAAGGCAAGAGATGCAATTATGTCATTTTCTAAAGGCAGACGAGTCCTTGTCCGACTTTTACATCCAGTTTTGGGCATGACATTATTATAAAAGACACAGATGAAATGGAAAGAATTCAAAAGAAAGTGAAATGAGACCTACAGGGAAAGGTGGATGGAAGTACATTTAGTTAATCTGGAGGAAAAAAAGCATCTTGTGGAGGAATAAAATAATCTTTGACATATAGGAAGTAATTAAAATAGAGGACAGCAATCAACCATTGGACATCCATAGAAAAGTTGTGGGAGCAGGGGGCTGCAAGGTGGTTGCTGTGAGAAGAGGTAGGGTCTGCTCCACGCTGGACAGGCCAGATCTAGTCAGCTCCCCATGGAGGAGAAGGGAATGAGGGAACACTAAGGCTTGAGGAGAAGGAGGTGCTTCATGAGGAGCAGGTACACCACCAGAGGGACTTGCAGACTGTGGAGAACAGGAAGACTGCAAGAAATAAGGAGCAGCAGAGAAAAACTGACAGCCTGACCCCAATCCCCTGCAATGCTCATGGCCACTGAAGGGACAGACTGTCACCTGCAGCCATAACAAAGTGTAAGAGAAGTGGCTGAGTGAGGCTGGGATGAGGTAGCATGAAGGAAATATATTTGGAATGAAGTGAGCCTGGGAGAAGGAGAGATGTTCTTCCCCCTAAATATTTTAATGTTTACCTCTTTTGTTTCATAACACCCAATTCAGAGTTAAATATTTATGTCAACTGGATATAAATTAAGTTAAATTCCCCAAGATGAGTCTGTCTGACTTTAAAAAAATTACTGGGTGAATGATCTCCCTAACATTATTTTGACCCATGGTTTTTCTTGCTTCTGTTCATCTTGTTTTCTCTCCCCTATTCTGCTGGGAAGTGGGGAGTCACAGCCAACCCAGCATAGTCCCACTGGATAAGGACATAAAAGTCCTTAACTAGTGTAAGGAACTGTTAAGCACTGTGTTAGGAAAAGCTTCCTACCTGATCTGTGGGACAGTCTGGCCATGGATTTTGAGACTAAGTTAGACAGCTCCTCCGGGGCCAGTCTGAGTTCTCCATGCACAGGAGACAAGCAATTTTTATAAGGTGTCTCCCAATCCCACAGCTCTGTGTAGCAGAAGAAACACAGGCGCATGGAAACAAGCTGTCACCTTTCACTCGGCTGGCTTGTTATGTATAGCAGGTATGCCACAATCTGCTTTCCAGAAGGGTAAAAGACAATTCTTTCTCCATGATTTGTGAAGAGGACAGTATCATGATGCATAGCCACAGGACTTTTAAAACCTCTTTCTACTTGCGTGTTTTGAGGTAAATAAAACCACCAGTGTTATTTAAGAACTTTTTTCCCCCCCTCAGTAGGGAAATTTTAAGTACCTACTATTTCTAGCTTTCTAAAACATAGCACTGTTGTATGTTTCTTGATACTGAGGGAGCTTGAGTAATTGTGCAATGGACAAAGTGCCAATATAAAAGTGAGAAAAAATTTGAAACAATGTTCAGACTCCAGAAGACTGTGAAAGAGGTGGCATACACGTTCACCTCTGCGGAGAGAGAATGAGTCATGGCTAACACCTCTCACAAAGCATCATCCTCAGCAGAGACTGTGTTGACAGTCACAGATGCTGAACAAAAGGGAAAAAAAAAAAAAAAAAAAGGAAAAAGGAAAAAAAGACCACACTATCATTAACTGGATTTAAGCGAGAAACCCTTCTAACCATACTGGAGACAGTACCTTAATCACATACTAAGATGCTGCAATTGGTGCCAGCCATAATTACCAAACTTTGTTGATTTTAGCTGACATGGGGTACTCCAAGGATAGTTTTGAGTCCATCTTCTGTGCCTTCACTAGGAAGGCTGTCAGGAACAATACATCTATGTACCTTAATATCCTGTTCAGCTACGGTTGTAGGCCTCTGTGTTCCCTGGTTTGTATGATAATACCATGCAATACAGCATTACATTGTAATAACACTGTAATAATAAAACACACAACAATATTTTTTCTAGGCATTGTTTTATATTATACATCTATTCTTGTGCTTGTTTGGTTGTAAGAGTAGTGTATTTGTGTGTTTCAGAAGTTACTGGGAATGGGAAACCAAACCACACAAGATGTGTCACGCTTAAAATGCACATACACATATGCACAGCAAAAATGGCCAACAGTATTTCAGCCACAAAAGCTCTAATTTCATCTCCCCTCGACAACACAAAATCAGGACACGTGGTGTGCATTCAGTGCCCAGTAGGCAGCCAAAAAGCCTCCTTTGCAAAGCCTCGTGCTATCAGCAGGCTGTGTGCAACCACAAACATATTGTGATCCATTCTAAAACAGTCAGGAAGGGCTCATTCCAGCTACTAAGTTCCATTGTAATCACTGTATTATTATTACTCTAAACAACTCCATGGTTTCAAATGGATAAAACCACTTTTCACTCCTGACAGTGAAACATGGTGGTTAGACTACATGTTAGTAACACTGTGTTTCCTCCTGTAAATCTGAGAAATAATTTCTGGAATGAAATCCTGGACTCTAAAAGAAATGGACGTTCTTGCCTATTGCTTTCTATCTTGTTGTAATTCACGCCACACTTTTAAAGGCAGAGGGAGGACCAGGCAGTTCAGCTCCTTAGTTCTCTAGGCTAATACAGACTATTAAAATTCTTTCATCCAGAGCATAAATTTTAAATAAACTCTATGAAACAGAAACAGGGAATGCATTACAATACATACTAGCTATTCTGCACTACTGAGCAAGTGAAATTATAATTTGTATAAATCTTCACTTTTTTTTCTGCTCCTTTTCAGACATATGCCTAAGCTGGTATCTGAGTGGATAGAAATTCCAGGAAATTTAAATGATTAGTAAGAAAGTCTGTAAAAGAGATGTGTAATTAAAATTTGTTCTTTTGTTTTGTTGTCGTGCAGATTTGATGCTCTTCATTTTGAGATTTTTGTGCTTCATCAGCTTTATGATACATCATATAGTGAAAAGACTGGAATCATGCTGCTGCTTCTGAATTCTTTTCCTTCTGCTTAGTTGTAAAAAAGAGGAGAAATGTCTGTACTTCTTTGTTAAGAAACTTTCTTTCAAAAATCTCTTCCCAATTATTAGGACTATGTGAAAGCTCAGACCACTCAGGTTGACAGCTGTGGCCCTGGGCGAGATATTGGTGTATATGACTTTGGTTCTGCTTGATGCCTATGTTTAATGTACAACTCTTAGCTGGAAGATAAAGTATATTCCTTCAGAAGTACCTATTTCTTTCATATCACGCGTGAGTGATTCTTTTTAACACCGATTTTATATTTGGCCTGTTCATAGTTGTAATTTTATTTTTAAACTATAAAAATAAAACAGCGTAACACTTCCTGGGCAAAAATCAATCAAGCATTTTCTGGGCTAGGAGAGTTAGTGGAAAGTGGTAAAACATCTGATGAGAACACTTTCACTTTCTCCATTACCTTCCCAGACCCCAATCTAGATTTTCTAGGGACTGTCTTGAAAAGACTTGTGGTACACACTCCTTAAAGACTGACTACTTAGAATACTAGCAAGACTTCTGGTGTGCTCTAATTCAGTACTCAAACCAACACAGAGCTCAGATTCTGAAAGCGACAGCAAGCATACACATTGATGACAAAAGCTGAGGTCTACAATATGCATATAGGTTTTTATAAAAATGAAATCTGCACACATCAAGGCACTTCCCATCAAAAAGCACATTGCCTAAAAGCAAGAACAAAACTCAAATGCATACCTGCCCAATATGAGTTATTACAGACTTAGCAAACTATTTTCTTCTATCATATCATAGGAGGAAAACAGTGTTTAGCCCACAGCGCACACAGAGAAGAATTTCCAGCCTGTATCATACCAGTGACTCATAACACTGGCAGCCTGGCTTTGTAACTAGCCTCATCCCTTTTTATATTTTTTTAAGCTCTACCAATTTCCTAACCACAGAAATCACTTGTCCCACAGCATTTCTCAGTAAACTTCTTGCATTTGTTCCTTGTATATATATTTTGGTGCTGATGTGAAGCACACAGAACAGTTCCCAAATGTTTTTTTTTTTTTTTTTTTTTTTTTTCCATTACCCTGTGGCAAATTACTTCACTGCTTTGAGGTCTTTGACAGAAAAGAAGCCTTGGAAGCTCTAGGGCTTCTAGTGCTGGGGCACTTTACAGAGTACAGCAAGCGCTGTTGTCAGCCAGACACACACACAGGTGTCTGACTGAGCCAGAGTCAAGCACTCAGCAGTCAGCAGTCAAAACAGGCAAAGGGAAGCTATACTCAAAACTGCCAGTGACAAGCTCCTATCCACGTGATTGTTACTGGGTGGAAAGATGTTTTTATCTATCCCTTACAGTGACTTCTCAAAATAACCTAAAAAAATAGATAGACAGCGCTGCTGAAAGATGTCTCGAACAACATACCAAGATACAACCGTGTTTACCAAACTCAGCAACATACAATCTGAGGAGAAGCTAATGCAACTGAACTGTTAGTTTGTTAAAATGCATAAGCAATTACATTGCCATACAAAAATTCCATGTGACATAGATAAAACAATCGAACCATCCTTTAGCTGACACAATTTGCAGTTGTGGAAAAATTTCTATGTAGACAGGGTATCAGTGAACCTTTTAATACAGCCAAATGACCTGTCTCAGGGTTAATACATGGGGACAAGGCTCAGCTGCCTGAACAGAGATATCTAATGCTGGTTAGGCACCTTAGTGACATCTCCTCCAGCCGACTGCCACTCCCAAATGGCACCGGGGTCTCAGTCATGACTGTCAGGCCTGGGTGTATGTTTCTGATGCCAACAAGCACCTAGAAGATCCACAGCTGGAAGGATGGCTGGGCATAACAGCTGTAAGAAAACTGTGAAATACCTGTCTTAAAGTGGAAAGTATGTAACTAAAAACAAACTCCCCGAATCAGCATCTTCCTCTCACAAATAAAAATTAAGTACACTACTTTTCTCATGGTGCATTTTCCCTTGCGCAACAATGTACAATGAACTACTATTTAAAAACAGGCCAAGGTTTTCTGAAAAGGGGAAACTGAAGTGCATGACCTCCATGGCCTGAGAATCCTAAGGGGAAAGTTTTCAGAAAAATGTAATTGCTCAAAAAAGATTAATAGATTTTAAATTGCAAATCAGGATGGCACATGATTAAAATACTTTGATTCTTTTGCCTATCAAATTCTGAAAGTTGTTGGCTAAAAATAATAATACAGCGAGTAAAATATCCAATTATTTGCTCATCAGTGTTATCTTCACATTGCACTCTCTGTAAGCACAGCAGACTTCTTTTCTGCCTGTATGTTTTCAACATAAAGTTTTTCATATATTTGAAACATTCTTTACACTGTTAGCAAGGAAAGTCTTAAGGCACCCAGGGAAAACTATCAAATATGGAACAGAAGTGAATTACTAAAATAGTTATCATTTTCCCACTGTATTTGTAACAAACAACTCTGTTCCTTATTCCTTACTTCTTGGTGCAAAAGCCTGACTTTGATTTCTGCAAAGAGAAGTATCACAGCAATGACCAATTTTAGGCCATTTGCAGCATCCCAACCTTATCCCTGAAAAGGACAAGCAAAAGTAAAGGACTGAGCAAATATGCTGTAGTATATTTCTCTCCTCAGAAGGAACTCTTTCACCCTCAACCTAGCAGTAAAATTAAGTCTTAGAACAAAAGGACAAAAGAGAACCTCAAAACCTTGCCTCTGCTGCGTCATGGAGAAACAGGACCTACTCCCCTCCATCCCAAACTGCAGGGAAGCTGGGGAATCATGAAGAGCACAGAGGTAGGGGTGACGATGATGAAGATCTGACAATGTCCTGTTGTTAGATGGACAGAAATCACTCTCTTTTGCTTATCTCAGTTATATCAAGGGTAAATCTAGGGTAGCAAAAACTTCATTACACAGGGATACAGAACTACTATTGATCAAAATGTGTTACTCATCTATTATCTATGCTGGGCAGTTTACACTAAATAAGGTCCTAAGTGCATTTTTATGGAGGAAAAATGCCTTTCCGGATCACGTGGACTAAGGTTCTAAATTAAGCTTTTGCATTACATCATCTAGATGCAAAAAAATCAATGCACCTTATGAAGTAGAGTTAGAGCTACACAGTTCTCTGGAAAGCTGACATAGGTCACTGCTCAGGTATAGCATGACTGAATCCTGGGTCCTATTCCTTAGTACAGCCTCATTCCTTGCTGTGGGAATGGTCTATCAGAAGTTCCACAGCAGCTCTAGGGGGTTATTTAATTTGCTCTTCAGCTCTGATTTTAAGTTTATGCACACACACATGGAAAAATCAGTCTCATCTATAAGAGCACTCTAACAAAAGACTTGACGTGTGTGAGACTCAAACATGTAGGCATCTTTCCTCTTCTGGAAAAGGATTAAGTGAACACTGGGAAAGCTAGAATAATAAAAGAACAAGACCAGATTTTAAATGCCCTATAGAAACTAAACAGCAATTCTTCAAATTGCTGCAAAAAGCCTGCAAAAGCCACCTTTCTGCTAGTCAGTCAAAAGAGGGGGTTTGCTTCGTTTTTAAAACTGTAACATTCATATTCTTTAGGTCATGTTGGAGCTTTAAACTTGAAACACACAAGATGCATCTGATCAATAATTTTCAGTTTAAGGCACAAATGACAAGCAATGCCATCTTGAAGTATAAGAAAAGCTTCCAAAGCATTACCAGAAGGCAGAAAAATTGAGAGTGTTGGATTTTTCTTAATCTCCACTTTGCTAAAGCAGCTTGTCTGGAACAGGAATAACCACCAGACTAGACCAGCACACATGTTGGCTCTGACTGGCCAGAGGAAGTTATTCGGGCCCAAGTCTCATTCTGTGCTGCTCTCAAGGAATTCACAAATCTACCCATCATCAACTGACTAGATGCAACCAGTTACACAAATATGAAATCCAATCATGTAATCAGACATATCCTTCCTCCTTTAAGTCAGACCTAGTTAATGTCCCATCAACAAAAACATAAGGTTATGTTTACATGTCTAATGGAAAAATAATCCTTTCTGATTCCCCCTCTCTGAACTGGGAAGCTGAATCAACTTATTTTGCAGCCATGCAGTCACTGGATGAGATGGAGGCAGGAAAGCATTGCTGGCAGTGGGGTAGAGGCAAGGCTAAAAGTAAGTCACTGTGTCACTCATTGGATGTTTTGTGAAACTACATCCTTAATTAGTCATGCAATGGAGTAAAAGGGCAGCATGTTCCATCCTTCCAGAAGAGGACAACTATTATCTCATCCTATTTGTATTATTGGACATCAGTCACCTCAACCTTCTCCACAAAACTTCCCCACCCCATCAAATACATCGTTAAATGAAAATTAGTAGTTCTTACCTAAAATAATCAAGTATGTACACTACAACAACATGGGAGTAAGAACAAAGATCACGGTCTAACCATTCCTGTGAGAATATGGGAGAAAGTCTTCTGAGAGAAGTTCTTGGAAGATATCTACAGTCCTGCTTAGGGCACAGTCCCATTTCCCTTTAGCAATTCCATGGTGAGAGCATCAGCCACAGTTTGGAAGAGGAAAGAGGAAAGAAGAGACTGTGACAATTTATAGTTACTCATAACAGGATTCTGGACATTTAGATACAGAAATCTGAACAAGACTGAACTGCAAGTGAATTCATGTGTCTCTCCCACTGCTTTGAACATTGATCTACATGTAAAAGCTGAAATCTTCCCAGTATTTAAAGTGCTTATTTATTATTGCCTATTTTCTTGAAGGCAAAAGGAAAGGTCCTATGGGTAAACAACTGGTTGCACAGCTGGTGTCAGCAGCTGGGACTCATCTTTTACACACACGGGACTGGCTTTCATAACCAAGGACCAATTTCTGTAAAAGATGCACTTGACCAAGCAGACAGTTGGTAAAGGTGCTTTTTTTCCCCTAACACAGCAAGGCATGAGCAATCCAGGAAGCTTCTTAACTAGGGTGCCCGACACTGCGAAAAGCATTGCTTAACACCTTCACTAATGACCTAGATAACAGGACAGAGCCCACCTTTAGCAAGTGTGTAAGTGTGGGAGTACACCACATGAACAGACTCCGATTCAGAGGGACCCTGGCTGGGGTAGAGAAATGGGCCAACAGGTAGCAACAGAAGGAAATTCCAATCCTGCACCTGGGGAGGACTAACACTAGTCATCAGTACAGGTTGGGGACCAACCAACTGGAAAGCAACTCTGAAGTGAAGGACATGGAGGTTCGAGTGAACACCAAGCTGATCATGAGCCAGCAAGATCCATTTGCAGCACAGAAGGCAAATAATCTCTGGACTGCATTAGGAAAAGGTCAAGGAAGGTGATTCTTCCCCTCCATTTAGCCTTGGTAAGGCACATCTGGAGTGCTCGGTTCAGTTCTGGGCTCACCAGTGTAAGACAGACATAGACAATACTGGAGAAAGGCCAGTGAAGGACAACAAAGTTAATCCAGGGACTGCAGCATCTGTCATACAAGGAGAGGCTGAAAGATCTGGGACTGTGCAGCCTGGAGAAGAGAAGGCTTGGGGAGATTTTATCCATGTGTATAAATAACCAATGAGAAGGAATAAAGAGGACAGAAACTGACTTCTCACTGGTGTCCAGAGAAGACCAGAGGCAGTGGGCACAAAATGGAATAGAAGAAATGTTGTTTAAACATAAAATGAGGAGACTTTCTTACACAAGGGCATTCAAACACTGACCCAGAGAGTATATCGAATCTCCATCCATGGAAACATTTGAAATTCAACTTGACATGGCTTTGAACTGACACTGCTCTGTGTAGGGGATCTACAGAATGGTTCTGTGATTACATGTGGTAGAAAACAACTAAAGACCTGTTAAATTCAATTCTTAGATACAGAACTATTCTATTAATAGATTTAATCTGTTTTAAGGCTCTGTAGCATGCATTCAGTTGATTTGATGTAGGTGGTCGGGAAAGCAAATTGAACATAGGAAAGCAGGTCCTAAATATTTATGCTAATAGGTGAATAAACATTAAGGAAAACTGACAGATATGGACGTAATTCTGGAATGAGTTCAATACAGTTTGTAGAAGATCAACATAAGTCCACCCACCAAGTCTAAGCTGCACTAACTAGCTAACACTCACACAACTGCTATGGATTTATGTGAAATACAATACAAACCCATTTCATAAGTCTCTGGATAACTTCTTAATTGAATACCAGAACAGTGTTTGTTCAACTGGACATACTTCCTTTACAGCTTAAGTTGTACAAAAAGATAAGGAATGACAAATCCACCAGAAAAAACTCACAGAAATACCCCATATTAAAAAATTAATATACTTGCTTTATGGGCTAACTCATCTGCTTAAATAAACAAATCCTATTATATTGCCATAAATAAAAGATATGTTTAATTTAAAAAACCCCTTATTTAAAGGGAATTGACTTGATTAGAAACTTAAAAAATAAAAATAAAAACAAAACAAAACAAAAATCTGGAAATGCCAGGGATTTTTTTAGTCCAGAAATGTTTTGCATTAACTTTTACTCTAAGCTAATGAAAACCACACTGAACCATCAGAAGGCAAATAATGACCTTCTAAACCTTGGTGCTAGTAATCAGATAATCCCTATGAGTTACTCAAATACTTACTAATCAATTTATCATTTAATCATTTATATTGCCAAAAAACCTTAATCTCTCAGCATGTTTGTCTGCCATTTCCTTCTCTCTTTTATCACTGATGAAGCACGAACCTCTCTCTTTCACAGGTAAGGTTCCTCATACGCACCTAAATGACTGGGATCAGGACCAGCGAATGCTGTAGATAAATGTGTTACCTGTGGGCATGTAAGTGAAAGTCTAAAGCACACTAATCTCAACAATTAATGGCAATAAAACCTAACTCCAAAACTGATAATCAACACCAATTTTATGGACATATCAGTTGTCACAGATTAGTCTACCAAGGAGAAGTATCCCTTAAGCTGTTTAATTCTACATCGCTATTTTATAATCTTACGGAATCTTACATTTGCTTTAACCTTCTGTATATAACTGGATACAGCAATTGCCCATAGCAATGGTGCCTACCAAATGTTAATTAAGGACTAGACTGGTGGGAAGGAGAGATTTCATAGCTGCCTACAAAGGGAGACTGACATTAACATACGGTTGCTCTAACGTGAGTATAAACCACTGAAGCCTTATAGACCTCTAGCCTGATTATGAGACTGGCATACTGTGTGGCTGACCAAGACGTTTGCAAGAGAACCCGCATACAGTTTTAGGCAGTTATACTGAACATCAGTGCTTGAACGGGGCAAGGCCATCCTGTTTCCATTTGAATAAAAAAGCAAAACCTTGACGGTCACATACCTCATTGCAACATTGCTGCCATCAATAACTATCGGCCTCAGGTTGTCACCATCCTCTGTCACATCCTCCTGCAGTGGAGACTCTGACCTCTGAGACTCTACGGAAGACGCTTCACGCATTACACTAGTGTTAGCATTACTTACAGTCTGATCAGTCTCAGTTTTATTCCCAAGTTTGACAAGCTCTCCCAAAATATCATTTATTAAAGCATCAGTACCAAGTTTATTGAGTACAAGTTGAACCTGCTCTTCAGAGTAACCCAACTTAAGTGCAAACTCCAGTTTGGTTTGATATTCTTTCACCACATCAGGGGGCTTTTTCACTTCCTTAGGTACTATCTGAGCCTCTTCTATTCTAAAGTCTTGCAAGATTTCATTTCTTTTTAGTATATGAGGCTCTAGACAAGGAGATCGACACAGCTGTCGGTGAGTCGTAGGCAATAAATGTGACTCTGATGCAGAATTATTCAGTCTCTCTGAATCATTATCAGAATTTGTACTTTCTTCAGAGTCACAGCTGGAGCTTCCGGAAGTCTCTTCAGATGTCTCCTTTTCTACATCTTCTTTCCTAGAATTAACCTTATCCATTGTTGGCTTCTCCACCATTGACCAAGGTACAATTGCATTTATTTGTGTGCCAGTGCTCCCCACACAGAGGTGGCCTAAGTCATGCCCCAGATGATCCTTCAAGCCCATGAAGCTGCTGCATGTACTTGACTCCACTTTGTTGTTTTTCTTGTATTCCTGAATATAAAGTGTTCCGTATTCCTAAAGAGGAAACAAAAAACGTTGCAACTGGTTACACACATTACTTCTTTTTTATTTCCTTGCTGCTTCCTCAGAACTCCATTTATTCTCTCCAAGAAGAAAAACAGGACGTTTTTCTTTCTCTAAACATAGAAAACTTTTTGTAGGAAAAACCTTTCCTAAGGAAGATCCATAGGTAAGTGGATAAATAACTAACCATTCTGAGCATATCAAATATTTTTACTTATACATTTCTAGATGGATTTATGAAAGAATACAAAACCAAACACTACAAGTTTACCTATTGTAGCACAGAGACAGGAGTCTTGTAATGACTTAAAACCACTGGGATATTTCTTCTAACTTAAGTCTATATTGTTACAATGAAAAAAAAAAAGCGACTATAAAATGTAAGTACTAGAAAAGCTTTTTAAACTAAATTTCTTAAACTATGTTGAAGAGAAAGAAATTAGGACAGTATTAGATTATCTGGCTTATTGGTAACAGAAAACATGATTAATTAAAAACTTATTGGCCCTGAAAAATACTATCCGTTCAACTGAATACACTCAAACTATTTCTGAATTCCCTTATAAGGTGATAATTAAGTCAAGAATGACTAATTGCTCTCAAAGAGTGCAGTATTACTAACACATACAGCATTTAGAGATGTGGATTGATCTAATGGCTAATAAAGCCAATGGAAGTCTTTGCACTGATTGTAATGGACCATTCATCAAGCCAACAAGGCAACAAAATTAAAAGCTGATTTCAGCTCTTGGATTGGACATGTACAAGCCTTTTGCTGAATGGAAACTATACATGTATAGACAGGTATCATTTAGGAAAAATGGAAGAAGAAAAGTTGCAGTTTTCTGGACTTCATATACTTGCCATATCAGTCTTTCTGAAGGAATTTTGCATAACACTAGTTATACAGAAGTTAGCCACCTAGTTTATCACAAAGATTATTTCCATAACCTACATTTAAAGGCAGATTGCTACCTCTTTCCCTCACTTTGTTCTTTCAAGCAGGAATATTTGCTAATATTTGCTTCAATAAAGAAAGTAAAAGATAAATTATTTCTTATAAATAAAAATGGACCATATGGACCAATTGTGCTGCAGGGTTACCATGAAAAAGAAGAATTTAAATTAAGGAAAGACCATGAAACAAAGAGTTCTTTCACACTTCCATCTTGCAAGGCAGAATATAAAACAAGATATAGAGGCAAAGGACTTCACTTGAACTTGACACACTACAGACACAAATTTCATCAAGGAGAATATACTAAGAAAAAATATTATGTCAAAAAGAATCTCTTGATCTATACTAATACAAATTACAAATATATCTCATGAACAGCCAAAATACATTAAGTCTCCCATCCCCTTACAGGTGAGCATTTAAGAATGATCCAGTATTTTTAAAATACAGTGTACTCTGCTCTTCTTGGGATAAAGATCTGAGAGTGTGCACCACGGAAAATCATCCAGGCTTAAGATTAGAGAGAATCAAAGAAACAGTGCAATCCACGGTTCAGAAAAAGCAGACTCTAGGCACTGAGTGCCAAGACATCTCCACTCTGGTGGAGCTTTTTGGTTATGAGGCACAAAAAACTTACTTTACCTAAGCATTTCTAGTTAAAATAAATAAATCTATCTATCATCAGTGTTTCCATCTCCAACACCTTGTTCCAGGCAAGACTGATAGGAAAGAAAACAAAGTTTTATTTAGATCTTATCTTGTTAAAAGGCAGTAAGTATGACTGCAATTCTCAGGCAGTGTATTAATGAATATTGTCTTCTCTTAACTCAAAGCTTTAGGATTTCAAGCGACACCACAGATTAAACACAACAAAAATTTAGGAAACGAGCCTTTTCACATGGTGATTTATTAACTAAGGTAATACACTCGATAGCACAGAGCTAGTAACAAATCACAATATCCCAATAAAAGGATACAGTTAAAAAACCAACATTGTGGCCTTNAAAAAAAAAATTAAAACAAATTGCAAACAAGCAGCCCCCATTGGAAGCCAGGCTGCTTAGCAACTGGCCTCCAGTTGCTAGGATGCGCTCCTTTAACATACCATCATGAATACTAGCACAGCGAAAGAATAATTTGGTATGAACAAAAGCCCATGAAAGAGAGCGGGACTTAAGTGCGTCTGGTTTCCCCTCCGAGAACAATGCAGCTGCCAAACCAATCTGGAAGCCCCGACATCATTGTTCCACCAACCCCACAATCTGCTCTGACTCGAGGAAGTCTAGTTAATGGGCAACACTTTTAAGCTGGACTGAAAAGTTGAGCTGGCTCATGTACCGCTGCTGCAGAATACAGGGAGATAATGGGTCACTGCCTAAATCCGTGTACTGTGAAATGTCATTTTAGTATTGAACTAAAAGTGGAGGGAGGGGGTTTTTTGGAAGGGGGGTGGAGGGTGGAAGAGGAGGCTGCATATTAACAGCAGCAAATAATGAAAGTCTGAAGTGCAAAGATTAGAAAGAGGATTAATTTTTTTTTTTACTGTTAGTTAAAATAATACATTAAGTCATTCTCCAATCGCTTCTTTCTTGAAGTTTAAGTGCTTTACAGCAACTACAATAATAACAGTCTCCAGTGGGATTCAAAGAAGTCACTAGCATATGAATGTGTCTGAAGATCAGGCATTATATGAAACATACTTTAGATAATTTGCACATCAACTGCGTATGAAAAATGACCATAGACTGAGCTTGGTCCATTGTTAGGAATATATACATAATCAGCCTCACATCTATCTGCTTTAAGTCTCCTGTCAATCTCCATAATGCTTCAATATACAATTGTTTATTTTGCACAGAACTCTACTGTTTTTCAGAAGCTATTAAAAGAATAGAATAATAAAAGCAGCAGCTTTAACAGCTCCCACAGATAGTATGCAGTCACTACACTACTGCTTTAAAAGGGTAGTTAAAATTATGTTTGTACTGTAAACCCAAAGCTAAAGATTTTTGAAATAGTTCTGCATAAGCAGTACATTACTCCTGGCATTTGGCCTAAACCCTGCAAGCAAACTGCATTTATTTTCAGACAAATTTTCACAATGCCTGTGAACTTTGTATATCATATTTGCGGTCAGTAGCATCTCTTGGAAACATTACACTTTGGAGTCCCCATCATGATGTCCTTTATGAGATTCATTGATTAGAACCATGAAAATCAGATGTCACTTTTGAATGCTGCCACATATTTAATCTTGATTTGGTTAGTGAAGAGCAACATGCCAGCCAGTCAATTTGAATGAATTTGTATTCCAAATAAACACTAGTGTACCTCAATACAGGACAATAAAGCTCATGAAAACCAGACAAGGTCACATTTATCCAAAGAGTAACATCAGCTAAGAACTTCTTTATCTAGAATGAACTCTCATTACACACATATGGTTTTAAAGTATGCTTTCTGATCAATGCAATATAGCTAAGAAAAGTATCTGCTATGAATTCTGACTCAAAGGAGAGCTAAACAAACAAACAAAAATAATCAAAACAATTCCTGTCATGGAAGTCTTCAATTTTTGGTTATGCCCCCCATAGCTTAGTAAAAAAAAAATTTATTTATGAAAAAGTTAATAAAATGGGTAACTCCCAATTTAGACATAGCTATGACAACATAAGTTTTAAACTGTAGCCTGTTTAGAAGTACAATATCTCACATTAGGTTCACTGTTAAAGGCCCAAAATACAGCATCAAAGACATTTATTGAGTGTAAATGTAATAATCCAGATGAGCACTGTGCTATTACATTGTAGAAGTGTAATACTTTCCCATTTATTAGAAGTCACCACTGTTTTCCACTAACCATCAACAATCAGCCCACTGATTCACCTTTGCACAAAATAGAAATATTTCTCAAAGGAATGTGGGCAAGTAGATAATCTAATCTTTTACTGTGTATTCAGAATATTTTCCACTTATAGTTGAGCACAAGAGAAGCAATTTAATGCAAATTTAGTTCACAGAGGAAAATAACAAGGAGTAAAATAATGTGTAATGTAGCACAGTATAAGAGAAATTGTGTATTCTCAAAAGACCATCCAAAAGTTTCTGAAGATACATTCTACAAGGAAACAGTTCAACATATTTTCACACAGGCAGACTTTTCCTAAGTCTTCTATACACAAAATGGAAAATATTGAAATCAGTTTGTTGAAACACTCATTACTTGCACAAACAGAAGTGCAGAGTTGATCAGAAAAGGGAAAAAAAAGTGTATCCAAATGATAAAGATACTGCAACAATGCAAATAAAATAATGAATATGTAATAAATACCTACTGCTGTAGTTTCTATGTATTTAATTGCCATTGTATTTCAGCGAGTGCTGTTGTCTGCATCAGTCTATCCAACAAAGGAGGGATGTCCCATTGAACAGATTGGTTAATGCTCTGGGGCAACAGATGTCTACTGGAACTGCAGGAGACCAGCAACTGGTGGCCTGCCCATCTTCTGAAAACTTTCAATAGACTCATGCATATGTTCACACAATAGGGCATGTGGTAGAAATGCAAACCTCTTTTTAACCCTTTCATATGATCTCTTTCCCTCCCAACTGATATATGAAGGTCTTTGTTTTGGTTTTGCTTTTTTCTTTTTTTTTTTCCTTTACAGGATTCATGGAACACAGGCTCATGGAGTACATTGTGTTTGTTCTTCAGACTAACATCTGAACTCAAAACATAAACTAAAGCAGATTAGAAACTTTATAAAAAGAGTCAGGCTAGATCTGACACACTGATAACTAGCTTTCAAAGCACAAAACCTTTGACTGGAACATGTTCCTATCTGAGAGCATCCTAATGTTCTATCATACACTATAGCATCTTCAAATAGCCCACAATGAAGCTCTTTCTATTTTCACAAACAAAGGAAATTTCATCCATTGTATGTTATAATGGAAAAGGTGTTCGTTCGGTTTGTTTTGCTTTTTTGAAGTTTTTTCTACTAGTTACAATTTAAATAATAGCTTGGGAAAAAAAAAAAAAAGAAAGGGTAAATACCTATAACTTCAAGTTGAAACCTCTCCATCTGCCCAGTGGGTTAGAGAGAATTTGTTCTGTTGATGGCTACTGCTTACCATTTTCAAATTCTGGGAATTACCAGAATTTGCACCATTACCAATGCTTTTGAAAGTTCCTTAATAGAACACACTGGGCAAGACCACTGCTCTTTAATATAATTAGTCTTAGGACATAACTGTTTTTCTTTCCCTCTTTTTCCAAGAGACACATAAAGTGTGTAAATCTCAGCTGACACACACACTAGCTTATTGTCCAAATGCAAACTGATAACACTGAAACACCTGAAAGGTGAAACATCCCATTTGCGCAGAGAGAAGCCCGTATACTTACATTCACTGGAAAACACACAGACATTGGTTTCTCGTAGCTGTTCCAGAAGCAACTCCTTAACACGATTTCAGCTGCAGACTTCAGGCAAGCAAGCAGAACAATGAATGGACGAACAGATGGACCCGCGATGTCTTTGCTTAACCTATTACTGAGCAGCCGCGGAGCCAATCACGACCCGCAGAGCCCACAATTAGTTGGCCGGGCAGATGCAAGGCAACCTCCCCACCCTGCATCAGGTTCGGAGGTTTCTAAGATAAGCAAGTTGATGTCATTCTCAGGGTCTGCCCCGGGCAGCATGTGTATTAACGAGGGGTGTGCAGCAACAATAGGCCATACAAAAGAGACTAGCAGGCAGCTGCTGTATGAGAGCCAGAGTCATTAGGGAGCAGGCTGCCAACAAGAAACACCTGGCTTGGGCAGACTTCAGCTTCTCCTCATTGTTTCTAATTCATGAAACAAAGAAAAGAATTCTTTAAGTAGTAAAAATTGTGAGTCTCTATTAAAATATATCAGTCTTAAGTAATATAATCCCCTCTATTATGGAAACAAAAAGTTCTTTGTCAGGAAAAAATATTAAAGAGAAATAAATCTATCAGTAACTATTGTAGTCCCCTATTCTTGTTAGCAAAATTAATCATAGTGGTATAAAGCGCAAGGAGGTATGAAAGGAGCCCACACTAAGCAGTGAAATGTATTCAGAAACAGCTTTCTGAATTTTCTGACACTTTTGTACATTAGTCAATAATTGAAACAATCTTGCATTTACATACAACTCTTAGAGTACTTGTGTGTAATTTCAATGGAAGGTGAAAGTGATTAAACTAAAACCACATAATATTAATATGTGGAATAATAGATATTTTTAAGCAGTAGAAACATTAGAGCACTTGACAGAAAGGACCTATGAACCACTCTTTTGTTCTCTAGTCACTCATATTTGTTTGCAACAGAACTTCTTTCCTTTCCCCCCCTCCTTATAGATCTGTTCTAGATGCCAAGATCTTTCCATCTCTTCACAATGACAGACTATTTGAACAAAAGTCTGGAGCCAGGCTATAGCCAACTTTTAATTGATTTTATTTTTAATTGAAGTAAGCCACATAGAAACACAAACTCCAGTCCACATCTCCCCTCACTGTCCACATTTCCACTGTTCAACCCAGACACTTAGCAACATAATGGTAGCAAGGTTTGATGCTTCATAATAAATGGTGGAGCACTGTGGACTTTCAAGTAAGAAGTTGCCACTGCTAATAACTTCAGTGATGACAGGTCAACATACAGAAGGAAGGAATTCTACATTTGCAAACGTTCATCTGAATAACTACTAGAAAAGTGTATTTACTGAACTTCAGCAACATTACATCCACAGAGGCAGCTGTCCTCTGCTTGTGAGTACAGGCAAACTGCTGGGAAATATCTACTGTGATTCAAAAAAAGAAAAGAATGAAAATAGGTTTGTTAGAACAGTTTTGAGTAACTTCCCAAGCTTTATTTGGATATTAAAGCAATTCAACATAATAAATGAAATTATATACCATCATGCTATTACACTAATGCATTTATCATGTGCCCAGATATTAAGCTTCAAAGAAGAAACCCCAACTATAGTTTCTCTGCACCGTGCATTAAACACTCCTACAAACAACTGCTAACACCACAATTTTGGAGCTTTTAAGTTGGAGGCAGGAGGAGACTCCTCACTAATTTCTACCACTGAGAACACAAAGAGGTAAAGAAAGCTACCCACGAGCACAGTGGGATGCCTGATCTCCAGCACTGGATTAAGCCTCTTTGCAAACAGCAAATAAAAGCAGTGATCTGAAAAAGCTAATCAGTCCCTGCTGTGGTATTTAGACTACCTCAGTTGCCGGTATTGGATCACGCTAAGCATGTTAAAACTTCTGTAAGCAAAATAGGGAACTGGTCCAGTACATCTATGTCCAAGAACTGCCCTTAAATGCAAGCAGGATCACTTGTCTAGTCATTCCTGGAGTATCTCCCTGATTAGAGCCAGGCACTTTTGCAATACCAGGGATGCTTGCTTGGCAGAAGACACATATGACACCCTTTATAGACATCTGTAATGAACAAACTCCGTAGCACAGAAGTGGTGTACTTAGGGCTCTATAAGCGCATCTAGGGCAAGTGTATGATCTGGCTGACAAATCTGTCTTAAAAATCATCTTGTAAGAAGTTCACTTACAAAGACCTGCCCCCTCTATACCTTTTACAGAATACCATCTTGTTCCATGTCCATTCCCAACTCTCTATACTCCAAGTACACGTCCTCAGGGAACCAGGGCTAAACTTTAGTTGCAGATTAATCTTCATGCAACATCATATTGCAGCAGTATGACCAAAGTAAGAACAAATACAATCTGAAGATGTAACCTTATATTGTTCAATTTACTGAAAATATTCTAGCAAGCTGTATCTGCATGAATTAAGAAGACATTTTCTAATTCTACCTTGTGCACATCAGTTGCTTAAACCAGCTGCCTGTTCTGGAAGCATCTTCTCAGATCTTCCCTAAAAGAAGCTGGACTGTCCAAGGTTTACAGGGTGTCAGATAGTCCTATTATATGAGGCTTCCTTCTGTGAGTGATGAGCTCACCACAGACACCTTAGTACAAAACAGTGTAGCTCTCCCATCACATCAATGAAAGGCTGTAAGAGCATCACTACAAGGTATACAGCACAAGTTCCACTTCTTGTGCTAAAACCACCAAATCCAGTAACCAGTTCAACAATTTCCTATTACCATATCCAAAACACAAAGAGTCAGTAAGTTAAATCTGGTCACCAAAATAACCGCAAAGGTAACAGCTCCATCAAATTTCTGGTCTTGCAGGATGAGTAAGCTATAAAAATCTATTTTTGTGGCTGCCAGGTATTGGATATTTTGTACAGTGCTCATCAGGTTCCTAATGCCACTTGATTAAACAGCAGGCCTACACAAAATCTTGAATTGCCTGGATGTGATGGACTTGGGGACTCCATGGTACATTTCCAAATGGCACACAGCAAGATGATGGGATGCTGCAGAGAGACAAGGACCAGGGTGAATCTCTCAGTTTGGGCGAGGGATGGGAAGGAGGGCATCCCCCTGCTCCCACTGCCCAGTTTGGTATGAAAAGCATGCATGGAAGGAACAGAAAGATCAAAGAAGGAAGACCAGGAGCAGTTGAGAAATAGACTGAAGATGTTAGGAAAGCACTACTATAAGGGGGGGGAAAAGNAAAAAAAAAAAAAAAAAAAAAAAAAAAAAAAAAAAAAAAAAAAAAATCACACCCTCCTAGGTCCAGACAATTCTTGTTGTTTCAAATACATTGAAAACAAAGCCTTATTTAAAAAGAAATTGTTATGCCAGCATACAAAATGGTCATTCTGTAACTGAAGTGGAATTATTGCAGCAATTAGAAAGACAACTTGTCCCATTAACGCATTTAATTATCTTTTATTGTAGAACTTTATGCTAAGCCTGCAGTAATAAACGATGCATTTGCAAGACTACATAGCACAAGTTAAATCTATCATGTACCATTGCATTTAGGAAATAGAAATGAAGGTTGTATGCTATAGACAAAACTCACCACTGTGCAATTGCAAAATATCATACATTTAATGCTGGACTTGGGAGCTGCAAGGGAGATGCTTATCTTTAAAATTACAAGGTGAAAATACAACAGAAATTCTTTTCCTGTTGGTATGTGAAGAGATGCAAACTATCTTAAGTAGAACACTTGAAAGAAGTTTACCTAATTTTGAGGAATGGTAAGTGATGCTGTAAACTATAACTACACACAGTCATAAAAACAAACAAAACCCACCAGCACTCTACAGCCATACAGAAGAGGGAACTAAATTACCAGTAAAAAGAGCCTAGAATTCCGAAAAAGAACTAATCTTATGACAAAGATGAGTAATGTTTTGCCTAGAGAATAACCATCCTTTAAAAAAAATTATATTTTAAAATAAGGATCAACTGCATTTTCAAATGCAGTGTAAATGTTTGTAGACAAATATACGCTTTCAAATGCATTAAAACAAAGTGGTGAAGAGTTCTTTCATGCTTTGGAGCAAGACTCATCTTTCTCTAGTTATCCTTAAAATTTAAAAAAACAGAAATGCAGTTTCCAGCAGGGTATCATCTTAAAAGAAGGTCAGAATGTCCACAATTTCTAGTATAATCCCACTAGATCATCAGTATTGACTGCATGCAAAACTTGAGCAAACACTACAACATTTATCATGACATCCTCTAATGTTTTGAAGAGAAGATTAAAACCCTAAGTTTTATCACAAGTAGTGATTACTTTTTTGCTAACCACGGGTAAAACAGATCCACTCTTTCCTTTTCTGTCGGTAGACAAAGGCAGTGACCATGAGCCGTTCATCATGAGATGACAAGGTGCCTGCCTGCAGCTGCACAGTTTGCCTGCATTAGGAGCCCAACAGGCTTGAGCCACACCAGCCAACTACACAGAAAGCACAAACCAGCACTCTGCAACAGCAAAAACACTGGCATCACCCCCAGTACCACACTGAGAAGTAGCTCCTGAAATGAAATACATTTTCTGAAGCAGACTTTGAAAGTACATAGTTTTTATCTTTTTTTTTTTTTTTTAAACCTAAGAAGATGGTGAAAAAGTCACTGTCTCAGCACCATAACTTCAGATATTCATTGTAGACATGGATCACTAAGCTATGCTCCTTCCATGGTATCACAGAATCACTGAGGCTGGAAGAGACCTCTGCAAGTCATCTGGTACAACTGCCCTGCTCCAGCAGGGCCACGAAGACCCAGTTGCCCAAATCCTGCCCAGACAACATCTGAACATCTCTAAGGATGGAGACTCCACAACCTCTCTGGGCAGCCTGTGCCAGTGCTTGGTCATGCTCACAGAAAAAAAACACATCTCCTGATGTTCAGAGGGAACAGTCTATGCCTGTTGCTTCTGGTCCTCTCCATGGGCACCACTGGGCTCTGTCTGCTTTGAACATACCCTTTGGATATTCATATACATTACTAGGAAACCCATGAGCCTTCTCATCTCCAGGCAGACCAGTCCCAGTTATCTCAGGCTTTCCTCCTAGGAGAGATGCTCCAGTCCCTTCATCATCTTTCTGGCCCTTTGATTCACTCCAGTTTGTTCACATTCTCTTGTACTGGACACAGCACTCCAGGTTTGTCTCACCAGTGCTGAGCAGAGGGAAAAGATTCCCTCCCTTGACCTGCAGCACCATGCCTCCTACCACAGCCCAGGACACTGCTGGCTGCCTCTACCACCCACAATGACATCGCAGCCTCAAGGATTTTCCCATCTTTAAGAGGATGCTCCAACTCATTTGTGGTTGAAACTCAGCACAAACATACAAGACATTATAACCATACCTGTACAAGTATACCAGACCACATACAGATATCATAATCACAGAAGTCTTGTTTCCAAGGGTAGTAAGTCACACAGCCAGAAATTCTTGGGATTTGGGGGGAACATAAACACAAGACCACTTCACCAAACGTGTCATGGAAAGGTTTTCCTTTGCTAGGCACATAAGCAATGTGACCATTTTTACAGTTAGTCTGGTTAAGGTTTGATTTTGCAACTATGCCTGTGTTCACAGTGGTTCACCTCTACTTCTGATACAGCCACATGTAAGACCCACCTCATTTGGTGTAGTCTTCCATTAGGACTGAGCCTTCAGCTACCGTTTTCTGTCCAAAAACTCACACTTTGTTATTGTATTTTAAAATACAAACATAAGGGGAAAATACAACAGCAGCTACTAACACAATGAGGTATGTCTAATGGGTTTTTTTAGCTTTATTTAAAACTGCCCTTAATATCTTGGGGTTATTTCTGTCCTTTTTAGGGATGCAAGAGTATAAAACACCTTAGATTTTCAAGAAAGTTACCCAAATTAAAAATCCTTAAAAAAACCCCCAAAAAACAAACACCCTCCTATTTTTCAAATTCCAGTCTAAAGACACCAAAGGGCCTATCCTGTTTTACACACTTTGCCAAGAAAAACCCAAGGAAATTTAACCTAAAGCTTAGCTACTTCAATGCTGGGCTTTCCAGCTCTACCAGAAAGTGTTCATGGGTTTGTAAGCCAGGAAGCACTGAAACCCCCTTCCACACAACAAGTTGGCTGTGCTCTCATCAACCACCAGGGCAGTGTGGAACATGCTGTCCATTCCTGTATCACACGGTGGAGCAGTGCTTATTTTAAGTTCATAACTAAAGGCAACTCTGTTTAATTTATTTTTTTATTATTTATGAATTGAAGCAGACAATGAGATACAAAACAAACTGGGAGGAGGGGGGAAATAAAAAAAAAAAAAGTTTCCAGAAATGCATACACGTTATATTTGACCTAATCCCACTTCCAGGAAGAGTCACGCCGTCTGGATCCTTCCTGAGCCTGAAAATTTGAACTGTCTAATTAACTTTCCGTGTGACAATACTGGGCAGCCAAACAATGCCTACAACTGTACACAGCATACACCATCATGCTTAGCAAAGTATCTTTATTCAAATTTGTTCTGTCAGAAGAAAATCCTCCAACAAAACTAACATGGTTATGTAGGGAAAAAAAAAGTATTCTCTTCATTTAAATACAAGTTTAAGAGACTTAGCTAGTCACCTTAACATCTTTTATCTGTGTCACAGACTATTATTAAGAGTTTGAAAGACTTGTCAGAGGAAAATAGGCCTCTCAAACTGCCTAGAGACATGGCCAGGTTGTGTTTCAGGCCATGCTTCTGGCAACAGAGTTTCATAATCTTCAGGGTTCCTGGACAGAGTTCAAGGCGTTAGCTGGACTCTGTGTTGCCCTAAATGGCTTCACAGCATTATACGTATTTGAGAGACAATTCCTGTGCCTGTACCACACGGCTACAGTTGTCCTTTTGGACTGGAGCCTTCTGCGAGAAAGCTGCCAGCAGTGGATTTTCTGCAAGACTTTCAGCCTTGCCATTTACTCTCTACTGGGATGAAAGAGTCAGAGAACACATTAAGATTCATTTTTTTTTACCCTGATTTAGTAATAGTAAATTAAGAATCAGGGAACACAGAGATGATAACGTGGTTTATCAAGACACACTTAGTACATAATTGTTTCTTACTTTCTGGGCAAGCTTTTAATAGACCTGATAAATAGCAACAATAGCCAGATCTTACACAAAGTGTGTTACTGTAGCTGCAAGACCAAGCTGAAAAAGAAATAGAGAGAAAATAGCTACAGAGAAGTCTATCATACTTCCTGTCATTTAAGTATAGTTTTTCTTCAGATTTACTATATCCCTGAACTTAGGAGAGATCAACAGAAAGTCCCCTGAGCTACATACACCACGCTTTGAAATCCTAATATTTTACATATTAATAAAGCAGCTTGCTCACTTTTGTGCAATAACCTAATACATAAAAAAGAGATGAACAATGTTAGTGATTTTACATGATTTTTCTAAGTCTTCACAATCTCAGAGCAATTTCATTCTGAGCTCAGAAGTCTAACTTTTAAAGCAGAAATTAATACTGCAGACCAAATTTTCATACATTTAGTTGGAAAGTCAGCTAGATTTCAAACATGTGAATTCATGTACAGATTTCTTCATTAAGACTATTATTTTGAGCCCTTTTGGGTCTCCAGAGCTCACACCTTTGCTTTCAGAGTCCATCTTGTCATGAAGTTAGATCTGATAACAACAGATGAAAACGGAATTACCTCATTCAGAACTGGTGATGCTATTAATATTTCATATTAAATAATTTAGTTTGCAAGGGATCTCTGGAGGTCAGCTAGCCCAACAAGCCCCCACTTAACACAGGGTTACACTACACTAGGTTGCTCTGTGTCTTTTCCCAGCCAACTTCTGAGCATCTCCAAGGCTGAAGACCCCGCAATCTTCCCAGATACGTGCCCCAATATTCAAGTAGTCTCATGGTGACATTTTTTCCATCTCCTGCCAGAACTTCTTTGCTGTAACTTGCAACTGCTGTCTCTTGTCCTTTTGCTACATGCCTCCAAATAGAGTACTTTGTCTTCTCCATACCCTCAAATTTCGCGGCTGAAGACAGCAATAAAATTCTCCTTAGCCTTCTCTTAAATAAGGCTGAACAAATTCAGCTCTGCCAGTGTCTCTCCTTGAACACAATGTACTTCAGTCCCCTAATCATCCTGGTAGCCATCTGCTATATTTGCCCAGCAACCCAGTGTCTTCTCCTGTCCTTCAGAGATCAAAACTGTACACAGTGCTCCAAGTGCAATCTCATCAGTGCCCAAAAGAGGTAAATGACCACTCTGTTTGACCTGATGACTACACTCTTGCTAATACAGCCTATTTGGCCTTATTACCTATTTCTGCAACATCATCTTGCACTTATCAAGGGATGAGGCTTTGCTTTCCACAAAAGGATTCCATGTCAGCAGATGAACTAAACCCTATTTACAATGCCCACTGGAGGCATCTGTTTTCAGTCGGCCTGCTACAAACATTTTCTCATCAGAGCTCTCACAGGCATAGCAATGAGTGTTTCCAAGCTGCAGAAGAACAAATCAAAGTGCTCACAGAAGTATGCAGCAAGAAAGATCAGCCTTAAGATAATGATGTTTATTTCACACTAATGAGTTCACTTATCTGAGGTCTCTCTTGGAACAACTGTAAAAGGAAGCTGATTTGGAACATACTAATGTCCAAAATGTAGCAAGGTGTCCCATGTGAACTAGAGATGGCAACCAAGTCTCGCAAAACTTTGGACCTGCCATTTTTTGAGACAAATTAGATGGAAGACCATCACCAAATACTAAACAAAACCTTATGGAGAGACCAGGCATAATACCAACACAGTTAAATTTACCAAAGCCAAAAGACAATTATTCTCAGTCCTGAAAAAGATTAGCTGCATAATTCCACAATGCAATCACATGCTAAATCTCTGTGAGATTTGTAGTTTAGTTTCTTCTTATTTATAAGGCAAGGGTGGTTTACGAAGTGTCACTTATAAATGATGGCCAATTCAGTGAACAGGGTAAAGGGCTCATAAGAAAGAAAGTCACAACTTTGAGTCCTGAGTAAATTCAAACGCCAGCAAGTGGCACTACCTAAATACATTTACGAGACATGCTTTCTTTTGCTGGAACTAGACAAAAGTTGCATCAATGTACAGAGGATACCAGACATCTTCTTCCACACAACAGCTACAGTAAAAAAGCTACTAAAGGACAAGTGAGCAAGTGGCTGGGGAACCAGAAGCTGAAGCAGAAAACTCTGATTTTAATCTTTCATCAGTAATAATGGGCTGTAGATCAACAACTTCAAGACACCCAGACTGCAATCCCAACAGGGACAGTGACTCTAATGAGTCCAATTCATAGCTCAGCAAGAGCGACAAAAGTCCAACTGGCAGCCCAGCAAGAATGGCAGCACAAATCCCAGAAGCAGCTGCTACAGAGACTTGGGAACCCAGGTGCACAGCCCTGGGCACTTGTACATCACAGCCCTTCCCTAGCCAAAACAAACCATTTCCAGAGGTGTATCTGGCATTACAAATAGCATGTATTGGAATTATTGCTGAGATTTTCTAATTAGTTGAATGTTTTACGGTGGAAAGGCCCTAGGGGATGCTGCTGCAAACTATGAGGCCCTAAGACTCTCCACTAAAATAAAGTGGAGATCTCCATGAAAGTGTTCATGGCACTTTTTATATGAGACCTGTCTCTCATCAAGAATGAGGCCATACATTGAATCTGGAAAGATAACGCATCATTTCAAGGATTAGCTTTATAGATGACAAAGGATTGAAGAGACCGGTTGAGAGTCAGGGCACCAACTATAATGGTAACTAGGAAAGCACAGAGATGCAGAATTAGATACCAGCTACTTACGTTAACAGTTTAAAGAACAAAAGGAGACTAGGGAAGCAGCTTCTGTTAAAGGAAAGTAGCTTTCTGCTTAAGGAGATGTAATCTGTCCCTTTTCCAGGTAATCTCTGCCAAACCACCAAATTCCATTAATCCTAAGATAAAAGGTCTAAATCATAGCAAAAGAGAAATTTTCAGTTCACCACAAAACTTCAAAGTTTAATGGGACTGATTTAGTGCTTTCACAACGTAACACAATACTTTTTACAGCTCATAAGGGAGCATGGCTCACATGAATGGTCATTTAGAAATTATCATGGGTGTTTCTGTCAATTAACAAAGGGCTCAAAGATTCTATGCTTTAAGATGCTTCCCAGCCTCTGAGCTTTACCTACTTGCAGCAAGCAGAGTAATTTTCAGGTATTTGCAACAACCTGTGTCACATTTACTGAACACCTCCAGCTTCACTGATTCTCCAGTCTCTGGCACTCCTCTGCAACTTTCAACCACCTCCCAATACATTCCTTTCATACCAAAAGAAATTACTGTATTTCTTCCATTGGGAGGATTAATAAAGTCCATTAAACTTCCCTGTACTCCCAACCACTGAATGTCTTGCTTGCCTCTGCCTCCTCCCTCCCTATTTGCTTCTCAAAATATCAACTTGCTATAAAGTAAAATCCTTCTTCCTGAACAAAGCTTTTGTTTCCTCACTATCCACCCTCAGAAAACCCTATAATTTAAAGATGGAATCCATTTTAAATACTTTGTATAATCCTGCAGAAAATTTATGCAAAGGACATCTTTATCCTGAAACAACTTAGAAGCAAATCACTCTGGTCTAAAACAGAGGTACTGGGAGCTAAAATTGTGAGCACATATAGGGTTTCAACATTCAAAGGATAGCAGATCCTGGGGCGGTCTAGCATTCTATTCTGTATTTATCTACCCATACACACACACATACATATAAATATATAAGCAGACACCTACCCTCCCAGGTAGGAGGATGACATATGTCCAATTTTAAAGTGTTACACTGGTATCATAAATCAAACAAATACAACCTTAAAATGGCCAAGCTGACAGAAGTAGTCTTGCACATACTGTGAGGTAAGCCTGAAAGAATGATGAATCTCACAGTTGCAGAGGATGAGCTTTGTTACTCCCCAGGGCAAACTTCGAAAACACCTTGTCTGGACCTTTCCAGTCAGGACAGCAAGAGTACACATCTTAAAATTAAGGTATGCCTTCAAAACATTCACATTCTGCAGCTATGACTCGAGAATGAATGAAGCTTAAGTTTACCAAAAAGCTAAAGTAATTCCTTAACTGGGTAATACAACATCCTTGCAGAATGCAAAAGTCAGCGTCAAGCCCAGCACTCTGTACTAAGCAAAACACAATTTGGATTTTTGGTAGCGCAAGCTCAGCATTTTACACAAGAAATGTGATCTAACCTGAAGTAATCAACCCTGATAGGTAAAAGAGAAACGCCTAGTTCATCTAAGCAGAAAACCCCAAGGTTATGAAAACCTCTGTCAATTTCTGCTCATCACTAACAACTTGGTAAGGAGCATGCTTTTTGACAGAGCCTCCAGCTGTTACACAAAAACATTTAAAGACGCAGAGCTTTACAATGAAAAATCTACTCTGACTCCGGAGAGCTGTCTATTCCACAAGGCATACAGAGGAAAAAAATACAGATAGTGAGAAAAAAAAATAATGTAGGAAAAAAAAGATGACAAAAGGGCGGAGGGTGGGCACAGGGAAGAGATAAGAGCAGGTGAAGGGCCTCATAACTCTACCAGGAAGGTAATTGTGAGCAGATTACAATCGATCTTCTATCTATTTGCTAACTACAGTTTGAGACCAGGAGGTAAAAAAATGACTGCTTCTTGTTATACTGTCTCACCTCTGCTTTTACTGTATTCTACCTTTAACACATAATTTAGTAATTAAACAAAGCGTCAATTCTTTCAAGTGTAAAAATATGGCCTCCTTCAATTAATGGGTTTCTTGCTTCAAACATATGGCAGAAGTAGTACATATATTGTAAATATTGAGCAAACTTGCAGACATGTGGCATTTTAAACACAACTATACCTAATAAGAGATACAAAGAATCACTATATAACAACTTCAGTCCAAGGACAGAAACATTTCAGTCTCTTCATAAAAAAACCTCACTGCAGTTTTTCTACATCTGTGTTTCACAGTACCTATCACAAGTGAAAAAACAAAGTGTAATCACTTTGATCACTAATAAGGCCGCCGGCTAGATGCCCTGGCAACAGACACTACGGAAATGAGTGAATGTTGAAATATCTCTTAAATAACTTAAAAAAAAAACTCTTATGCATGACTACCTAACTACATGTGGGACACTGCTTCAGAGAAGTGCAAAAGCAGCAGAATAATATTTACAGAAGAGGAAAAAGAGAAGTTTTACATCACACATTTTCTACCCTCACTCCCCCTTCCTTAGTAGTGTCACCTTCTCTGAAGCACTTCAGTTCCCAAGGATTATTTAAAATATAGACTATGAGGAGATTGATGATTGCAAGCTGACGCTAGCAAAATCCAGATTATGATCTCCTTTAATTAAAAAATAAAGTGCAACCAGGGAAGAAAAACTACACAGACACTAAGTCTTTCAGGGCAGATTTTTATATTTTTTTAATTACTAATTCAAGATAGAAGATATTAATCTGATGCAGAAAATACCAAACAATATTTCATGACTTCTGTAATGAAAGAAGTCAAACTAAGTCACAAATCTCCTTTCTGCTGAAAGGAGTTGCTTAGCCATAGCCATTTCTGAGTACAACAAAAACTGACCTGAGCCAAACAAGTTCCTCATTTCACTTCACATTGACTTTGAACTGCATTTTTCCCCAGCTTGTTTAAAGAGTATTTTCAACTGCATGTCAGATGGATAAGATCTCACAAAAGAAAGTCTCATAAGGTTTTCAACTTACCTATGTAAAATTGAACAGTAAATAGGTTTCATCAAATCAAACTGCATCTTCAATCTTTTCAAGTCTCACCGACTGCAAGACTAGTTTCCTTCAAAAATACAAACAGCTCTGGCACACTAGTAATGTTTTTAAAGGTTGGTACAACCCAGAGAAGCAGGCGGTGAAATCACTCCAGTGGAGTGTTGCTCAGCTCAGCAGTCAGCCTGAAACGCACAATCTACACAGATGAGTCAAGTCTGGATAATCCCTTCATGCTCTGTCAGGTTGGGAGTATGGGGTTTGTTTTTAAATGGCATACCTTCAATAAACTCCACTTTTCTTCATTTACATCATTAGACAACATTTTTGAAAAGTGTGTTTTGATTTGCAGATGTGTAAAAATGTTGTCAGTGGAGTTCAGTCTATCAGGACCTCATAAATAATAACTTATTTTTTAAAAGGATCGCAAATGGTAGTGTTAATTATTAATTAAAGATCACCAAGTGGCTGCTGCTGCCCTATGGGGTTCCAGTGTAGTAATAAAGGTGTAATAACCATGGCAAGGTTTGCAGAAAGATGAAATACCTTGAATTGTTTCAACCACTGCCATTAGGAAAAAACAAAAAGAAAGGAAGTTTTGGAATTCTCAAGACTAAATGGCCTAATTAATAAAAAAGAATGGGGAGCAGGAAGAGAGAAAACAGAAAAATGTTCCTCTACTTCCCTAAAATAGTTGAAAACATTTTATATTGACATAACAAATTCACTTTAAAATGACAACATGCTTGAATCCAGATCCCTTCATGACAGATTACACTCTGTTGAAGTGTAATCTCACCCTGGAGCATCCCCAGATAGAAAATTTATGTCACTAAGATATATCTAATATAATCTTGGAAGAAGTCTTATTGTCAGCTTGCTGGGTTGCTGTAGGTGTAAATGCTACACGGTAAGGAGACAGTGGAAGAGGAAATACCCTGCCAGTTTGAAAACCCAGACATACTTGAATGATTTATTTTCCTTCCAGATCAAAAGACTATGCTACTGCTATCTCAAGTATGTCATTAATTGCATAACCCTAAGAGCCACAATTATGAATTATGTCTCTGCTTTGCAAACACAGATCAAGAGGACAAGGCACAGTAAACAAGACATTCCAATACAACTGTTGTTAAAGAAACGTGGTCTACTGTTCAGCAGGATGGGTTTACTTAACCCAAGTTTCGGCAATACCATTGCTTAAGGGTTATTTGGCCCCGTCAGAGCTCCCAAACCAGAGCCTGGCACGGGAGGCCAGGTCCGGCTGCAGGAGGTGCAGCACAAGCACAGCGCGGCGGAGTTTCCCCCCCGGGGGCATCATAAAAATCACGTCACCGCTCCACAAATACAACCGTACATGCCCGGCGTTACTCAGACGTGCCTGTAGGATGAGGTCCAAAACACACAGGTGACTGAAAATCAATTTTTAAGAGAAACTAAAACTTCAAAGCCACAGTCAGATTGGTGAAGCCAAATACTTATTACGGTTCGGTTAAACTGAGCAAGCCAACTTACGCAGCCGGTGTCTCGCCCAAAGCGCAGGGAATAACTCTCCACTTTCTCACAGGGTTATTAAAAGAAAACCCACAGACCCAACCCCAGAAGTCAGAAGCGGGGGGACGGCCGGGGAGGCAGAGTACCTGAAACAACTTTTAAATCGCTCCTGGAGCTGCCGGCGCCCGCAGCCCCCCGGGCGGTACAGCACGGCACGGCACGGCACGGCACGGCGGGCACCCCGGGGCACGGCGGGCACCGGGGCACGGCCGGCCCGGCCGNGCCGCGGCCCGGCACTGCCCCCGCCGCCATCGCCGGGGCCGAGAACCCGCGGCCACCCACCTGCACTCCGCTGGCGGCGGCCGCAGGGTCGTCTTCGCCTCGCCCGCTACCGCCGGGCCGGGCCGTGCCGTGCCGTGTCGTGTGGTGTGGGGGGCACCTGCTGCCGGGGCGCCGCGACACCCGCCTGGGGGAACCGCCCGGCACGGCCTTGGCAGCAGCCGCGGGGCACGGCTCGCTCCCGGCGCCGTGTATCCCTGCCCTGGATCCCCGGAGGCCGCCGTGGTGACCCCCGCGCAGACCGGCGCGACGTTACCGGCTGGGGCCAGCGGGGAGGGCCTGGGCGGCGCGGCCTGGGCAGCTGCTCCTCCGGCCCCGGGAAGGTCCTGGCGCCATCGGAGAGGGCTTCCCTGTGCCCTGCTGCCCCGGCTCCGGGGGTAGGGAAGGGCGGTCGGAGCGCTTTCTGCCGCGGACACTCAACTCCGTCTGTGGCGGAGTTGGTAGAGACCTTAATTTCCGTCCCGCGTTCTAATTACGAGAGGTTTCCTCCCACCCCGCAGTTACTTTTATGCGGATGAAGTAATCTACCTCGCACCATCCCACCCGGCCTCCTGTGCTCCTGCCGAGGCGGCTGAGCGCCAGGAGCTGCTCGGAAGATATGAATGAAAGTCTGGTGGTGTGATTACGGCTTGTAGCTGAGGGAGCGTATCGTATACAAGATAAGACATACAGCTATTGCTACTCACAGGCTGCAAGTGTGGATACACATATATATACATATATATAACTGTTTCCCACTCCTGTTCTTCTATTGGAGTTCATAAAAACCTCTTCCAGTACCCAGCAGAAAATGGGCTAAAGTTCTTTAAATTTTGCATCCAATTTACGCAAATCCTACACGGAAATAGGAGCCCGAAGACCTGCTTTGCAGGGGTTATTTTTCCAATAAAATGTGATAGATTTCTCTGGACAAAACATCATGGAGGCACAGGGCTATGTTGCTTTCCTATAAATGTTTCCATAAACCCTCACGCTTAGAGCTGATCAAATCTGTAGAAGGATGGCGTGGTTTTGTTCATTTGACTCATTTATTACAAGGTCTGTGGAATTTTTCAGTGTATCTCATCCCCTGTCCTAGGGACGAGTTTGGAGGGTTCAGTTCACAGTGCAAGAGGCCACCTATCTCCCCTGGTTAGTTACTTAGGTGTGCAGAAGGAATTTGAGGCCTCTACTTCAAAAAGAAAAAAATAAAATGCTAGTTCCCTTGGTTCCACGTGCTGATGCTGTTTCAGAGCCAGAGTGGTGCCCAAGAGTGACTATGAATATTAATTTAGTAAAGGAAATTGGTGAAAGCAAGACTGAAGAATTAGACACTTGCAGTGCTATTTTGCTGCTTATTATGGAAGCCTTTGCCAGTGATTGAGGAGCATATGAGTCAGTTAAAAGCACTGTAGTGCTGGAGAAAATTATTCTCAATTATCAGAATAAGAAAGAACAGAATAATATGGAATTGATTTTGAAACTACTTAAAGTCACAAGAGTTTCACGTTATCTTTATTTTTCTTAGTATACCATAGTTCCTGATGAGTTTCTCTGAGGGATTTTTTTGACCTCATCTGTTTTGAAGAGATTGCAATTCTGTAAACCTGCAGTATATTATGAATGATTAAAACATGCCACCCATAAGCATGAGTTACGCCTGCTCAAATGTGAGGTTTACTCAAAATGAAGTGAGCTGCTTGATGTCATTGCACTGCTCACTGGTAAGACCTCATTTCCTGCCCATTGCCCTAGGAAGCAACATGCTTCCCAGCTAAAATAGACCCCTCGGAATCAGAATCTAGGATTTTTCTGTTAATGAAGCCTTAAGATTTTAAATAAATTTGTAGATTTTAATATAGCTGTATAGTTTCTCACACTTGACGTAGCAGCTAGCAGTTTCTAAACCCTTTTCTCATGGTTTGTGCCACATTCTTGAAATTCCGTTTAAAGGTCTTTTCAAGGAAAAAGATTTCAGCAAGGATCACAAACCCAAAATACAGCAGTAGTACCTTGGAAGGAGGGGTTGTAAGTGTTAAAAGACTTTCTCAGGGTAGGACAGTCAGGGGCTGGGGATTCGTATGTCTCCAGAACTTCCCACATCTCTCTCTTCCTTCCCCAATGTATGTCCCCAGTCATTCACACATCACTATTCTTCAGGTTTTGCTGAAACTCAGGATTTCCATAGCTTCTTGGGACTTTCACGTGTTTTACAACATTTTCCTGGTCAGCTAACGGAAGAAAAAGTTGTTGTTAGTAAATTAGAACACACTGGGGGTTAATCAGTACTTAAAAGCTAAAAAAAGGGAAAACGGGACCTGCTGCCCTGTTTGGAAACCAGAACCTACTCTGTTTCCAGAACGTGTATTGGCATAACTGCAGTATAACAATGCAGAATAGCAAAAGTTTCTGAATAATAATTTTTCTGTAAAACTGGTCTCCTAGACATGGTAATGCTGAATTCTGTTCTGACTTTTTTATGAATCTCAGTCAAGTCAAACTTTCTTTAGCAGCTTTGCATCAATCTTTTTTTAGTATAAAAATGCACATTCGTCTTTTCAGAATTTCTATACTGTCTCAATTATGCTGTGCATTTAATCTGCCATTTCTGCACTCCACCTATGAGCAACAGCTGTTTTCCAGGACTTGAATATTTTCTGCTTCTGACTTAGAGAAGGCCCCTTTAATTCCTGCAGTTGTCCATGGAGCTGCCCACCTCCTGCAACTGAACCTACTCTTCATCCTCTTGGTCTAGGAAACCTGAGTTTTGTGCCTCTATCCATAACAACCAGCTTCTTAGGTAAACCCTGCTCAAACTCTCTTGATCCAACTTGTGCTTGAGATTATCAGTTGTGCCAGAGCAGATAACAAAATTCAGCAGTATGTCATAGTATTAGCATCTGTTGCTTTTGTCTTCTTAAATAAGTGCAGTTTTACTTGAAGATCTTGAACATTAAGACATTTCTTGCTGGCTTTCTGCTTCAGTCATTTGAATTTCTTTTACAGGTAGACTCCTATCCTTTTCTTCCTTTTAACCACAGTTACGGTCCTTTGTTCTAAACTGACATTCTTGAAATGTCTAGATGATTTGCCAGCTCTTTGTTTAGCCCCCACCTGGCCTTATTTTACCTTTTCAGCCATCACATTTCATCCAGATACTTTTTCATCTGAGAATCTTTTGCAGCTTCTGCCATTATTTGCGTAGAAAAGCCTGCGTGCTTATGTGACAAAGCTGCTACAACAATGTCCATTTTGTTAATTTCAGTTACCACAGCAACCGAGTCACACAGAAATGTAGTGTTCCATTGATTGGTATTGCACCTTGGCATTCTGATGAAAAACTAGGGAAATGTAGCCTGTGTGGAGCTGCTATGGAACTGGGGCTTAACTAGGTAGATGCCTGTGCCTATGGAGTAGGTATCAACGGCTGCTGTCAAAATTGGTTTACCAGCGGGGATTCTGTGGGAATCTAAATCCAGTTCTCTTAAGTTCTGTGAGGAATTGCAAGCGTGCTGAAGGAGGGGATTAAGATCTTGACATTTAGAGAACTGGTCCAGAAAACATAAGGCCCAGGCTGGGGGCACGAAAGCAAACTGCTGAGCCTGGGCAGGTATAACTAATTACACAAATTCAGGAAAGGAACAATTGGTGGAAAAGTAATCTACCAGAAAGCAATATGGAATCTACCAAGACTCACTAACTGAGCATGAGTCAGCAATGTGTTTTCGTGGCAAAAGTAGTAAACATTCCAGGAAAATGTATGTGTGGGAAGTAATCTGTGGGCTCTATGCACTGTTGGTAGGACATCAGTGGAAGGACTATTTTTGTACACCACATCTCAAGAAGTATGTGAACCATCAGGAGTCAGGGCAAGTGGCAACAAGGATGAACATGGGATTGGGAAGATTGAGGGAGCTGGAGTTGTTCAGGCTAGAGAAAAGAAGGCAGAAGACAGACGTGCTTAGAGTCCTCATATACTTAAAAAGCCATTGCAAAGAGAAGGGGAATAATCTATTCTTGGTAGGTAGGGTAAGATGTAATGGACTTAAATTGCATCAAGGAGGAAAAGCTTCTCTAATGGTAACATTAGTGAGGCACAGCTTTATATCACAGAGGGTGTAATAGTGTCTCTGTTACTGGATGTCTTTTAGTATGTACTGGACAAATAGTAAGGACTATTGATGTGGCATTGAAATTGGAGGATGGCCTAGGTGACTAATCCAGGTCTGTTACAGACCTATTTTTCTGTGATTACATATAATCTGAGGCTTCTCATTAATCATAATTTCTTTATCCAGTCCCATTGTACATTCTGTTTTCTTTTCAAGTCAGATCCCTTGTCATTACTGAGTTATTTGGAGGACAAAAATGTGTTTTGTCCCATTTTTCTCTGTGTGTAGTCAAAGACTAAAGCCTTTCTCATTTTTTTCTGGCAGCCCACAACAGACACAGACTGAGTTTTGCTGCATTTTACTGCTGAGATAACTATTACAATTACACATGTGTCAAACATGCAATAAAATTATTTAGATGACAGTTGTCAGTCTATTCAGACACATTCTACATAAAATATACATAATGTTAACATAAATCCAAGACTCTTTAGTCATATACTAGACAAAATTACTCAATTCATAAAATGTTACTGTCTTCCAGACCTATCCAATGCACATAATCCCAGATTCTGTGATCTTCACTGCTAGGAACCCATAGCAGCGTTTCATGTGAATTAAAACTATGTTACTTATTTTTTAGGCACGATTTAGTTTTGCAAAGTCTTGTATATTTTAAAAAACGATCCACTTCTACATTTCAATTTAAAATAAATGGCTTATACCAGGAACAACTGGCATTTATTTTCTTGGCAGGTCTGATTAACAGGCAGCATTTCTGAGGGGTTTTCTGAGGGTTGGTTTTTTTTTTTTCCCTAACCATGTTATCTATTCTAGTTAGGTTTTTACTTTTTTTCTATGAACTTAAATCAGTATGTCTGTGAGAGCAGACACATACACATTTTGGGCACCCTTGAATAAAAAGAGCTATTGCAATTATTGCCAATGCTGGATACACTATTTGCTGAACTTTTAAAGCAAATGTACATCAGGAGTTTAAACTTACTCTTTTTCCACTTAAGAACAACTTTGGCACACTATACAGTCATTTTATCCTTTCTGAAAATGATTTTTTTCCTGTAATGATTTCTTACTAAAGATTAATAGTGTAGTATTTTACACAGAATATGTATTGCCCATGTACCTATGCTGATCAACATATTCACATGTGATGGGGAAGAGGAGGTGGGGCACAAAGGAGCAAACTATAATACCAGATTTCTCAGGGTCATAAAAACTAAAATCCAACAATGAAGAACCATCAACTTCATGTGAGGTGAAGCATATTGAAATTGTATTGAAAATGTCAGTGTACAGCTGTGGTTGAAGGAAATACATACCAAGAAAAGAATAGGAAACATAAAGCATAATTATGCCACTGTTTATGGTATTCCAGTCTTTTAATGCCCCAAGCAGCTCTTGTCTTCATATTTCAGAAGAAATAGAGTAGAACTAGAAAAGAGTAATATGAATGATCAGGGATATGGGACAGCTTTTCCATGAGGTGTGGCTGAGTAGACATTATCTTTAGCCTGAAAAGGACACAGCCAAGAGAGGGTATGAAAGGGATCTGTAAATAATGAAAGGCACAAACCCTATGAATAAAGTACTCATCTTTCTTAATATAGGAGTTGGGGAGCATCAGATAAAATTGGCAGATGTCAGTTTTCAGAGAGCCAAAAATGAGAAATTCACTCAAACTCTCCATCTTTTCAGAAAGAAAGTGTATATGTTCATGGAATAAAAATTCCATCTAGAGCTGTTGAAAGCTGAAGTGTAGAGATCTCTATTTCAGCAAGTCCCTAAGACAGCCCCAAGTTCCAGCCCTGTTGGAGCCTGTATACATCTGTTTGATTCTTGTGTTTGGCAGAAGATGCCTTCAGTTGGCCACTATCAGAGGGAGATCCTGGGCTGGACAGAGATGTGTCCCAGTGTGAGCATTCTTGCTTTGTTGTTTATTTGCCTGCTGACTGAGAACACTGTGACACCTTTTGACTTGTATGGGTCTATGGGTCTGTGGTACTGCAACATTACAGCTCTGTAGGGGACACAGCCTGGGAAGTGTTCAAAAGAATAAGCAGGAAACAGAAATCTGCCTTTGATAAGTAATTATTTTTTTTTTCAAGTTAAAAAAAAAAAAAAGTTGGCTCCCACGTCCTTGGACACAGTCAAGCATGGGCAGATGCCTGAGTCCATTATCACCTTCTCCTGCACCAGGATAAAGCCAAGCAAACTCCTAAGGCACTCTAAGGCCACAAAAGGAATCAATAATGCTGGGGGTGGGGGAAGCAATGAAGAAATTCCCTTGCTGTGCCTGCCATAGAGTGAATCAAGTGGATGCAAACCTACTTTCTGCAGCTGGGAGACATCACTTGGGGCATCCCTGAAGTGGGTCAGGGCAGCGGTCATGCTCACTGTTCTCAAAATTTCCAGAGCATCAGCAGGAAGGAGAATTATCTCTTGTCAACATATCCAGAGGTATGATTGAAAACTAGCATGGGAATCTTCTTTGCTGCAGAACTCAAGAAAGCATGAATTTGATGTTTCAAAAAGTCTGACTGACAGGAATATTAAACAGGCTTTCAATTAGCAAGATGCACGTGTGTTGGCTTCTGGAGACCAGGAAGGGTAGAAGCCACCTCAAGTAGCGGCCTATTGGAAAACTGCAATACTGTACAGCCAGAGTAAGAAGGTCAGTGCTGAGGGATTCTTCACATCTGTGATCCCCTTTACGCTGTGGAGAGCACTGGTAGAGGGTGAAACCCAAGGGCAGCTTAAGGAAAACAATTTTGTCTCTCTTTTAGGAATGTCTTTACTTACCCCATATATTCATCTGTTGTGACTGCCATGCTGTGGCTTAGTGAGTAAAGAGAGAAGGATATGGGAGTGTAAAATGCCTTCATCACATGTATTTACTATTGGGTATTTGTATTTTGAAGCAATGAAAATCTAAATAAAAGTAGTTGCTATAGCATTTCAAATTTTGAATCAAAAACCTTAAAATATTGAGCACTTTGGGATTCATACATTTTACAGAATTTTCATTAAGTAAAATAATTTATGTTTCCATTTTTAGTTGGGTTTTTGATTCCTTGATTAAGAAGAAATTTTCACTCTGAAATTTCCTTTAGTTTATCTGAAAATATTTTAAATGCTGAAAATTCAAATGAAAGAGCACTTGGGTGATAATTTTCAATTACACAAATCTTTTATTTTCTTCACAGCTGGCAAAAATTGGTGGAGCATTACAGAGGAACAAGCTCTTTTCTTTCCTTCTGCAGCCAATATGACGCTTAGTCATATTCTGCTGTTTCACTTGATGGTATTTTTTGTTATAAGTTTTATAGCTCGGTACTTTTGTAAGGTGAAGTGATACCATTTTGATTTCCTTCATTTTGGAGAAGTTTGATCCTAGTGATGCAGGAAAAAAAAAAATCAATGCTTTTGTTTTTTTTTTTTCCCTGAAGGGGGAGTGGTGTTATTTGGTATATAGTTCTATTTCATGATGGTTCAGAAGTGAATATAACAGTTATCACAAATTAACAAAATGGCTTTGGTTGCAGTGAGAAGTCACTGTGCAATTTGCCCAAAAGCTGTTAACAACACGCTACCATTTTCTTAGTGGTTTTGCATATCATTAATGAGATAGTAGTAATAATGATTGCTGTTCTTTATACCTCATCTCCTTGCAGATGAGATCTCTACTTTCTCTATTCCTTCCATTTATATAATTTTCCTGCTCTCTTTTTTTGAACAAAGTCCTGAAAGCTATCAGGAATTGAATTGGTTCAGTAGCTATTTGTTCATTCTATTTGAGATAAAAGTGCTATGATAGTTGGGACTGAGTATCTATGTTCTTCAATTTTGTTTCACTTTGATTTCTTTACCAATTTTTGAACCAACAGAACAGTTTTCAGTTTCCCATCTGTAGTTTAGTTGCGAGGTGATAATGACTTTTGACACTCATCTTCACTCTGCTCCAGCCTTTGAGTCTCTTGGAGCCTATATCCCCCATTCCTGGCCACCTTTGTATGTCTTTTACTGTGAGGGTGGTGACTCACTGGAACAGGTTGTCTGGAGAAGTTGTGGATGCCCCAGACCTGAAAGTGCTTAAGGTCAGGTTCAGTGGAACTCTGTCTAGTGAAACTAGTCCCTGGCCATTGTAGATGGGTTGGAACTAGATGATCCTTAAGGTCCCTTCCAACCCAAACCATTATGATTTTATGACTAAAAGCAGAATCACAGAAGTCATAGAAAATAGTAGAAGAAGAGGCATTATTTGGCTCCACAGCAGTAAATCATCTCCATGTAAATTAGTCCTGAGTGTGTATGTTCTACTACTTGAGAATGCCTGTTGTTGGAGACACCATATACTTTGGAGGCAAAATTCTTCAGTACTGACTGGTGTGTACTGTTTAATTTCTGTACTGTTTATTTACTGAATAATTTCCCTGGGAAATGGCTTTCAAATAGTCTTCATGGGATTAAATCTCTGATTGTACATGTCTACAGGTGTATATATGTGCTAAAACTATAGGTTTCTAAGTTTCTGCTAGAAGGGTGGAGGTCTGGGTCTTCCTTCAGTTGTCTACAAATAGGTGTTTAGAGCTGTCTGAGCTGGAAAGTACACCCCTAATATCTAACCTGTACTGAAAGCCATTTTGCTCTGTCTCATCCATAGGACAAGGCTGGAATGCGATTTATTCCTTTCCTTTTTGTTGCACTCTTCACCCTTATTTTTCATGTTCCTTCTTTTCTTCTAAAGGCTAAACCAGTCACTATTTCTTTAAATACTATTTATTCTGAAGTCTTCTTTTTTGTTCCTCTTTTGACTCCTTTCAGCTGGTTCATGTAGTTCTCATAATAAGGAACTTGAAACTAAGCACATGGTGGAAGAGAGGCTGCGTGGCATTAAGTGTATCTGCGTGAACCACAGGTTATCTTTCGGGACGGTGGGTGGGGGACCTAATGAGAGGAAAAGCTCCCTTCCATTACATCACCACGGAAGCAAAAGCAGTACATGCACTCTGAATTCCTCGCTTCAGGCTATACTTAGTGTAAAGCTGAGCACTGGATACCAGTGAGCCACAAGATCTGTAGAAGAGTATCAAAGTCAGCAAGCATCACATCAGCAAAAGAGTGCTGACTGTTACTTGATGGTTTATGTCTACAATGCTTTAAAAAAGACACTTGCAAAAACAAGATGCCAGCAGTGCTCTTTTATTATCTCTACTACAGGTTTAAGAAGGTATTGCCTTCATTCTTGAAGTTGTGGAGTAAATTTTCAAGTTAACATGTGAAGGAGGAATACTGAGAGGATTTTTTATGTATATCTAAAAAGCAAGTTGATCTAAAAATATGTTCCATTGTAGTTCAGTGTTCAGAAATATTGCTCTTTTCAGTTGTGTTTTTATAAGCAGCTTAAATAATAGTTCCTTTAAAAAATTCCTTATTACTATAGTACACCTTATGATGGAGGATAATTGTTCCTGAATCTTCTGATTGTTCACCTGTCAATCAATCTATTTGAAACTGAGAACAGTTTTGTGAGGATAACAGAACAAACTTCAAGTAGAATAAATTGTCTGAGGTCAGAGGAAATAAAAAGAAAATGCAAAGGACCATACTCATGTTAGGATATGGGAGCGTATGTGAGTATCTGCAAAGAGTGTTTGTGGCAAATCCAAACCACTTTGAGCAGACCTTGATTTTAATAGTATTGTGATATTAGTAATGACCATAATGCACATGTAACCTTGGATTCTGAATTTTACATTGCTATAATTGGTTTAGAGAAATCATCACAGTTTCAAACCAAAACTGAAGATAGAAAATTTACTTCTTGTGCTGATGCCACTGTTCGCTGATCAAGAAACAGCAGGGTTTATTCTGTATAGCAGATTTGTTATTGTTTGGGCACTGTTGTGGGGTGAAATATCATCATCTATTTCAAAGTGGAGATGTAGAAAGATTAACAGCTTAGATAGGCATAATTGTCTCCAATTTGATGTTTCGATATGTCCTATTGCAGAATTTGATACTTGCTTGGCTTGATTGCTTTGGGTGCAATTTGTCAAAATTACTTACGCAAAACATGATTTGAAAGGGTGGCATTTTAGACAGAGGTAAAAAGACAATTTAGAAATCCTTTCCTAACCCAAATACACTTGCCCCATGCTAGACCTGCCCTAAAAATGAATTAGTCTTCTAAATGTCTTGAAGTCTCCAAAAGTATTCCTGCATGTCATTGTGTATAGAACATATTAACTACAATATATTTGGATAACCTCCCTGGTTCAAATAAAAATAATACTGCAATTGTTTATTACAATCCAGAATTAAATTAGCGCAGATATAGAGTAATGTACATAATGCCATATGTAAAGCTGCTCATCTGAAAACCCCCAGCATGTGGGTTTTCAGTAAATGAGGACATTTGGTGAAGTTTCAGCTTTCACAGATGAAAGGTAAGAAAGATTTACATTTATACATAAACATGCACAGCATGGGGGAGGCTCGTCTGCCTCACAGCTTGCAGCAACTGTTCAAATGAAAATGAACACTTCTTAGGAGTACCATTCTGGGAAGCGCTAAGAGTCCATGCTGCTCGCTGCGCCAACGGCCCCAAGAACAGTACACCTCAGATGTATGCCACAACACGGTCTGGCTAACAAGTGTTATCCTCAGCTTCAAAGGGTTGTGGACTTAAACAAATCATTGATCATACATGAAAGAGCTCCGCAGCTAGTGGTGGAGGTTCCACCATATACCAGAAACATCCAGACTGCGTCCTAGGGAGGGACGCAGGTGGGTAGTGAAAAACGTTATTACAATTACTTACACAGCAGGAGGTGGGGAGGTGGGAAGAGTCTGGGCTGTGTATCTACCTTGACACCAGAGCACTCGTATATCTGCTTTTAATGAAATGATGACTCATTGGGGACAGGCCTCTTTTGCAAACTTCTCAATAGATTTGTCTTACTGGAGGTGAATCTGCCTTGATGTTTTTAGAGGGGATGAGCACAGAGCCATTCTGTTCCTGGGATAGATGGGAGAAAGGGTGTTCCGGATTCATGTGATTCCTTAGGATACTCTTGTTGGGGATGGCAGGGAATTTCTTGATGTCAACTTTAAATGCCTTTGATTTTAGCTCATGTCCATTGGTGAATTTTGCCCCTGCCAACAGTCCTGCTTCATGGGTGTGTTCAGGGTTCTGACACCTAGGTGTTTGGCATGTGGTTTATGTTGACTTTGAATCCTTGGGTAATTTTTGGTTAACAAAGAACCAAACTGTGCCTGTTGGTTGAGCAGAAGAATGAATCTCTACCAGGTTAAGAACAAATCTGCATGCTACTTCTTAGAGCCATAACCTGTTAGAGACAGAACTAGATGTTCCTGGGACAATGTAATGTCATGTTGGAGTGAACCAAGAGAGTACTAAAAGGAAATCACAAGGCTACTGTCTTTGCCTCACAGAATCAATTAGGTTGGGAAAGACCTCTGAGATCATCGAGTACAACCTTTGACCTAACACCACCTTGTCAACTAGACCATGGCACCTTAAGGTCTTACTCAAAAGGGAATCACTTGGTCTCGTGTTTGCTGCTTTTTAGTAAGTAGCAGTGAGACTTTAAAGTAAGAGATCTGACATCATCTCCTAGGGGCATTGCTGACCAGAGATTAGAACCTTACAGCTCAGGCTTGGCTTAACCATCTTTATAACAGTTTATAGGTGTCTTGCCAAAAAATTAGCATAATATGTACCTGGACTGCCTCTAGGTGTATTGCTGCATGAAGGAAGCCTCTTTGCATGCTTCTCCAAGTGTGTTGCTGAAGGCTGCAGTTGCAGGAGGATGATACTCTAGTAATGGTTTGCATGAGGTTAGGTTTGTATCCTGTTAGCCGAACAGGGCTTGCAGCAAGCCTGAGCAAAACTTGCTGTTCTTGCCTCATTTTCTGTTCAAACATTTCCAGATAATCGTCTAGAATTACTGCATGTATATTTGCATCACGCTTAATCGGTGTGATTAATCTGACATTTTTTCACAGGGGGCAATCTTCTGTATTAGGAAAATACCATGTCCTTGCCTTAGATGTCACAGCAATTCTTCTCATATCAGTCCTTATTTTGAGGATTAATTAAATTTGATTGAAATGATGTCATACCCTGGGGTTAACTTTTTTTTTTTTTTTTTGAGAGTAGATAAATATTTCCTTCTTTAATGTGATTTATTGTTGGGCTGAGTGAGAGTTATGTGTCTAGAAGAAGGTTAAAGTTTAAAACAAGTAAATATGCAGCCTTCTGCTCAATTGCTTCTCATCCATATAGGGCAGAAATTTGTAAGGATTAAGACCGTGTCTTCACTGTAGATAATAGCAGGGTGTCTGAACAGGTTTAAAACTAGATTGCTTAAGTACGACTTGGGGTTTCAAAGTGACAGCATGGTACCCCACATGAGGTGTGTAACCTGGTGGCATGACTTTGGGGAAGTTCTAGTGACTCAGAGAGTTTTCCCTCTGCTCTGTTGCATGCCACCAACATTCGATGTTGGTCAGACTGCATGTTTCTCATCCCACTCCTGGATACCTGGACTATCTACTCAGCCTCCAAGTATTTGACAGGGAGTCTGTTGTCTTTGGGATTACTCCTAATTATGGTGTATTTTAGTCTCTACTTTTCCAGCTACCCTAAAATCACACAGAAATAAATGAGGTTCTTTTCTTTTTGTTCACCTACAAGGATTTCAGATTGCTCACTGAATGAAGTTCTTCAATGAGTCTCACCCTCACATTTGCTTGTCTTGAAATGGATTCTGATTTGGGTTCAAACTTACGTCACTGGTTTTCTCCAGAAGTCTTCAAGGAAGAGTTCAAGAAAGCCTTCAAGTGAACATCTGTAAAGCTCTTTGTGGACTTTTGGAGTAGTTTCTAACTATAAAATGTAGACACTGAAAATGAAATTCTATGTGAACATATTCTTTGAGTATGTCATCTGAGACAGAATGTTAATGTTTATAAAAAGATGAATAATGCAAGTAATTACTGGTGCTTTATAGTTAATACCTATGAAGATACCAAAATTAATCTAGGAGCAATAACATATTGGTGGCAAATGACTCCTCCCTTTTGCAGTGGTCCCCCAGGTCAGTCTTTCTGACAGTGACCATGATGTGTGCTAGAAAGCTGATTAGACCTCTGAAAATTAGTTCAGTACTGTTGGCAATACCACATGATATAGCATTTTACACTTAGTAGATACTGTCACAAAATCTTTACTTTGGAGGTGCCCAGGTCAGCTGAGAGAGTGGCTTTGTGGTGCAACTTCTCACTGTTTGTTCCTGGCCTGATGGCACTCATACTTCACTTCTCTGTTGTGGGATACGTGGAGGAAACGGAGCNCCACCTATTGCTTGCCGGAGGTTTTATACACAAACACACACATATATATATATAAATATAAATTTAAATGCTTTCTGCATTTTCCTTAGTGAACTCCTAACTTTATTAATGGAGTAGCAATCAAATGAGTATGTTTTAAAAGGTCTTTTTTTTTTTTTTTTCCCCTTCACTGGGCCCTGACATCCATGTAGTATCAGGGGAGTGGCATTACTAACCCACGTCGTGTGATGTTCTGCACCTGTTGCTTGTGCTATTTTTAACTTTTGATTATCAAGAAGGGCAGTACTTAACAAATATCTTGAAAAATTGTTTTACCTTGCCAGATTTTTCTTCCTCTTTGATGAATGTGATTTCACCAGGAAAGATTTTGATAGAGGGTTATTTTTCCCCTCTGGTCAGCAATTTTTTGCCAGGCTTTATGAAATGCTGATCTATTTTCTGTCCAGAGAAAGCACTGAATGTTGATATTAACATTTAAGAGGAAAATGATTGAGCAGCGGATACACACTAGCGGCTACGAGAAGAGCTCTGTTCGCTTCAAATGCAACTGTTAATGGGTTTTGCATTAAACTAATACAAAGTCGTCGCAGGCTTATTGCAGCAACTTGGAAACCAGCGAGGGTCATGTTTCTGTTAATTCTGCTCCTGCACTCTTTGCAGAAAATTGTTGCTGTAACCTGTCAGGTGGTGTTGATAGCAGGAGCTCTAATGCGTGTCACTTTTAAATAAACTGTCTTCAACTGCTGTCACTTCTGGTGGCATTGCTCTCTGCAAGTGACCACTCCAAACAGTCACAGCACAGAGTTTCTGCTACCTGGCTCCATCTGCAGCCCTGGCTAGGAAGTGGGTACTCCCCAGGGGCAGCTCAGGGTGCTCAGAGTAGCTGTCCCACCATCCCCTCCATTTGTGCCAAATTCGTAGAACACTTCCCACATTGTTTTGACCTGGGCTAGCTGTTGCTGTGTCAGACAAAGCCTGGTTAGCACAGTCCTAGGGACATGGTTTAGCAGTGTACTTGGCAGTGCTTAATTAACAGTTGGACTCAATGATCTTAATGGTCTTTTCCAACCTAAATGATTCTATGATTCTATAATTCTGCTCCCTGCAGGCAGTTTGAATGAGGCAACACTGTTTTAGTGCATGGATGGAGGAGAGTATCTGCATGGATATAGACTGCGATGAGAGAGTTAGTCAGATAAGAGTCCCTAAGCTTTTTTATTTACATGTACAGATGTGCAGTAATGGATAGTCTCACTATCTGTATATTAATTATTTCTCTGTTGTGTGAGTTTAGAAAATATTACAGAAGTGCTATGAGATAAAGCATACATTGAGAAAAGACTGTGAGATCCTCCGAAAATGTAGCTACTGGGCCTACTTAAGCACTGTTGATTAAGTGGAGCATGGTATTTAATGAATCTCTGCCATTTCTTTTCCTGTTTTAATGTTGTTCCATACTCGGAATAAATGATGTGCAAAAGGCATGAAGAAGTGAGTGAGTATAAGCCATCCTCCCTAAAGTAAATGATAGGAGCAAAATAGTCATGTCATCAAGGGCATGTATTACTCTACTACGAAGCATGTGAATGTTTCAGTTGCTGTAGGAGCAAGTAAGCCTCTCATTCCTACCCATTTTTACTCTTTGTTACTCTGTTTGACATAAGGAAAAGTATTTATAAGGCCCTCTTAAAAATTAGGCAGTATACTAGCATCCAAAAAGCAGCTCTCTCTGCATACAGGGAGTCCTTTTGGTCTCTCCTGCAGTACTTTTGGCACATAGCCTGACTTGAAGAATACAATGTGCGGCTCTGTCTCTGCTGTCCCGAAGGCTGTCCCTGATCATGTAGTCACAGCCTGAACTATGATGTGCCATGTGCCATATACTATAGCTCTTACCCAAGTCTCAGCCAGCCTAAAACCCACAACACTTGATTGTGCCAAGTGATAACATGTTTGCTTTGGGACTTCTGTTCTGTTTTGTCTGCCCTCCCAGTACAGTGCCTGGTCCGTGGACAATGTCCCCTGGAATTCCTTTATGACCCTGGCATGAGCCTCCTGGGCCCCTGCTGCTCCTGGGCCAGCATGTGATGGAAGAGGATGTTCTCTTCTGGAGGACATTCTGGACTTGTTCCATAGTCAGGCATACTCCAGCTCCATCAAGGTCAAAGGCAATGCCATGCTATGAGAAAGAAATATTTAAAGGCCTGAGTGTGCTGGAACTTATTTAGTATCAGAGGAACTTACACATACTAGCAGCTAAATAAATGCCGAACTACAGACTCACAAACATGGAAAGCCCTTCCAAGCTGAGCTTTTAGTTAGGAATCACTGTTCCAAAAATATCCATCTAGTTTGTCCCGTAGGTCACCCTAGCTATGTACTGTATTAATGAGACCAGGAATCAATCACTCTTCCAAGTGAAAATATGTGTCAGGCGTCAGCATCCCTTCCAAGGTAGACGGCCAGGCCGAATGTTTCCTTTCCAAATTAAAGGTCGTATGTGCCAGCAGAGAATTGTAGCAGCCAGAGCAAGATGCCACTATTCAGATATTTGAAGCATGTTGGCTCAGAGTGAAGCATGGGATGGGGGAACAGGGATCTAAAGTCCTTATCTCTCCTGTCCCTCAAGATGGCACGGTCCTGAGCTCCAGCTCTGTGTGCCATGTGTGCCCTGCCTGTCAGCTTCTGCGGTCCATGTGCAGCAAGTTGCTCATCCCTCATACTCAGCAGGGGCTAGCTGCTAGTAGCCCTTTGGAAATGATTATTTTGAAGAGCAGCAACTCAAGGGAGGTGGGGTGGGGTTAAGAACTGTAAAGATGTTTGCAAAATTATGGGAATCAGTTGTTGAAAAGTTGTGACTCAGATTCCCACACCCCACAGGCCCACCCTCCACTCCCAACTTGCTCCTTTTTTCATTAAAACACTGATTTAATTTTTCTTCTGGCCCTCCCTCCCCACCACCTGCTCATATCTCTGTACTTTATTCTTCCACAACATGAGTTAGAAATGGAATTAATTTGCGCTAAAGGCCAAGCTCCTTACATGACCACTGGCGCTGGGCTTTGAGCTGGAAATGGGCAGGAGTTCAAATAACAGCTAGAAGCTGAAACCGGGGACTTCAGCCGCAACTGAGGGTGGAGAGCCCACTCACAGACCTTAGAAAAATTCAGAGGGCAGAGGGAAAAGGCAAAAGCAGGCAATAAAGTGTATTTTAGCAGGATCAGATGAGCAGGGCTGAGAATGAGAGACTCAAGGAGCAATTTTGTAGTTCTGTGCAAATCTGAGGGGGCATTAAGGAGCAGCTTCAAGGTGTTTGTGATATCTCTGCCTTTCTGAGTCACTGGTGGGATTGCCTATGGCAAGGGCTCATCTTACTTCAAAATTGGTAAAGGATTGGGACTTTTTTCCCTGAGAGTAATTAAGATGCACAGAAAAATATGCTTTTCCTTATGTCTTTGCAGATGACTGCCTGCTGCAGACATTTTGGCTGTATATGTCAGGATTAGACTTGCTGTTAGTTGGGGTCCTGCATGGGCTTGTTCTGAGTCCATTTTATGGACTGCATCCTGCTAGCTAGACCAGAAAAAAAACATTCAGATAAACTCCAGATTAATTTAGGAGAGTGCAGTGCCTTGAAGGGGACACTGGTGGTTGAGGTCAAAGATGGCAGGATGTTTCTTTTCCACTAGCTATTAGTATATAAAACCATTGTTCATCACTCATCTACAAAATATGCCCCTTAAATATGTCAAAAATTGGTACATCCAATAAAATTTTTAAAAATCTTTTATTATTCATTTAAGTTTTTTGGTTAAGAGGATTGTGAAAAAGAAATGGAAAATGGGTGAGCCTTAAAATGAAATACAAATATTTTTTTCCCTGTTACAAAACATAGCTTTTCCATTAGCTGAAATCCTCTCCTGGTGGGTCAATTCCAGCAACAGGGCTGAACTCTCCTTGCATTTAACACTTCTAAATGTTCCTGTGGTCATTACTTGCAATGATACCCAGAACTAATTTGTAGAAACAATAGGCAAGAGAGGGGAAATTCAGTCTGAACATTTTGTCCTTGACATTATGAGCACATAATTAATAACATAGCTAAAAGCCTAATTAATGTTATTTTTAATCTTCTTTCTGAACCAGAGCTACTGACATCTCAGGTGTAATCTTCTGAATGCAACCCCATAAAAGCCTTTGTCCACATACCCCATTGTAGAAACAGGAGCACCTGAACACCTCCCTGCTTGTTGTCCTGTTCAATCAACCTTATGTACCAGCAGCTTTGCCTCAGCAGCAATGCCTTGGGCACGATTCCTCATGCTTTGTGCACTGACTCAGTACCCTGCACTTTGTTGTGAATCAAACTCCACTTTTCTTTCTTAAAGCCCTTGAGGGCAAAAGATAATTTTCTGGTAATAGTTCAGCTTTTTTATGGATGGAGAAAATATTCTATTTATTTGTGGAGATGTACGATTGCATGTCCTTTTCCTTTGCTTGTTAGCTAAAAAGCTATTGCAAGAGTTTCTTTTTGCCTAGCTGGATTTTTCCACATAATTAGTGAGAAATGGCAGTTGCAGTGTTCACCATGTACCTGTGCTATGGACAAATCCCATTCAAGCACTGTGAAAAATGTAGCGTCATTTCCCACCAAACTTAATGAACAGTATCGTGTCACCTACTGAGTGGCAATCTGAGCACTGGCTGCTCAGGAGTTGATTCAGAATGGTAATTTAGTGGCTGATTTTCTCTGTTTGCTTACAAAGCCTAAGTAATATAAATTTGTAGTCCACAAGATTATGTATAGAACATAATTTTTATTTCACAGAGTCCTTTCTGGAGGGGCTGTCATGGTTTAGGTCTGTCCAAAAAATTGTCTATCAAACAGCCTCAGGAGTAAGGGTCATACAGGGCAAACACGTGGGCTAGCTTTAGCCAGCCATCTCAGGTACTGGTAGCAGGATAGCAATGATTCTCATCTTGTGCTACACATTTGCCCTTTGTCCCAACCTGCTGATTGAAGCTGGCAGGTTTTGGAGTGCAGATGAATTCCCATTAATAGTGGAACTGGGATCAGAAACCTAGTCATTTCTAAAATTACTTCAGCTCGAGAGGACTGAGACAAATAGGCATCTTGGAGGATAAAAAGTCCTCAACCCCTTCAGTTAGGCTTTCCAGCAAACCCACTTAGGCTTTTGTTGAGATGAAGTAGAGAAATACTCAGTGCTCTGTTCATTGTCTCCCCAAGCCAATCAGGTAAAGCTGAGGACTCAGAGTAAAGGAAGGTCATTAAGTACCACACAAAATCCTATCCCTCCACCGACTATAGTGTCCTGTAAACAAAGCAACACTTCATTGCTGCTACACTGTGCAACAGATCCTCATCCAGTTGGTATGCAATGCCACATGCCGCATAGCTGGAACAAAAGAGGATGCAAAGGTGAAAAAAAAAATCCTGATAATTTCCTGTTACCTGTTTGACAACCCTCATCATGGCTAGGCTTCGCAAACGAAGATTTGGGATGGACTCTACCCACACTTGCTGCAAGCGCACTGATGGCTGAAGAGGCCGATGCGAGATAGGCACGTTTGGTTGCAAAAAACATAGCGGAAAGTTTCCATAGGAGGTGTTGATGAGGCACGGTTCTT
>VWZG01007979.1:115953-169346 GCA_013396735.1 Grallaria varia | reverse complement strand
CGCTTCCTGGAGCAGGAACAGGCCAGGCATCCCTGTTGCTGCAGAAGAGGGGAGATGGAAGGGGAAATTTACAAGTGTTTGTGGATCTCGCAGTTAACTTTGCCCCTTCACTGGCGTGAAGCGCTAATTGCTGAGACGGGGCGGGAGGCACAATTTGGGCGCTAAAATGTGATCAACTAGTGGCACTTCTTCCCCCAGTGAAGGGATGAGTTTAAAAAGAATTGCTTGAAAATAATTGCTTAACTGGGTAGTGGAAGAGTTGTTTATTTGGTGTGGCAAAATTAGAGAATTAAACCATTTCCTTGAGCTGCGTGTTTGCTGGTGTCTGTCAATACACTCGGTAAATCAGTGAAGGGCACAGTGGGATCTCACAGTGGGACTGGAAACAAATCCATAGTGCTGCTGTGTGTTGGATCACATTGAATATCGTGTTGTGTTAATTCTGCTCTGCAGAAACTACCTAATGCCAGCCGCACACAGAACTGCTCTGCTCGTGGGACCGAAACTTTAAACTGTTTTTACTCTAATTCTTTCACTGTAGCTGATTTTTCTTCAGGGTTTCTGGTGTCATAAAGCACACAGTATTTCGTGTGGTATGAAAATGCTTAATACTTTTCAGGGCGAGCTTGCCAAACTGACTTATTGCCAAGTAGCAACTGCCCTCCTAAGTAAAGTTATGGGGACCTGCTAGATGGTGCTGTTCGATTTAAATACGAGTTGTCTCCCACTCCTAACTAACAGCTGGAAATGTGGGTTCTTCACGTGCGGATTATTTTATGCAAAACACTGAAATGGTTTGTTTTTACACCATGGACTTGAGAGATAAGAAACTTCACGGTAGCATCTACTTAAAAATGAACAGAGTTGGGAATTCAGAAACATCCTCTTCCCCCCTTTTCCTTTGCTAAAAAGAAAAAAAACAAAACCGAATAAAGCTTTAAGACTTGGTTTATGATGTGGAATACCATTATATAGTCTACATTCCAGATTTATATTGTGTTACATCTGTTAAAGTTTCTTGTTGGTAGATCAGATCACATCCTGGCCATTTTCATACGATTTCTATATGACATCAAAAAAGCTGCGTTTGCATTTTTATTTTTCACTTAGGACAGTGTTTTGCAGCCATGCACTGCTTGTCTGAGGTGTAATGCATGAGTTTTTGCTGTGCTCAAAAAAAAGTTGCTTTTCAATTAAATGTCTCTAGAAAAATGCAGCTCCAACCTATGCATGAGATTGTGTTAATTTGTAAACCACAGAGAAAAATGACCATGTTCGACTGATTCATTAAGTACTCAATCAAGAAGAGTGGGATTATAATTATATTTAATTTAAAAGTTTTTAGAACAGAGTATGGAACTTAATGCTGGCGTGTCTCCTCAAGGTTTTAAGTATCTAAAATTTGTGACCAGTAACAGATCTCCAAAATACGCTTGCAATAATTAAGAAAATAATTTTTTTTAAATACTGCACTACCTCAGGTTTTGATGGCGCAGTTGTGTGGAACATGTTTCTTCCCCATGAGGATTCGTGCCAGTGACAGGACTAGGGTGTGAAAAGAGTATTTATCAAGTGTGGAAAAGATGTGCGTTGGTCAGATGTTGTTTGTAATACGTGTTGTGATTTGTTTGGCAGAGCAGTCCAGTGCCAAGTATGTCTTGTAACGTGGTGTCTCGCTGCTTTCTGCCTTTAGTATTTATGTTCTTGAGGGTTATGTAATTGCTGTTAAAATGAACAAGTTTTGCCAGTCATTTGTAGTAGCCCTTGGCAAACTTTCAGTTCTAACATGGCATTTGTTTTATGGTCTTTCTCTTTGTCCCTTCTGCTTGACCTCTGGGGCAAATTCTCTGTGTTATGCAGCTTGACAACACGTGTGAAGTGTGGGCAGATGAATTTAGGAATAAAAAGTACCTAATTTTTTGCCAGGAAGGTGCCGCACTGCACAGCTGGCGAACACTAAAAATGAGGGCACATGGTACCTGTGGGGCGTGAGAAGATAAAAATTACAGGAGTCTGTTGTGCCCCTTCCTCTCATTCTGTGCCTTGGTTTTGGGTTCGGGCCTCCCTGCTGCACAAAGGATGGAGAAGTTGTGTTCAGCAGTGGTTCTTCACCACTCTGAAGGAGCCATATAAGACTGATCTACGTTGTCAAAGTGAAAAAATTCTAAACATTTCCCACACAACCTCTTTTGCTGTCTCTTCACAGCGACTGGATATATTTTTTTATTTTTATTTTTTGTCCTTGTTCCTTAAAATGGGACTATTTCAGATTAGGAGCTTGGATTTGCCGACATTTCATTGAATGGTGAAACCCTGTAAACTTTTAATCTTGGAGAACGGAGGACCAGACCTTACCAGTTCCATTTGCAAATGCAGCTCTCAGTGTATATATAAATAATATTTTAATTTAAAAATACATATGCAGAAAAGTATTTTAAAGGAACATACAAGAAGAACTGAGTTCTGCTGGACTCTGTTTTGAGTTTAGTTGTCTTGATCTTCCAATGGTCTTCTGAATTAGTTCTCTTCCCAGGCTGTCCTTAGCCTTANTTTTTTTTTTTTTTAATCCCCCCCCCCCCCCTTAGATTGGAAAAGACTGCGTTGTATAGTTTGCACAGTTCATTTATTTTTTTCCCCACTAATGTTTGTAAACTACCAAAGATTTTAAAAAGGTACAGGTGAAAACTAACAAGCTTCAGTGATGAATTTGTTGCTCTTTGATAGGCAGTGGTGCGCTTCAGGTTCCGATGATGAAAGATACATTATCTCTTTTTCTTTTCCTCTCTGAAGACAAATCTACTAGTTTAATCCAGCCTGTTTTAGAAAGTTTAGGTTTGAGATTTAGTGATTTCATTCATCAGGTCTGGCTTGTAAAAGTTGCAGTTGCATTGCTCAGGGAGTCTATGAACAGAACACTTTTTGTCATTTCATGGGGATACACTTTTTAATGACGTGCACAGCAGGGAAGGTTCTGGCAATAGGAACTGTTTATCAGTCTGTGCCTCAGGTGGTCCCTTACCCTGCCCGGGTGTCCTGGGCAGCGCATGCAGCCGGTGCAGGTAATGCATCTGTGGCAGTTCAGACCGCTGACAGTAATTGCCTTTGCCAGGGAGATAAGCAGTTCACAGAAACAATTAATTTTGCTTGAACACTACGGTAGCCAAACAACGTTTTGGTAACTTTATCGGATTTTTCCCTGTTCAGAGGTAAAATTTATAATGGCATGCCTAAATCTTGTGCTGATTTGATTAATTTGAGTATAAAAGTTTGGTTGAAATGTGGCTCATTTTGAGAATTAGGCATAGAAAAAAAGGTGTTTTCTAGTGTTTTAAAAGTTTTTGCAACTTCTGCTGTGGAAGAACTACGTGCCCCTCTCCTCCAAGAGTAGTTGAAAAAGGATGAGGGATTTGATTCCAGGGACGTGTCTTTCTTCCATTTGCATGACAAAGCATCTGAATTTAGCCAGAATACAAGCCTTTTCAAAAAGATGCATTTGCATGTGCTTAGGGCTTACTAGCTGTAATCGCTGAATATTTCATCTTTGCTGAAGAGTGCAGCAGACCCTGGGATCAGAGAGGGGAAAAACTGGGAATGGGCAGATCCTGGGATTGGAGAGGGGGGAAAACTGGGAATGGGCAGATCCTGGGATCAGAGACAGAAAAACTGGGAATGGGCAGATCCTGGGATCAGAGACAGAAAAACTGGGAATGGGCAGATCCTGGGATCGGAGAGACAGAAAAACTGGGAGTGGACAGATCCTGGGATCAGAGAGGGGAAAAACTGGGAATGGGCAGATCCTGGGATTGGAGAGACAGAAAAACTGGGAGTGGACAGATCCTGGGATCAGAGACAGAAAAAGAGTGGACAGATCCTGGGATCAGAGAGGGGGAAGAACTGGGAGTTGAGCAGATCCTGGGATTACAGAGGAGAAGAACTGGGAGTGGGCATGGTGGTAAGGAAAGTGTAACTGGGAGCAGTTGGAGGCTGCAGCTGTGAGATGGCAGGAGACAGAGATAACAGGGCCTGGCTCCTGGAGCAGGGTGGAGGAAGCAGGGTGGAAATGGCCAGTCTGGAGAGAGGAGACAAAGAATTGCTCCCTAAGGGAACTGGCATTAGGATCAGAGATCTGGGTGGGGGCTGGTGTGTCCAGACAAGGGAAACAGACCTGGAGCAGAGCGGGGAGCAGAGCCAGGACAGCCAGGAGACAGGTCAGGAAGTGGAGGGCTTTTGTTAAGTTAGGAGGAACATTCTGTCCCTCCAGGTGCTGGGAAATGACGGCTCCTTGGCTACCCCGGTGAGACTGAGTGGAGAATTTCTTATCTTCAAGGTAAACCTACCAAGACCCGTGAAATACCGACTACGGTAGTCCTGAAAGCTGCAGCTCGGAGATGTCAGAGCCTTGGGGTGGCAGGATGGATTTGCCGTCAGAATCAGCTGGAACAGCGTGTCTCTGTGTCTGAGTGCAGTGTCTGGGTGCTGTGCTTGCATTCCCAATAACAGTCTCTTAACTTGGAAAATGCAGATATGTACCAAGTGCTGTTCTTACTTTGTCCTCATTTGCATGTTCTCTGAGGTGTCTGGAAAAAAAAACCAAACAACATACACCCTTAGTTTTTATCCTGCAGAAAAGAGCATTGTTTTCGTCATGAGTAGGCATTTGATAATTTGCTGTTCCGCTGTCATGCAGTATGTGCCTTTTGGCCGACTTGCTGTTTCATAATACAGCTGTTCTTACAGGAAGAATATGTTGTTTCTGTGGTGCCCAGCACCACAGTGTCTGAGCTTCACCTTTACAAACAGGTATCAAGCCACTCCTGCCTGACAGCCGGTTTTAGAAATGGCACTAAGGTGCAGAAAAGTGAAAGGCAAAAATATGTCTTCATTATTGCCCAATTTCAGTTATATTTAGTATCACGTAAACCAGCAGTGCCATGTACAACTTTCAGCATCTCTATTGCTGCTGGTTCTAAGGACAAGATGCCAAAGGAACTTGTAGAAATGCTGTAATTTTTTCTGCTGTCTTTCTTTTGGGTGTAGTGGAAACTGGGCAATGCGCTCAGAAGTTACCCAGGGTGCACAGTTCATACTTGACCTGCAGCACGACCCTGCCAGCCTGCCGTGATGGAAGGCAGACGTACAGATCCATGAGTGTGTGATTCAGGGGGACACTGTCACGGGGCAGAGCCTGTGCTTGAGGGGGTCACGGTCCTGCACAGCCTCCTGTGATGCTCTGAGGACAGGAACCAGCAATTGATCAAAACACCTTCTCGTAAGAGTTGTCTGCTAAAGCTCCTTTGGGCACCAGCAAGGACACAGTAAGATGAGTTTCTCTTTGTGAATGCTCAGTAAAATGCCTCTGCATATTGAGGTCCTGCCAGCTGTATTACTTGGGGTTAGGACCACTCATTCCCTGCTTTTTTTGGTGTACCAACAGACCCGGTCCAGGCTGAGTCACAGCTGAAGTTTGGGTTTTTCCTGGTGTCTGCTCAGTTAAACCGCAGACCCCTAAGTCCAGGTTGTTCAGGCAGTGATCAGGTGTTGTTTCAACTGCTGAGAGAAAATGTTCCTCCGATAGCGACAAACATGTTAATTCAGAAATCTTGATGACCTCTGTCCACACTTCTCTAGTCTGGAGGATATTTCTCACTTCCAGGCCCAGGAAGGTAACAGGTGAGAACATAAAATGTCATTTTCTGAGAAACTGAAAGATGGCAGTAAGTCAGGTCCTAGCTCTTCTCTTCCCAGCTTTATCAAATATAAAAATACACTGAAAATTTTTGTAGTGGGTCATTTCTTCCCCCATCAAACCTTCTGTAATTTTTGCCCCTGCCGTGTTCTTATTTTTTCTCCACATTACTAGTAGTGTGTCCAGAGCATACAATGGAGCAGAATGAAATAATTGCCTCTTGTCTGAGATAATATACATATATAAACCAGTGCTGATAATACTCCTGGAACACTTGCCTCTTTATTGTTGTTGGGTTTTGTTTTTTTTTTTTTTTTTTAATTTGTTGTACTTTTTTGTTCGGTTTGTTTTGGTTTTGTTTTGGTTTTTAAATAATCCATTTTGCAGTCCACATGCCCTCCAGGTTCTCTTTACAGCACAGCTGCCTAGCCAATTACTCCCTATTTCATATTTGTGTATTTGATTTCTTATTCCTGAGCACGGTACCCTACATTTGCCTGTGTTGAATTTTCTCATATTAACATTCCTCATTCTTTTTGTGTCCCCAGAGGGACTTATAATCCTTACTGATTTATCATGTACACTTTTTCATTTCTACATACCACTCATTAATGAAAGTATTTTAGTGGAATTGGCTCAGGGTAGCCAAGACTTTCTCTTGCTTGTAGAAACATTCTGTTAATGGCTCTTCCATTATTAATGTCATGTGATTGTACACTGTTTTTTTTCATTTTGTGAAGAAGTTAGCTGACGTAGATGTGTGAGAGGCTAACAATCAAAACTACTAAAACATCAGCTTTCCCACATGTTCCTCCTTACCCAGTGCACAGCCTTCCAGCTGAATCCAAACTGAAACCAGTCTTTTTCCTGATAGTGCTGGCTCTGTTCTGCCTTTCTGTTCTGAAGGTGTTTATATCCCCTTGGTGCCTCCTTGGGACTGGACCAAAGCAGCCCTGCCCCTTCCCTTTGCACCTCCTTTCCCTGTGCCTGGAGCAACCTGAACCTCTTGTGTACAAGCCTTTGGCTCCTCCAAACCCCAGCTTTGGCATCCATGGCTTCTTTTTAGGAAAACCACCTTAATTTGTGACAAGAAAGCGAAAATCTAAATTAATGTAATTTATGTTGCCCATTTTTTTTCTCTATAGGCTTTTCAAAGGGCTCGCGATCTTTCTTCAGGCAAGAGTGCTGGAGTTTTTTAGGTTTTATTTTTGAGCTGGACCCACCTGTGAAACAGCAGTGGCCAGTGCTCAATGGTGGTGTCACCACACTTTTTTTCACCACTGTGTTTCCCCTGCAAATAACAACTAGGAAATTACAATTTGGGAAAATCCAGATTTCAAAAATCACCTTTCTGATGGCAGGTGGTTGGTCAGCCTTGCTCGTGGATAGTGAGGGTTGTGTACCTCCCCTCTGCATTAATTCATGGGCTGCTCCATCCCATCCTGGTTTGGCTTTAGGTCTGCCTTTGGCCATGTGTTTTGGTGTTTTGTGGTGTAAGTTTATTTGGTTCTGGTTGAAATACAACCTTGGGTGTTAACCCCAGACTCTTGGTGGGATGGATCAGGCCTAAGTGGCCAGTGAAAGTGCTGATTTGCTACTTAGGCTTGACTGTTTTGTTTCCTACAGCCCATTCCTAAGTAAAATACTGTCTTTGAGAGAGAAATGTCAGTCTTGAATGAGAAATTAAGAAGTTACTGACTACCCAGTGTTCCATGTTTTACATTACTTTCCATTTTGTTTCCAATGCCTCTGATTTTTGGGAGAGAATTCACCTTAAAACAAAATCCCAAACACCTATAATTTCTACAGAAGTACTCAGTGCTTTGAAAATACAGACGTAATAAGTAATCAGTATATGTAAATTCCAGTGCATGATTTAAAAAAAATAAAATTCAGTATTGATACTGATAATGTCTTGTTACCAGCAAATGCATCTTTATGTTGATCTAATGAATTTGGAAAAGTTGGTAAGAGTGTTCCACTGTTGAATTTTTGCAGGTATTTAGAGGAAGGTAAAATGGTATCTGTTTTCTGTGATAAACAGCTTAATGCTTATGAAAAAGTGTCAGTGATAGTATTGAAAACCATTTTTATAAGTTAGAAAAAATTCCAGCAGCGTCACTGGCAACCTGAGGTAACCTGTGTTGGCCTTTCCTGGGAGGAGTTGTGCTCTCTGAGGAAGACACTTGAATGCAGGAATGGAACTACATCATACCTTAATAAATACACTGTTCCTGGCAGTGTCGGGACAGAATGGATCATGTGGCTGACAGGCTGTAGGATTGTGTCATAAATACAGTGATTTATGAGGCTGGAAGTAAAGATGCCCCCTGGTGCTCCTGGCACGGAGCATTTGGTAAACCAAAGACCCTTGGATTCCTCCACGCTGAATATTCTATTTATCTTCTTCACCCAACTAACCCTCCAAGAGTGGGGTCCAGTCTTGGATGGTTCTGCTTGCTCCTCTTCAGGTCAGCCTTTGCATTGAGAAGGTGGTGGGGAGTTAGAGGTGCTGTTTGTGTGGCTGGGGTGTGGATGAGTTACTGGAGTTCGGTCAGGTGTATCAGGAATAATGAAGCTCCTTTGCCAAATCTGACACTGCCCTGGAAGTGAGGGTTGTGACTCCCATTGTCTGTCTCTTGAACTCTTTGGTTCCTTAAGCTATTGCTGAAAACCTTCTAAATCACTATATCCTGTTTACTGTTCCCTGAAAGGTGAATTTGGAGAGGGTATATACACGTGGAGATGATATCTAAAAAACATAAAGGGCATATATCCCAGCCTGAGGAGTTAAGTTTGGTTTTCTTGTGTTTTCATGTAATAAACATAAAATAATACAAATGAAAGTTGATTTTCTGGGTTGAAATAGAAGTATGTGGTGAACAAATAAACACTTAGAGCTTGCACACAGGACTGTTTGTTCAAAATATCACAGAGCTGTAAAGGATAAAGGCGAGTTTCTGATCAGAGGATGCAGAGCAGTGTTGGATGTATGGAAATGTGTCTCTGATAATGGCAATGGGCTTGACAAGCAGATCTGAGAGGTACAACACACTGGCGTTCCTGACTTCTGCTGCAGCTCCTCAGGCCCAGTGTCACTGCTGATTTTACTGTCTGTACATCTAATTCTTGATAAAATAAAGGTGTTTACTCTTAGAAGTCCAATACCTGTAGACGTTTGCAGTTTCAAGCCTGGTTATGTATACTTTAAAATACTTTTAGAAATAGTATGAGGTACTATAGTGCAGCAAAAAAACCCAAGCCCAAAACTAGTAAACCTTTCCCCACCCAAAAAAACCCCACCCCAAACCCTTTGTCTTATGCTTTGAGGTTGCAAGACTTGAATAATTTGTCCAGCTGTCATGGGGGAATATGTAAAAAGTAAATGAAAAAATTGAGTGATTTCACACATCTTTTATAGATGATTAAAAACCAAAGCTGACTGGAGCAATGGATGCAGGTGTTTTCTTATTAATTCCAGTAATTGGGAACGTTATTTATAAATTTTTTTCCCAGTATTCCCAAAACAGAGCTGTAAGACTGTAGTTAATTATTCAAAATTAGAGAAAAAGATTGGAGTTGCTTGGTGTCAGTCTCTGATTCTGTGTGGGATTACCCATTCTTGTCATAAACCCATAAGTATTTCTCCTGTAAAACAATGTCAGTGGATTGAGCAGTCTTTCACTCTTACCACTGTCTAATAAAGCTGTTACAAAATACTTCAAAAAGTCAAAAAAGGACTCTGTGGTTTTACTATTTAGGCTGTGAGCCAAAGGAATACATTTGGAAATGCAGGGTCCCACCTCCCTTGTGGGTGTTCCTGTTCCATATTCCCCAAAGCAGGTGGAGCAGAAGGGGCTCCCTGCTAATGCAGCACGGGGGTGATAATCTGTTTAGTTTCTCTTTGCACACTGTGTACATTAAGTAGCCAGAGCAGAGTTAGAGGGGCTCTCTGGTATATCTTTTTATACCTGTTTTTATAGAGGCAGCTTTGCCTTCTGCCAGTGGGTGTGGGCTGCAGTGAGCACAGCACGCAGTGCTCAGCACAATTTCTCAGTAATTCAGGGTGCCAGTGAACAACTAGTGAGGTAAATGAAGGGAAACCTGACCTGTGACAGTGTCTGACATGCCTTCACACCTTATTTTCAAGCATTCCAATGGTGGTGTAAAGGGAGCCAAGAAACTACATTAAAGAGGCCAACAGTGGGAATTGGCAATGTAGTTGCTGTGTTTTCTGCAGCTTCAAACTGGGAATGTTTTCATGTTCTTCCCACCTTTCTGATTCAGTGGTGGGTTTCACCTGAACTTGAGGCCAGTTCTGTGGCTGTTACTTCTTGGCATGCCCACAACTTTCTTGGATTTTTTTTTTGTTTTCCAGTCTAATAGCATACTTAAAGGATTAACATAACTGAATAACTGAAGAAAGATGATCATTGCATTCTCCCAGCACTAATCTTTTTCACTGTGTTGTCTGTGATTGTGTTTCTGTGTGTATGTATGCATAGGTCCATGTATATACTCAAACTTGCAAGGGACTGTTGTTATCCTTGTCCTTAGAACAGGCAACGGGACATCACCAGCGTGTGTTGAATCACAGAAGCAGGCTGATGAAAAAGCACCCCACAAAATAAAGAACAAACAGTTCTGATTTGAATACTAAATAAAATTAGAGGAGGCATTTGCAGAGACAATAGACTCTACTCTTGGTCCACTTCTCAGCTTATTCAATGACACCCTTACCACCCGTGTCATGTTGGTGTGGAAACATGAAATCTGTTGTGTCCTGCATGTTCGTGTGATAACTGTGGTTACCTCACCAAGGCTGATTGGCACCTGTATTTGCTGCTCTTTAAGATCACCCATCAACCAAACTTCTTAAAGCAAAGTATTTCTTTAGGTCAGTGCCAATGAAAGCATCAGAAAACAGAAAAAGCAGTCCATAGGTGTAATTTTTTTACTGTCTAGGAACGTACTGCTCCCCTAATGCGTATCTGGTAAAACAAGCTTTTGATTCCTCCAAAAATCTTCAATCCATTTCTCCCCGGATAGCACCCCTGGCAATTGACACAAGCTTAAAAAAGAAAAGAGTTTTTTCTTCCCTTTTGGCACCCCATGTAACCTCCAGAAGCTTTTGTGCCCCACAGGTTTATCCCTGTTTCATTTGTCTGTTTTTGGTTGCCGTGGGGTTTTTTCCCCCCAGGTCTATTGATCTGCCCTAGGGAGTGACAGAGCCTCACAGTCTGGTTCCATGGCTTCAGGGAACTCTGAAAGCAACGTGAAAACCAGGATATGAAGTACGTGGTTCTGTTCTATTTTCTCACCTGATGGTGCTGGAACCAGTCTTCCCCTCTCCTCTTCCTTCAACCCACTGTTTAGCCCAGGGAGCTTGCCAGCATCTCACTGTTTTCCATGCTTTCATCCAACATGTGAAATTGAGAAGTGAGTGGCATAAATTGGTAGGGAAGATATTCCAGTGATATGATGTAATCCATGAGTGATGCTGTGACATTCCTCAGTGAAGATGTTGAGGTGTCCTTACATAGTAATCAAGTTTGGGGTTTTTTTTCCCCTTTACATTCAAAGATTCAAATTCAGTAAACTGTCATTTTCCAGCCCACTCTTAATATTCTCTATTTGTAATTCAGGGTCCAAGAATGTTCTGCCTGAAGTGACTGGGATCTGAGTATTTTCTAGTGGCAGAGTTATCTTCTGTATTTCTTGTTTATGTCACAGAGTTTGTAAAATAGAGTGAATTTCATTGATAGCTTGGGCGTTCACTTAAGTTATGTTTTACTACAGAGTTACCCCAGTATTCCCTTCCTTTTCTGAGCTTTTATTTCTCCAAATAATGGAGATTTTGGTGTACAGAAAGCATCCTGCTCTTCTGTCAGATGTTGTGTGGATTGAGATGCTTGAGATGGTGCTTAAAGACCCCAACTCTTTTGGGTGTCTCTCGTGTACAGCCCAACATGATGGAAGAGTGTCAATTATGTGATTGTGAAATGGGAGTCTCTCTGAATACACTTTAGCAAGATCCATTCTCTTTATGCATTTCCTCCAGGGGTATAAGAATTTTCCATCTCAAACGAAGTAATGGGATGCTGTGGTAGGTTGTTTGGTGGTTTAGTTGTCCTAAATCATTGTGTTTGCTGTGTTTCTTCTGCAGTAGAGACAAGCCTGCCCTGCTGGCCTCCCTTACTCTCTGAGTGTGGAAGGCTGTTAAATGTAGGTGGTTTGGGTTGCTTTTTGATACCCTGCTTGTCTCCCAGAAATGAAAGAACCCAATGATGTGCATGTGTGTGCTCGCAAACCAAAACAAAGCTGGGTTACATAGTTCTGCCTTTTGTCATTTGACTACGCGAAGGTAAGTTTGAGAAATATGAAAGAAATAAGTTTTCTGTCTGGATCTGGAAGTGTTGTTGGGTAAGAGGTGAATTTAAAATGTCCATAGCCTTGCAGTCATGCTGTGGTTGTCACCAGCCTTCTGGAGGAGCATCCCGGGGACCTGAAGGCTCCAGGAACAACCAGTTATGCAGTTTGGTCTTTTACCTGTCTCTGGAGACCCTCAAGAGCCACGGGTCATCCTTAGGGCAGGAGCAGTGTGTGTATTGCAGAACACAGGGGTGTAGGGGGCTGGGAATTGCTGTTCTCCCACCAGGACTTGGGTTCGGATCCCTGTTCCCCCTCCCCTCCTGCCAGTGTGTGCTGCATGTTGAAAGGGGTGACTCACCTCTTTTATTATGTTTTGAATACTTTCCTCCCAAATGTAGTTTTATTTTCTGCAGGGAAGAGAAAGAATTTATGCTGTCCTGGTTCCTTATTTTTATCAGAGCTCTTGCTAACAGCTTCCAGCTGAGGGAGTTCTTGGTATTTTTAGCCTGAGATATTTTGCTATTTGAGCCTCTTTACATGTTTTCCTCCTGATATACATTAACTGGAGCTGGGAAGGATGGTTCTTGTCAATTAATATACTCACGAGCGTGCTTGCCGAGTTGCCCACAATTACTCCCAGGAATCTGAACACTTCACAACTGGGGGGAAGTTTGAGTCCTGGTCTGCGGTGTTTGGATCAGCTTCATTACTCCATCCCTGATGGATGCTGTTCTCACCATATCTTCTTTTATATTTTAAGTGTTGGAGTTTGTATTAAAAAGTATATTTAATTGATATTCTGCTTAAAAACACAAGTAAGTAAACTAAAATGCAGAGATTTGTAAAATGGGATCCTTAACAAAATATAATGTCTTTGGAAATCTATTTCTTTTTTTTTTTTTTTTTTCCCCAAAGCAGCAGAATCCTCAGTCTTATTACTGATGTTACTGTTATAGGTTGTCTGGCTGATGGTCTGATGAAGTTTTTTAATATTCCAGATACTGAACTTGATGGCACATCTTGTACACCAGCATTTTCGAGTTTCTGAATAACCTTACCCTTCCATGAAACCCACATGAGCATTGCTTTGAAAGAAAATACTAAAAATCATTCACATTGACCTTTTTCCTTTAAGAACCACTTCAACCTGTTTAGCCATAATCTCACACATCTTGCTATCATCAGTTCTTTTCCCTTTCCCTAACAAAGTTTCAGACTAAAGATGAAAAGATACAGTGAAATGTGGTTATTCCAGCAACTACTCAAGTGTTGCCTCTATAGGACTGAGAAGGCTGGGGTGAGAGTGTCAGATGATGGAAACCATGCTCAGTTTAAATTGAGAATTAAATGGCATTTGCTGTTGGGTATAAATTGTTCATACAGCCTTTCCTCTGTGTCCCCTCCCGGATGTTTGTTTATACATGGGAGTACACTGCATTTCTCTGCCCCTGCCCCCTTAACTCCTGTTCTGCAGAGTGAGGAGATGACTTTGTGCCATCTCTGAGCAGAGTCTTTGTCTGAGTCCTCTGTTTCCCAGCCTGGGCTGTGGCAGAAGTTGGAGCCTCTCGAAGGCTGCCAGCCACCACCGGGATGGATCCTATTAATTGGGACCAGCTGGGTACAAGTGTGTCTTGGCAGGTCTGCAGCAGCTCTTCACCACCCAGCTATTCCTTCAGGGACCTTAAACCTTCCAGCAGTTGCTGGCAAAGCTGAAGCCTTAAAGCTGTCACTTAAAATAGTAGTGTGGGTGGTGGCGTCTTCTTTTGGGGGTGTGTTTCAAGGTCTTTCTAATTTTTTTAAATTTAAAAAAAAATAAAATATTAGTTTAATCCTACCCCCCCTGCTCCTCACTGAGACTCGGCAGTCATTGCTTGCTATTTAAGACATAAATCTCTGTTTGAAGATCCCATTTAATACATGTGCACCAGTTTTGTTTTGTTTTTAAAGACATGTTGTACCCTTAGATGTCATGTGCTTCTCCTGCCTTTTTTGCACGGAGAGTCTCTGTGCACCTGTAAGCATGTATGTACATTATAAAATGTAATTCTGGGTGAGCTCTGCTGCTGTTTTGCGCTGTCAGTGTCTCTGCCTCATGATGAGTGATGCTGCTGAGAAGCTGTGGAGCAACACTTCCACCTCAAGAATGCTGTCTGGTCTGTGCTAGGGCTTCTCAGTGGGACTGAAGGATTAACTAAACACTAATCTTAAGCTTCTTAACACTTACTGAGAAGTCAAAATTTCATTACTTTTAATTGTTTTGTAACAGGCTAATATAATTACACTGTTGGCATCTTGGATGGGAATTTCTTTACCTTCTTTGCTTTGCAAATCCAGTCCTAATAAAGTTGGGATTTTTTTATTTCACCAACTGAATTTCCTGTTCAACTTGTTTTAAACTGCCATGTGAGTTGCAGCGATCCCAAATAATCTGAGCCACTGACTCATTATTTGTGCCATTTGTACAACTGTGTTATTCCAGTGGTCCTTGACCATGAAAAATTCAGTAAAATCCTTGGAGGAAAGGGAGGTGTTGCAGAGAAGCTATGCTGAGTGACTTCAACTCGTGGCACAGAAAGTTTTGTAGTCTTGTTTCAAGCTTATATTTTAAATCTCTTTATTCTAATAATGACCATGGCCAACTCTTGCTGACGAGATGTGACAAGATCTCCGTCCATGTGATTTCATTTGTTGCATTCATGGCAGCCCTGGGGAGGGAAATAACTGGAGCAGGAATGAAGCTGTGCTCTCCTACAGAGCTCTGGAGCAACTTGGGCACTCTAACACAGCAGAGATTTTAAACAGAGCAAATGTATTTATGTAAAATGCAGTTACATGCCCGACCCTTCAGCCCAGGAAGGGCAAAGGGGAGATAATCACCTTCCAGGTACCAGGTGGAGCAGCTGAACTGGAATTTGGGGAACTGTGGGTGCTTTGTCAAACCAGTCTTACCACGTGTCTCCAGGTAATCCTCATCCCCAGGTTACAGGGGTTTGAAATTTAGTCCTGATGTTGTAAAGTTTGCAGGTACCCATTGTTCACCTTGGGCCAAGTGTGAAAAACACCTCAGGGGGCTGATCTGCTTCTCCTGCTCACCTGCAGAGGTCACAGAATGCATGTGAAAGGGAAAAGCATCAGCCTGAAGAGCTTCCAGTTGGCTCTGAAAGGTGCTTTTTAGAATTAACACACAAATACTTGGAACAGAAGCATCAAGGGAAGAGGTTCCCAGTTCAGGGTAGTGTGTAGTGAATGCTCAGGTTTGTGGCTGAAGACACAAACAGTAAATTGGGCGTTTGGTTATATGATTTTTTGTTTGGTTGGAATTTGTGTTTGAGGTTTGTTGTTTCTTTGTTTAATTTTTATTTTGTGTGTGTGTGTTTTCTTGATTTGAGGGTGGTGATGCCACCTTAGCATGTTGTCTGTGCCGAATTCAAATCCACCAAGTATGGTCCATCCAGGCATGAACAGCACAGGTGTGTATAAAGTCTGTAACAGAGATTAGTAAATTTCTGAAAGAAAAAATCACATACTTCCTCAGCACTTGTTGTGGGAACAGGTGATACCTCTTGAAATGAGAAGTGGTAGCATTCTTCTGTTTCTTCCTCTGTTTTAAATGAAGTTCTTTTATAGGCTTTTGAGTGAACAAACAGGAAAGTGCATTCTGGTCTGAGGTGAATGATGAAAAATTTCAGCCTCTAGATAACCTTTACTCTTGCATTCCTTGTAATTATTTCAGTAATGTTGTCTAAGGATGAATATTAAAGGAAGCCATTGTTACTCTTTGTAATTTCCTTTCAGAAAAAAAAAAAACAAAAACCCCAAACCCAGAATATACTCTAATACTTTGATTTAATGAAATTGTCACTGTAAATGTATGATCAAACTCATGAAAAAGAGTTTGATGTGAGGTTTTCACAAACAAGCAATGGCTTATTTTTCTTAAAATCAAAAGGTAAACTGACTGAGATAGTCACAGGTATTGAGAGAAGTTCTCTGTGATTTGGTAAGTGGCTCTCCCAGTGAAATTAAGAGGCAGCAATGACTTTTTCTGCATGTTTAAAGTGTGTCATTGAAAATTAAACAAACGGAATGCAAGGCTGGGCTTCCTGAGGAGTATTTGAGCCCAGTGCTGGTGAGGCAGCTCATCCCTGATGTCCCTGCAGCTCTGCAAGGGAGATGATGCAGGCTCTGCCCTCTGAGCTCCCCTTCTTTAGGATCTTAACGCTTTTAGGACAAGGGGGCACGGGCTTCAGCTCTGCCAGGGGAAATTTAAGTTGGATATTAGAAAGAAATTCTTTCCAGAGAGAGTGGTCAGGCATTGGAATGGCCTGCCCAGAGAGGGGGTGGATTCACCGTCCCTGGAGGTTTTTAAACTGAGCTTGGACGTGGCACTGAGTGCCATGATCTGGTAAACAGGCTGGAGTTGGACCAAGGGTTGGACTTGATGATCTCTGATGTCTGTTCCAACCGAATTGATTCCATGATTTTATTCTGTGGTTTTTTGCTTTCCCTGGAGCTGAGGTGGTGCCTCCTGCCCCTGGGTGAGCAGCATTCACCAGTTAGCTGGTGTGGGACAAACTGTACCCCGTCCCAAACTCTACAGCACAAGAGTTATGGGATCCTGTTGAAAACAGCCAGGATTATCTCTCTGTGCAGCAGCAGTGCTGTCTGTCTGTGGGGATGGGGTTCTGTGGCGTGGGCTTTGTGAGGAGATACTGCCTTGCCTTTGTTGCCCGTAACAGATCTGGTTCGTAAGAGGTTTGGGGTTTTTTTGTGAGTGTCAGGAGGTGTTGCCCCATCAGAAGGGAAGCACTGTGACTTTACTCACCATCAATCCTGTATCACCCTCGGGGCTTAAATTCAGCATCATGATTGATGCCTGTAACAAGCTACTTGGGAAAAAAAGTATTTAATTAAGAATTACCTTTCTGTTCCATGTCTCCTGCACCTGCAGGGAGGGTTGGGGAAGGCGCAGGATTCCCACTAGAAATGCTCTGTGAAGGTAGGCTGCACGGGGCAGACCTGTTTGGCTCCTGCTGGAGCAAGGCTGGTGTGTCTGCAGCTGCTCCCCGTTCCCTGGTGCTGCTCCCTTTCCTCCACGTCCCTGGGGATGAGGACAGAGCACAGGGACAGAAAGCACCGTGGAGATGAGCATGTTTCCAGGGACATCTCCCCCACCGTTGTGGTTCTGTGACTGGTGCCTTTAGGGATTCACCTGCCTCTTCTTGTCCTCACACACTTTGCAGGGGCGTTTCATTTCCCTGGGGCACGGGGCAGCCGAGCCCTGGGTTGGGGTTTCAGCCCCCTTGCTGTGGTTGGCACAGTAGGGTTTGTGCTCTCCAGGAGGGGAGAGGCAGCAGTGTGGGACCCCTGAGCAGCCACCCTCTGGAAGGCAGGGGCACTGTTCTGCTCACCGGACACTGCAAAGGGAACATTTCTGTACGGGAACAATACTGAGGAATAATGAGGAATTTTAAACTGCTGGTCTTGCCGGGGTTGTCTTGCCTTTCCGGTTGGATTTTTTGGGTCTTTATCTCAGGGTTGCTTGTTCAGTTGTTACTCCCACTTTTTCCCCCCTCATACAATTGGTTTATGCTCTAAGGACTCCTTCAAAGCTGATATTCAGGGGATTAGGTACTTGCATAAGAGTCCTGGAAGAGCTGTATTCATTACCCTGGAGGGTCCTTAAGACCTTTTTAGTGACTCGAAATGCCAGGTGGACTTGGCCTGTTGACTGAGCAGTAGAGAGGTCACATAACCTGTACAGGTATGGTCATCTGTGAAAGTTCTCTGCTGTGCTGGCACTTTATTTCCTTCACTAGAAGGTCCAGAAGGTGCTGGTTGAGGCTGTGGGAAACTCCTTGCACCCCAGTGTTGTTTCCTGCTAACCACTGCATCCCCTCTTCAAATTCCCACCTGGTACCTCCATCCATCCAGCTCAGGCTGTCCTGGCCCAAGGATCTTAAATGCCACCCAATGTGTGCCCTCCTGGGGTTATTTCTCAGTTACTTCCTCATAAAGGGTCTTTCCTAATGGTTTATTTTACCTGGATGTACATGGGTATTGTCTCCTGTGATGGCTCTGTTTACATTTTCCTCACAAATCCTGAAATGCAACGATCAGTCTTTCTTCATTTGTGAACTTAAAGCTTCTTTCCTCTTTTTATACAAATTACATAGTTGTTCCTTTTTCAACTTTCCTGTGAGCTTCCTACGGGCATGAACTTGTTGGGTCCGTGCTTTCATGTTGAGATGGCACATAGAAGGCATAATTTAGGTATGAAAAAAACATTTTAATGATAAGGACAGACATTTTTTGACTTGTACAAAGAGCAGCCTTGACTGTGATTTTTATTTTTCATTGACCTAAAATAGATTAGTGGTTTTGAGCTGCATGAGTTAATTCTGCACTGTGAGCCTTTGGGTTTTTTGTATTTTATGTTTCCCTGGTGCAGTGTCTCTTCCCTGAACGGATCCAGACTGCTGGGCAAAGGAGTTAAAGAGGCTGTGCTGTGTCACTCAGGGCTGGGAGTTCTTTTGCATATGGTCATACTTGCAGTTGGTGTTTGTTCTCCTGAACAGTGGACAGCACAGGTGATACCTGCAGCACCACTGGTATTTGGGTTTGATGCTCTGTGTGTTTTTCATCAAAGATGTGTTCCACAAGGAAAATCCTGATTTTAATCAGAAAAATGTCCCATGTTTAAGCAGTGTTACAAGCTGTGGTTGTTTACTCACTGGGTTGGAGAAAAATCCCAGGGAAGGAAGTGTTGTTCCTTGTATCTTGCCATTAAGGAACTTTTCTTGCATTTTGCTTTAGATGTAATGCGGCTCTCATGTGAGAAGAATTAACGTTTATAGAAAAAACGAACCAGAAGGAGTCGCAAAATGCCTTATACATACTAAAACTATTAGCTGGCTTTAATAATAAAAATATAAAGAGCGTCAGCAGCTCTGAAAGAGATGACTGATGCTCAGTTAACACTCAGTATTCTTTCCAAAGTCTAAAACCTAAAGTGGTAAAATACAGAGTTTTCCAAACATTTTCAGTCCCTTTTGGGGAAGGCAGGACACCCTAGGCAGCCTTGGCTGGGGTATCCTGCTTAAAGAAGTACTTCTGAGACACTCCAAGGTGAAAAACTGAACTTACCCAACAGCTGCCTGACAGAAGTATAAAAAACTTCCTCTATTGCACCTAAACAAGACTTTTAGTTTTGCTCACAGTGGCATTGTAACCAGTTCACATAAATTTCTGTGGAAATCCACGGCACAATACTGGATTCTGAGATAAATGGTAGGTTATGCTATTTGGTTGTGTTTTTATATCACAAAACGTTAGGTTGTTGGTAAGTACAGTTTGCTTCTTAATGCAGCAGTTAAAATACTGCAGATGCCTCCGTTGTGGGAGCAAGGGCCAGTCCAGTCGTGCTTTATAGTAAGGGTACATTTATAAATTGTTTATAGAGGGCTAATAAATAATTAATGTCTGTTATTAAATAGGCTACGGGCATGAAGAGTGTGTATTATGTATGGCAGCAAGCACACAGTGGAAGGTGTTAAAGACAGTGTTTTGTCTAACTGCTGCCCTAAAATCCATAACAAATGACCCTTTGTTAAAATATATATTAAACATTTGATTTACTCGATGCAGATTTATAAATACTTTATATTTAGTACTAAATATAATTCCAGGACTTGACTGCAGCCCTCCAGTAAAACCCTGCTGAGGAGGGAATGGAGCATGGTTGGCTTTGTGAGGTGAAAGTGAAATCCAGAGCATTGAATGCCTGGTGCTACACTGGTAATACACTAATAAAAGGATATTTAAAAAAACTAATTACTGTGTTTTTAAAATACACATAGGGCCAGGTCAAGCATCAGTAATCTGGGAGATAAAGTAGGGTATTATAACTTGAGTACAGGACTTAGATTCAAGTCTCACTTTGAGTCATGTGGAGGGTAAGAAACAGTGTTCCTAATGAAAATTAATTTCTCTGTTCAGACAGGCAATTAAATGTTTTATCTTTGGGTTTAATGCAACCATCTGCTGATGCAAATAAAAATGTTGCATTTAATGCAGATTTGTGTATGTGTGTACAGTTTCTTGTGAGATCTGTTTCTAATTTTCCCTTTTCCTTCAAAGATGGAAACTTTTGCAGATACATTTCACATAACACTTGAGTTAATACGACAGAGATGTCATGAAGAGGTTTTTTCTAGTCCCCGGTCTCTGTGGTGCCCCTTCCCAGACATTTTTCTTTAGCTGGATGATTTTGTTCATTTCAGGTAGAGTGTGGTTTTCGTTCTGTTTCAGCCTGTCCCAGCAGAGTGTGAGACAGGTCTGAAGGACATTCAGCACTTAGTTGAGAACTGAAATTTTTGTAGGTTTTTACTCCATTCAGTGTCAAGGGAACAGTTAATATACAAACAGGAGAGTTCCTTAAAGCATCACAAGAGTTGTCTCTCTTTTCACTTCAATGCTATTCATTGCAAGTTTCATGCTTTTCTCTTTCCTTGTGGTTTTTGCAGTTACTCAGAAACTTGTATCAACACTTTTTTTGAAGGAGTGTATACATGCTGGAAGAGAGTGAAGTTTTGAGTCATAATCTTAATTTCTCATTATAAAAGTTTTATATAACATGGTTTCATAATAATTTGAACGTTGTGCATCATAAAACTTAAGTGGTTGTGTCTGAAAAGCTCCATCTTCTTCCTTTCTGTGTATAAAGCATGCAACAGGGAAGCATAAATTGATTTATTTACAGAAGCTGGTAAAACTATGTAGGTTGGTAGAAAGAATAAAAGAATCTCCCTGCCTTTTTTTGTCAGGTGGTACTGGGAGTGCCTTGTGCAGTATCTTTGGAGTCTTGCAGTGTCCCTTCCTCTCCTTCCCACCTATTGTAATTTCATTTCAGTGTAGCAGAGATAATGCTGGTAGACTGTAGAAAAAACAGTAATTTAAAAAAAGTCTTTTTTTCACTTGCTTCTGCAGGTAAATCTTGTTTAGGCTAAGGATCAGCAAGGGCAGGTCTCCTGCTCCCTGTCTTTGTAATTCCCATATGCTGAGCAGACTCCCAGCTTCTTACGCTGGAAAACCTGCTTCTAAGACTTTCCAAAGTAATTCAAGATTAGTATGAAACAGGAAAAAATGAAGAAAGGATGATGAAGGTAATAAATGGAACATGAAATAGTGGCATAACTGTTGAGATGTTCGTGGGAGGCCAGGTTGGACAGGGCTTGGAGCAACCTGGTCTGGGGGACGGTGTCCCTGCCCACAGGACAAGATGAGCTTTAAGGTCCCTTCCAACCCACTCCAGTCTGGGATTCTGTGTGAGGGTGCATGGTTTTGTCACCTGAGATCCAGATGTCTTTCTTACCATATAAATATGGTCATTTTCTAATAGCGTGTAAACAGCATTTTAAATGCAAATATTTGCTGAGTCTTAATATTCTGTTCATATTTAGCTGAGAAATGAAAAACACAGGAAAGTTTCGTTAAGTTTTTTTAATCAACTTTTCTGTGTTCTCAAGTGGTTTGATCGGAAGTCTTTAAAATGTCACTGAGAAGAAATGAGAAATGCTGCTCAGGCAGGAGTGTGAACTTCAGAAATAAAGTAGTGTTTATATGAAATAGAACATTTTGAGTACATCTTGAAGACTAAAAATTTTTTGGACTATTATTACAGAGGATTTTTGCCTAAAATGCTTTATGACTCATATTAAAAATGTTTTCTGAAATTCTCTAGCAAAACTACCTCCAGACTTTCTTCTCCACAGCTTTTTTATCTATCTATCTATCTGTCTGTCTGTCTGTCTGTCTGTCTGTCTATCTCTTGGATTTTTCTTTTTTTTTAATGTATGGATCAGCTCTTTGTTAGACAGGTTTTCAAATGTCTTCATTCTGTTACTGTAATTATTTCTGTTTGGAAGGTGTCCTCACTACAATAATAGGGTGGGAGGATATGGAAACCAGTATGGGGTTTTTTTATGACCTGCATTTCAAGAAGAAATTTTTTCTAGCAACTTACGGTTTGAAGTCTAAGCAAATTAGTTGTAAAGTTGTAAAATACATACATTTGGGTAGTAGACCATCCCCTGGGCAGTTTGAGGCAGGAGTGGAGGTGCAGCAAACATGTCATGCGTGAGCTGTAGCTGAGGTCTGGTGTTCCAGCCTGTCTGGAGTGGACAAGTGTGGGGAGGTCTGGGGGCTGACCTGGTCCCTCTTGGCCATGGTCATTTTGGGGGAGCAGCAAGAGACTCCCTGCAGCTCCTCCCTGTCAGCCAAAGGTGGGCACGAGGAGGAACTCACTGCTCTGAGCTCTGCACCATCAGTTCAGGGGTGCTGACTCTCCATAGGTGTGCTTGCATTGAACACCTGTGTGTGCAAAGGCCTCTGTTTGTTTTGGGGGGTTGTGTTGTTTTGGGTTTTCTGTTTGAGAGCAGTTCCCTGAGTTCTCCCCGCTCAGTCCCCAGTGCAGAACTGCTCACCCAACAGGGGCAGCAGTCCCAAAGCCAGCAGGTTGTTACTCCCAGAGTACACCATCACACGTGCCTGTTCTGGAAGGGAGACTTCATGGCTCATCTGCTGGGCTCAAGTACTTCCTTGGGGTTGATACTCTTAGGTGCCTTTGCTTTCTTCATTGTTATTGCAATTTTTTCTTGAATCACTGAGGAATTTTTGGTGCTACCAGAGTAACCTCTTACTGCTTCCTGTCCGTCTTCCACTGATATTTGCTGTGAGTTTTCTAGTATAGCATGAAACACCTCATGCTTGTATTGCACTTCTTTTCCTCAGGTTATCGGTTTTTCTGAAAAAACTTTCCACCAATTCCCTGAATTTCTTGGGCTTTTGAGGTCTGTTGGTTTTACACTGATCCTTTCAGGACTTACTCTCTTGAGAAGAAAATTTTATGGGTTTGTAACAAGTGATACGAATTACTTTCCACCATTACTTTTTAGGTAGATTCTTGGGGAAATTAATCTCCTGTTTCATCACGCCATATGATTCCCATAAAATTGTAAGGGGACTCGTTGTTGCTTATCTCTTCAGAGTGTCCTACCAAGGTACAAGTAAGAAGTTTGTGCTTAAGAGAGTTTGAAGGCAGAACTGGAGCAGATGCTGAGTGTGGAGGGATGATACAGTCTGTGTCTGACTTGCTGTCTGCAGCTCTGTTGTCACCTGCTCCAGCTGACCCTGCCTTGGCAGGGGGCTGGCCTGGGTCGTGTCTAGGATTCCTGCCATCCCAAACCATTCTGGGGTTCTGTGAATAGGATATTCACCCTCTGCTTCCTGAGAAGAGCTGTTTCTGCTATGGGCAAACACGTGGGTTCCTCCCAGGAGCCAGGTACTCAGAAACACTGATGCATTTGTATGCATGAAAATCAGATTACACGATGCCTGCTTTGTGAGGCTGGCTGATGGGCACTGCGTGACCATCGGTGCTGGTCTGGGTTTGACTCACCCTTGGGGATCTGGGTGTATTATTTTGTGCTTCTTCCTCCATCTCAGCCTGCTTCAGGTCCTGCTGGAGACAGTCTTTTCTATTACAAGGAGGCAGCTGTTTTAGAGACAGCTCTAATGTTTAAAATACTGTATATTAGTTGCATTAAACTCTACATACAGCAAGTTGTATACCAGGGGAAAAAAACACCACCTAAGCCCCCATTGCTATCGCATTGAAAGCAGCAGAGAGGATGAGAGTTAACACCTTTTTTAATCAGGAAGAGGTGGAACCTCATGTGTTTTTATAAAAGACGCAGCTTACACTTTAAAATGTGTTTTGTCAGGTAACTTTTAGCTGTCATTTTGGGTATTTTATAATTGTGGTTGGTTGAATAGTTTATATGGGTTAAGCCGAAGAAACTACTTTGAGGTTACCTTAAAAAATGTGTTTTCATAAAATGCGTTACTTTTTTCCTCAACTTCTTGAGGAATATATGTGCCAAACATGGGTGTGAAAAGGGCAGGGTTGTTCATTTGACATCCTAGACGTGATCAGGAAGATCTGCCTTTTGATGAAGTATTTGGGAATGGATGGAAATTACTGCATTCCAGATAGAGTCTACAGAAGTGTGTTTTGATTTTGCAATACTTTGGAGCTGTGTTAATGTCTGCAAGCTGAGACCTGAGACAAAAATGAATATGAAATTCAACCAGAGTCAGATGAAAGTGAAGTGGGGAACACTGTGCCATGTGACATCTTAGCACAAACCAAGGCATCCTTAGCAGATGAAAATACGTAAAACCATGCAATTAAGTGCTTGTGGGGGAGACTGCAGACACCACCACTGCACGCCTCTCTGATCTTTTCCAAAAGATCAATGGATGCCAGATACCTGCTCTGTGTTTAGTTATTTACTGGTGTACAAGTTAACATGTTGTTGGAAGTAGTTATGCCAGTGCTTGAAGTCTGCAGGAGTTTAAGTAGCAAAACCATGTGAAATGAGGACACAAGTCTTTGAGCTGCAAGTGTATGGGTGAAGTGAAAATCCTGCTGTTGTTTTTAATACTTTTAGAGTAATAGGGCACTTAGTAGGTTACAACTGTTTTTAACACTTGAAACAATAAATGCAATCAGATTTAAGGAGGCATCTTCTCGGGGCACATTGCAAGGAATCAGGTGGAAGAGAGACTAGGGGTGAGTCTACAGTGCCCGGAGTTGTGGGAGGTGAAGGCTTTCCCTGTCGGTGAAACTGGGGTTAATGAGGAGAAGCATCTGCTTATTTGGGAAGTCCCATCAGCCTAATGCAAGGCATGATGTTCATTGTGGCACTGGGCGTAAACCCCACCTGTTTATGTGTGCACAAGGAGGGTGTTCTCTGCTGTCTGCAGAGGCAGGGAGAAATGAAGAAGTGTGAATCCTATTGAATCCATTCTCTTCTTTGCTGGCTGTGTTGGAGCTCTCAGAACAGGCAGTGCACGTTCCCAGACAGACATCAAGGAGCTCCATCGGGACTTGTTGTTTCCTCAGCCGGTTTTTGGGTTGTGTTTTATGCCGAGGTGTTTCTAAGCAAACCAGTCCCATTGCTGGAGTGATACAGAGCACTAACATTTACATAGATCATGTTTTGAGCTGTTAAAAGAAAAAAAAAAAAAACAGACTGGGATGAGTAGAGCCTGTTGGAAAGGGCAGCCTGGTGGACTCAGGGTAAAAGCACAAAATACCAGTGATGTGTGGGTGAAACTGTGCCTGGGGGAGCTGGTGTACTGGGGACTGTGTGCAGGTGAATCACTGCAGTGTCGAGCCATTAATGAAAAAAATCTATTAAAAATTAATATATAGGGAAATTATATTACCATATAAATATGCTAAATATGGGGAGAGAGACAGAGCAGGGAAAATTACTGTCAGTATGATCAAATACGCCAGAAAGAGTGGTTTGACATCAGTGTTTGTTAAAAAAACCCTTTCTTAAAAATCTTGTTTGCCATTGTTAATTGAAACTTTGTGAAACCAGCTCATCATCAGGAGCTTCAGAGCCGGTTTTAAAATACTGGATTGATAGAGTCAAGAAAATTTGTTCAAGAAGCTCCCACTTTAAGGTATGGATTCAGTGCTGCTTTCTCTTGTTTCAGAGAGTGAGGTTTATAATTTGGATTTGAAATGAAGTTTATGTACCTTTTTGGAAAAAACAGAAAAGCTACTTCTCTGTGTAGGTCAGAGTGGTAATTCTGGAATACTTGAAGTCTTCTGAAACATGGAGAGGAATTTAAGATCTTTTCTATGGAGTTATTTTTTATTATTGCTCACTCAAAATTATATATGGATATTGATTTGCTAGTTTTTAATTACTGTTTAAAAAACAGAAGTCAGATAGGTGGTGTGCCGTATGCAGAACGTGAATAGTTTTAAAAAAATTACCAATCTAAAAATGTTAAATGTATCATGCCGATGCTCAGGTCTGGAACATTCCCATTATAGATACTTCATATTTTTTACATTCAGCATCACATGTTAAGCAGAATGTCTGTTGGTGACAGAGGAGGTCATGGCACTTAGGGACATTTGGTTTGAAATTGGGTGAGTTTACCAAGTTTTCATCAAAGGAAATACTGGTTTTAAGTTCTCGTTAAGCTAATTGCATCTTCCCGCTGTAACATGTAAGAGTGTCATTCCCAAGGCACAGGAGAAGGGATTACTGTTTATTTCGTGGTAATATTCTGATAACTGGTCGATTTGAACCTCTTAGATGGTTCTTTTCTTTGGAATTCAGTAGGTGCTCATAGGAATTAAGAATGAATGCCTTGTCCAATTAGAGAAGAAACTGCAGGCAGAGTGCACTAGGTTAGCAAAATGAGCTAGACAGTAATCTTTTTTGTTTGTTAATGGAGTGAATGTTTCATCAGGCTACAGATGAATGTATGCTCTAATTGTCTTGGCCAGGAGGGAAGGATTCTGGCCTATGTCATGCCTTTAACAAAAATTACTTCAGCATTGTCATAAATTGATTGGAAATACTGTTTCCTCACATTACTCACGGGATGTCAACAAGTATGCAAATGTGGAAATTTAACATATCTCTGCTCATTGCTTTTTATTGGTTTCTCACACCAGTTTAATGAGTAAAAACTGTCTTTTTAAATGTCACTTCAAACCCAAGGCCTTCAGTGTCAAAGAGCACCTCACTGTTATTTTCTGCCCAGATGTTAAATATTTTATTCATTTGCTCATTTTACACATTAAACTGTAGCCTGGTTTTTATCCTGCTGTCTCTGGTGTTCCTCCTTGTTGCTGCGTGTTGCGTCTCTTTTTGGGTTCTCTTTCCTCTGAGCATCAGTTTGCATTGATCCTCCTGCTGCAACACAGTCAAACATCAGTATCTATCTTTTGATCTCTGTGGTAAATGCATTTATTTCTGAATGAAGCTATAACATTGTTAACTTCTGTAAAGACTTCCTGACAGCATAATAGCAGGGGATGGACCGGTGATACAGATCTAATAAGACTCAATCAGGTTATTTTGTGTTGTGCCTTCTGTCTCGCAGCTGTTGGTGGAAGGTGGTCCCGGCTCTCCTGGCACAGGAGGCAGCCAGTCCCCTTTGCCAGCATGGGATTTACCACGGCGGGATCAACCTGGAAGACTAAAACCCTACATGTTTATTGGTTTGCTGAAATCTGCCATGTTTACCCACGCACACACACTTACTAAACACCGTTTCACTTCGCTGCCACTGTGTTTAGCCCAAGAGGCAATAGAGCATGTCAAACAGTTGGAGATGTTACTGTTACCATAACGCCTAATTAGCACGTTAGGTATGTTTAAGCCGAAGTTTTAGGGCTGTGTTTTTTGCGGTATTGCAGTATCCTGTGTTTTGGAGCAGAGGTGATGGGAGCAGGGTGGGGGTGCTGGGCTGTGCTGGAGTGTTTCTGCACACCTGTTTCACAGGTGGACCCCAGGAGCCCTGAGGTGAGAGTCACAAAAACCATCCTGGGTGTTAACAGCCATGTGGTGCTGTGTTTGCTGCAGCTTTCAGTGGATGGCAGAGCTGTTGGAGTGGTGACAACCCCTGCAGTAAACTCCAGGGTTCTGTGTCTTTCACTTTCATTGGAGGGGCAGAAAGGATCTGATCACACAAATCCTTTTATCTGGACCGCAGGGTTTGTGTTCTGGTAAGAACAAAAAAGGGAATCTCCTAAGACAAGCAAGGTGCTTTAAAGCATTATTGGGTGTTTGGGATGTCTTGGCTGTAGCAGAAAAACATTTCCTCTCTCCCTGTTGTGTCCGTCTTAGATTTCGTCTACAACCATTTATTGCTAAAGATTTGGATGGCAATCAAACTGGGAAGAACTGAGTCAACTCTAAAGGGGTCCTGTCTCCCCACAGTTTCCACAGAGTGCAAACTAAACCCAGTCACGTTTGAATATATATGTTTTGAGGAGAAAAGTACATTTTGGCTTCTGAAGTTAGACGGAGAGTGAAGTAATGTGTGTGTGTGCATTGCACGTACAAAGTATAAACAACAAACTAAAGCAATTTTTATGGAATGCCTCTCCGAGATTTTAAAATTTCACACTTACTAGGTCACTGCAATAATTACTACTTTGTCAGTGCCAGGATGACAGGGATCGCATCCAGCATTGCATGGGGTCTTCAACAGTAACAGGGAGACAGGTGATCTCCCTCTCTACTTTGTGTAGTTAAATGCAACTTTTTTAATATGATTAGTAAGAATGTGTCAAATAAGAATAGCTGTGTATCACTAAGTGCATGCAAATACATTCTACTTCTTAAAAACAGTTCAGGTACTAAATAAAAAGGACTCCTTTCTCTTCTCCTTCCTCCTGTTCTTCCCCTTCCCTTTTTCCCTTTTCCTTTTTCCCTTTTCCCTTTTCCTCTTGAAATGTTTTATAGACCATTTCCAAGCATCATTATTAAACAATTCTTTTATATGAAGCTTCATTTTGAAAGACTTGCAGTGTGCAGACAGACAGGAGCCCCTCTGGAGAGTCATCTTGGGAATAGGAAGTGTTGCTTCTTGGGTTTTTAATCTAAATCTCGACAGCATAGCCTGTTCCAGGTGACTCTGGTTGCTGTTCCTGCTCCCATGTCCCTGGGCTGCTGAAAGACCTTCCTAGCCCAGGCTGTGGTGCCTGGTCATGCAGGGAATGAGTCCTCTTGCTGCAGTGAGATGCTTGTTCCAGCTCTTTGTCTTTCCTTGGAGGTGTGTCTGAAAATGGCTCTCTGGGAAGCTCCTCTGGGAGCTGTGGTAGTTGTCTGTAGCCCTGCTGTCACCAGAGCACAGGTCTGAATGAATCTGAAAGTCTGTTTGCGCTCCACTCGAGAGATGTGGTAGTCCTGCACTGATGGTGGGATTACTTTTCCTGATGTAGCCTCAGGTTTGCATGTTCTTTGGATAAACACAGGCTATTTTTCAAGTGTGCTAACCGCTTGACACATTCCACATGTAAAAAATTTTCTCTGGAAAAAATAATCAGTGTTGCTGTATGAATATCTTGTATTTACAGTAAGCATGCTGATAGAGAGCAGCAGTAGGTCAGTTGTTAGCTCACCGGGCACTTGTCCAAATATCATTAAAAATGTTGACATTAAGTAATTTGGGGGTTTAATAATACTTAATTAACTACTATTTAAACACCTCTGGTCAGGTTGCCCTGCATGTGTAGTTTAAAAGCTCTGATACAAGTGGTGGATTGGACATATTGGGTGTATCGTGGGCTGTGGGGGGCACCTCAGACTTGTGATAATCCTCCATCTCCAAAGGAGAGGAGCAAACAAATGCACAGCACTAAATATTGTCCTTTTTGTTTGTTTTTCAGATTAGCACTGTACGTATATGAGTATCTGCTCCATGTAGGAGCACAGAAATCAGCCCAGACGTTTTTGTCAGAGGTACGTTTCCTCATGTGACTTCCCACCAAGTGAACATGATTTGCTCTAGAACAACAGCAGTGAGACCCTTGGGTACCAGCCTGCCTTGCCCAGCACAGGCTTCTCGTTCTGTCGAAGCCAGTTTGCCATGTCATTTTACATGACTTTGTGTGACTGTTTCTGCTGTGGTTTGTTATCCCCATTCCACGCTGGGGAAAGATTAATCTATTTGCTCTAATAAATGTGCACGTTAGAGAACATATCAAGGGTACTCTGTTTTTATGAGCTTTTAACTAACTATTGATATCTCCAGTTGTGGATGATGGACCCTTCCCAAACACACCACCATAATGTATTTTACATCCTACTGTCATACACTATCAGTTCTCCTCTTAAACATCTCTCTGTGCTTTTACCATGCTTTTAACCACTTCACTTCTTTTCATCTGTTGAATCAATGTTGCCTACAACCAGTTAGGCCCTGTTTTTTAAAACGTTTTCAACTGCTAATGGAATTTTCACCTTTACGCAATAGTGGTTTTTTTTTCATAGTCTTTCAAATGGTTTGTATGCATCTTTTGAAGGTTGAAGTAAGTTATGTCTCCTTACTGTTTTACATGTGACCTGGGATACAAATATGTGCCAAACATATTGAGATCTTTTGAGTTTATTACTGTTTTTAATCTTTCTTTGACAAGAAAATTTAAGATAATAACAGTTGAATAGCGAGCAGAAGTCATGGAAAAATAGGCAAGATGTTGTACTAGGAAAATTTACGGATCCAGCTGATCCTTCTCCTAAAGCTAATAAAATTACTATTTCGGTGATGACATTTTGGAGGTGGAAGAGAGAAGGATAAGAACCCAGAGTGTTGATTGTGATGTTTATACAAAACTCACATAGCATAGCTAAGGAGAAGGGTTAGAATTATGGTCAGTTTCTGTATCAATTTAAGTTTATGGTAAAGTATATTTTGGACAGTTTTTCTTTTTAGTAAAGCAGTGGAAAAATGAGAGCGAAAACAATGTGTTGTATCGTTCTGGCTTTCCCAAAACAGCTGTCATTTGTAAATAATACACTGCACAAGATAAATTTTGCTCACTTTGTTTTTATGATGTATTTGCAAAATGAGCAGTTGGCAGAAGTGTAACTGGTAGGACATTGGGATTTCTAGAAAACATTAAATGCAGTGCTTTGAAACATAGCTTTTAAAACTAATTCAGTCTTGAGTTACAGAGAAACTCTTAGGTCAGAACAGCATACTGTGAGGATATATCAAATCTTTCAAATTAAAACTGATACTGTCCCAGAGGTGGTAAACATGGGTCAGGGACAGTTGGTAGTGTATAGAGTTGGTGTAAGCTGTGGTTTATTTACCTCATTAATTAGCAGTGCAGAAGGGTAAATATGAATCTGACAGTGTGAGTGGCTGTGGGGCTGTTAGGGCTGGATGCCCTCGCTGCTCTGCCAGTTTGGGTTTCATTAAAGATTACGTGGTCCAGAGAAGCTCCAATACTGATTGTTGGGGCTTTATAGAAGTAAGCACATATAGATTGAGCTATACAGGAGTCAGTGGTTTCTGTATATGTATAAATGGCAAAGGTTAAGAGCCCTTCCTTAAAGATCTACCAGGCAGTGTGGCTCAGAGCAATGGAATGAAATTAAAGGAAAACTGAAGTTAGATATCAAGGAATCCGCTCCTGACACTGGTTAACTTAGAGATGGCTGTCCTGAGCATCCCTGTGTTTTTGTAATGCTTTGTATCTAGTTTGATTTTCATACATTTCCCTTGAGGATCTGACCCTTATCCCACGTACTTTCTATCCTGGAAGTTAGATTCTAGCCTTGGAGGAATAATTCCCTTAGCCTGGCTGGATCAGGAGGGGTGGGCATTTCCCAGTTAATCATTCCCTGCATGTGAGTCCAACCAATACAGTCAACAATGAGGGCTTTTTTTCTAAAATTAGTAATTGTGAATATCTGTGATCAGACAGGCTGCCATCTCCCACGTGAGACAAGTGTGAGTATTCTGAAAAACCAAAACACAAATCCTTGACAAGACCTCCAGACTTGCACCTTCCCTGCTCCAAATGAATTTCTCAAGGTGAAATATGACCTAGGGCCCACATAAGACCTGGATGTTGGGTAATTCCCTCACTGATCCCTGCTTTGAAGAGCACAAATACTGATTAGACACAGCAAGGGTGTTCTACAGGCAAAATTTTTGCTCTGAACAGAATGATTTTTCATCTTCAGAACCCTCTTTTTCCTTTTGGTTGTAAAATGCATCTCTTCATGATGTTATTTTGGAACTTCTCAGAGGTCCTGTGCCTTCCTGGTTATTAATAGAGGTCTTTCCAAGCCATTCCCAGTGCACATGAGGAGCAGTTGTGCCTCTGAGAAGTGTATTGGGAGAGTGTGTAATACCGTTGTTGTAGCTTTGGCCTTTGTTTTAAATTTTTATTGGTTTTTTTCAGTCAGCAGTTAGGCAGGAGCTTTTTAGAACGTTTTTTATATATTAACTACTGACATGAGTGTGAGGGGTGTTGGTTCATTCTTGCAGTTTTACCAACACAGGTGATAGTACTTCAAGGTTATCTTTTAAAAACTACCTAAACCAGCAAAATTATTTGTGAGTAGTTGTATTCATTTAATATATCAAAATTGCATTGGGTTTCTTCTTGTGAGTGTGAAATTTTCTATACAGATTTTTATACAAGTGCCAGCTTCTTTGGGTTTATGAGCTACATGCTGTTCTGCAGTCTATTGACAGAGCTCGTATGTGTTTAAATTTCTCAAGAATTTGATGTGGAAAACAAATTGGAGTTGAGAAATCAAGGGTTTAGTCTCTTTTAGAAACTAAGTGCCCCTGGCAGTGTCAATGTTTTATCTGCCTTTAATATTAAGATTTTATGTATTTTTGCAGATATATATCTTCACGTACATTTCATATCAAGACTGTTTAAGCATTTAATTAAAATAACCCTCTTTTTGTCTGCTGTTGCTTCTGTCCCAAGAGAAGAATATGATTTGTGTTTTTAACAATTCTTTTTTTAAACCAAAATTGGACAGGAAATAATGCTATGTGTCGTTGTAACTGGAGGAATTTGGAGTGCACACAACGCCCCAGTTTCCACCCAGTTCTGATAGACATTCTTCTGGACAGTGCTGTGTGGGCTTTATTACAGCACACACTATGTAATTTTGGAGTTTACGACAAGCTAATGGCTGTCATTAATAAGATGGTTGAGTGATTAGAGTTAAGATACAGCATTTGGGAAGTATTGCGGAGAGGCAGAACATGGTCTCTGTGATTTATGTTGTCTGGTGGGTTCACTGATCAACAGCACAAGTGTGAAGTCAAGAGTTAGAAGTTCTTAAGCTGCATTTCCTTTGAAAACAGTGTTAAACAAACCTGGTTTCCTGGGTGGGAATGAAGTCACAGCCAGTTTAGGTGCTCAGGAGGGCACAGAAAACCGAGCCAGAAGAGCTTTATTTCCACTGAGTGGTGGGAGACTGGGTTATAGCTGCGACGCTGCTTGTTGATTTCCACATTACCTCTGACTAAAGCACTCCTTGAGGGTTATAAAACACTGCTCGCCGTGGCTGCGGGGGGAACACTGCCACCTGCTGAATCCATAACGGGAGTTCTGGGCACAGCGCAGAGGATTTGAGATTTTAAGGGCAATTCATAATCACTTTTTTTATGGTCATGCATTTTTGGCCTCAAAAGACCACACATTTTATTCAGAATCTAGAAAACAAAACAAAACAAAAAACCAAAACCCCAATTAATAAAATTGTAAAATATACTTTCCTTGCATAAGAAAAGATAATTTTAAGTGTCAGCTGTACCCATAGGTGTAAATTAGTAAGTAATCTGACCATCCATAAGGATCATCATAAAGCCTTTCCTAACCATGAAATCTGCCTTATCCTTTTGATATCTGAATTACATAGTGCCTTTTAGTCACAATGATCACAAAAATGTATGCTTTTGGTTTTGTTTTGTTTTAGATAAGATGGGAAAAAAACATCACACTGGGGGAGCCCCCAGGATTCTTGCATTCCTGGTGGTGGTAAGTGCCAATTTTATTTTCCTCTGATATTTTAGAATATGTCAATTGCTGGTTCCAGCAGCTAGAGGCAAGAAATTCAGCTGAACGTTGTAAAAGGAATGGGAGGATGAGGATTAAAAACCATTTTCTTGTTAAAAAATGAAATAGCAGAGAATTAGATATAGTAAAAGGTACTGATATTGGATACAAAATAAAAAGAAATACTGCATGGTGTGCTGATTAAGAAGCATTTTTGGCGGAAGGTGGCATGCATTTCTTTTCTCACCATCTTCCAGTAGGTTTTGTAATTAAGGGATTATTCTATGTACCCTAAATAATTGCATTTCAGAAAAAAACTCTAGTATACAGAGACTGTATAGATGTGAACTTCCTCAGCCTACTGTAGCCCATGTTAGTGTGTCTGGAATTCTCACATGGCTGCTGTGTAGTCGTGGCATTTATTCATTGTCACATGGTTTGAATATATCCAGTATGCCTGTGTTTGAAAGAACACAAACTGCAGAGAATATGTCAGCAGTACAAGAATTTACAAGGATTAAAATGGTCCTGTTTGAACCCAAGTGATATGTACAGTTGCATGGAAGGTCACATAGTCTTCATTGACCATTCTTTCGTAGCTTTTAGCTGTGTGATGGAAGCCTGGCAAGAAGAATGTGTCCCTTTTATCTCTCATTTCTGCATAACCTTAATTTTGATGCTCTGCAGCAGAGTGCTCAATTTGTCCACAAAGCCCTGGACTAAATTATAAAGGATTATGACTTTATAGGATTATAAAGTTGGTGCTGGACTAAGTTATAAAGGATTATGTATGAACCAGTAAGAAACTACTATGACAAACTTTATTACTTTAATATTTTAAACATGGTTTCGTTCCAGTAACTTTGTGTTAGATTCGATTTGTATATAACTGTTTTAAGGGGTTTGGGGGGAAGACCAGTGGGAGTAGGTACCATAATTTCCTTCCTTTATGACCCAAGTACATGCCCATCCATTTTTTATGCTTGTCCATGCACCAGATTCTCAGCGAACTTTTGTTTAAGGACAGTATTGAACATTTGCCCAGAGAAGCTGCCCCTGGATCCCTGGGAGTGTCCAAGGGCAGGTTGGACAGGGCTTGGAGCACCCTGGGCTGGTGGAAGGTGTCTCTGCCCATGGCCAGGGGTGGGACAGGGTGAGCTTTGAAGTTCCTTCCAACCCAAACCATTCTGCGATTTTGTGAACCTTGACCTGGGAAGAACTCCCGGTTTTCCCTCCAGTTTCTTTCCTTTCTATGTTATTATGAATGTGGAAGTTAGTTGCAGCAGTACCCAGAGGGATGAGGTTAAATGCACAGTAGTACACGTTATACTTTTAAACCATAGATATTAAACCACACTCTTGGTCTGTACTGCAGTGGCGTTAAAGGAATAGAGCATTGATTGTCTCAGAGATCAGATGGCAGGACTGGATTCCTCACAGATATTTTACAAAACTAAATTCTTCCTTGGAGGTGTTTTCACCCCTTGGAGAGAATGTGATGTGTCTGTTTCTTCAGAGGGAGTGATGTGTCTGTTTCTGCATGGGAGGTGTGTGTGTATGCCATAAAATCTACGTGAGCACTGCAGTGACACTCTCTCCATCTCTGTAACCTCTTAACTTGCAGCGTGTTTTGGGATCTCTACTGTGCAGCTCCAGAAAGACGAGAAACATGTGAACACTCAAGTGAAGCAAAAGCCTTCCATGACTATGTAAGTTTTGTGTCTCTACCATGTTTTTATTAATTGCATGTGATAAAATGTGATGGAGGAGTTTTTCTGCACTGTGGTGGCTCAGCAACACAAGTGTTGGTTGTGTGGAACTCTCAGTTTTCTGGGGATAGCTCAGAATTAGGACTTCCTAATTCTTTGATTGTCAGCACAACATGGGTGACTCCTGGAAGGCATCTCAAGAGATCAAGGGGCTGTGCCAGGTGTTAATGTAGAATAAAGAACGTCCTTCTGTCCGTGGACACACCAGGCTGGTCCCAAAGGCAAAGGGAAGCACAGATGTGACCTGTTCAAGTATCCACTTAGCTCTGTCAGTGCTGAAGAAAAGGCTGTTCAGCAGGTAGAAGTGATCCCTTGGCTTCTCTCAGGACCCCACTGGCAGAGAGAGTGGGGGTTCTTCAGGTATGTTTGTATCCTGAAGGAAGTATTTTAGAGCCTAATAAACAGTTAATCGTCACAGAATAAGTTAAATGCAAATTCATCTGGTCCAAGAGAAGAGGAGAAATAAAAGGCAGAAGTTTTATGCCAATTTTTCTGCCTTTGAGTTCAAAACACAGCGGAAGTCCAATGGGCTTTTGAGGGAGAATAATTGTCACAATACAACCGTGAAACCTCTTTCCTTGAGTCTTCATCAGGTCTGTCTTAGAAATGCTCTCTAGTTACTGCCAAAAAATATTTCTACAGATAAAATAGAAATCAGACCAATGTCTTACAGATTTGGAACAACAGGAATGAATCAGCCAAGTGATTGGTTTCCTTTTTCTGTTGTCATAATCTGGTCGTGTCTTGATGTCCTGCACAAAATCGTGGACATCAATGGTGATCTTGCCTTACTTGTAGTAAACAGCAACTTACATTGTAAATGCGCCACAGTTAGATCTGTTCTGCATATGTTACCAATGCCTCTTGAATACCCTGTGCTTGATTAAGTCAGGAGAGTAATTGGTGAAGGAGCTTGGACAATGTTGCACAGTCATGTCCGAGCTGCATTGATCACTAACCATATTCATTAAAAAGAAAAAAAAAAACAGTATCAGAGAGAGGAACAAAGTTACAGGGAGATTTTGCGCCCACAAAGGTTCTAAGGTCAACCAATTTGTAAAGCACTTCCTACACACAATCCTACAATCTGTAGATCTCATTTAAACACAAAGTTATTGCAAAAATAAAATACTTAGCTGTATATTTTGAATCCTTCTTATTAGAGCAGGGCTTAATCCCCTACAAGGAGCAGTAGTTTCACAGGAATAGTTTAAGACTATGGGGAATAACAGTACAGATTTAGACTCAGGGAGATCAGAATCCGCAGCACAACAGTTGGCTTCAGCGAGGGACATTGTACTCTCAGAATATACTGTGTTTAACAAAAGCCAGAAATCTGGAAACTGAAAATGTTGTTGTGAAGTAATTGTGAAACAGAATGGTCAGCAAGAGGAAATTTTCAGTGATAAGGTACCTGGAAGTCTAAAAGGCAGTGGAGTCCACAAATCTTTAATCTCACTAGAGTTTCATTGATCAGTAAGTTCACTGTTGAATCTAAATTTTGAGGTATACTAGGAATTTTAGTAGGTGAATCAAAATAATGTTAAAATAATGTCCTAGCGCCACCCTTTAGCATCTCTAACTTCTACAGATCTTGGACTATTACATGGCCTTATTGCACAGTTCTGTCTGCATTATGATGTGTATTGTCATAATTCAGGAAAAGTGAGAAAATATGAGTTCTGTGTGTGTGACACAGTTCTGTGATTGAAGGAAAGATAAAACCATGGCATGATTGTATATCCACACAGAAACAGGATGAGTGCTTATTTTAGAAACAGTTCGCTTTATTTCAGAAATTAACTCTCCAGTTATTTCTAAAACCCATTCTCTCAATCTTTTAAGGTGGCAGGAAAAACTTTGCCTTGTTTTTGTCACAGTTGGGGTTAACTCATCTTGCAAGACTCTGGTGTTCCTTAGCACAACACCTGCTTTTTGCTTAGCAGGACAGTCTGCATCGTGGTATTTGTGTCCCATGTTTTATGAGTGTGTTGTATGCTCGTGTTCTAAAGAACATGTGAACTTGTTATAAAACACAGCAAAGCAAATTTCACAGCAGAGGGAGATGAACATTTGCTCAGTGAAATCCTGACCCATGTAGTGTTTTGCCACTGACTTCAGGGGGATCAAAACTCCACCATCAGTGAAGACCATCAGGATGCTGCTTGTTGGATTCTGGCTCCTCCACGAGGCCGAGGGGTCTCGTAAATCAAAACCCTGCTGGTCACGTTGCAGGTCAAGTGTAGCATTTGTAGCTGTGCTGTCATATCGGAAAGCTGTAGTTGTAAGTACAAAACAGCACAGAAGGCTTGTTTATTAATTCATATGAGCAATTCAGAATTTTTTATTAGGCATGTGTTCCTCTTGAGCTAAGAAAAGTCATTCCTGCTGAAGGGGTGTGTGGTCTGGTTGCACCAGCCATGCCATCTCTGACACTGAGTGGACTGTGTTAGCTGAAGGAAGGGTCTTTTCTGTCTCTGCCTTTGTAGAGAGAGAAGGTCTGAGGATGTTTGATGGAGGAGGAAAGCACTTGCAGATGATTTAATAGTTTGTGAGGCATTGCTGCCTCTGTTGGTGTAGTTGCCAGTCAGGAACACACAGGTTGACTCATAAAATGAATGTACACAAGAATTTGGTGTCTTTAAGTTTACTTTAAAATTCTACAGTATCTTAACTGCAGTTGTAAAAATAATGCCTTTTGAGTTCTCCCTTGCCTTCTCAGGCAGTGTTTTGTTGGTTGCCGTGCTACAGTGCTTGTCTTACTTAAAATCCAATAAATTGTAAAGCAAAGGCCTGTTCTGACTTTATAAAGAAGGCTTTCTATGCTCATCCCAAGTTGAAGTATTTGCAGCTTGTCTGTATTTAAAGTGGGTTATATGTTAATTTTCTACTGAGATTTGCCATTGGATGTATTTTGTTCTGAGTGAACAAAGTTCTGAGCTCATTAGGTACATTTATGAAATCTGTTTTAGACATGAAAAGACAAGTGCATGTCATGAAAGTGCATGTGCTTCATCAGGGGGGAGGCTCTACCTTGAAGCTGTAACATAGATGATGTAGAATTGGAAATGGTTTCCGTTTCAGGTAACTCAGGAAAGGAAACTGGTGCTTGCTCACCCAGTCTGTAAATACTGCAGGCATTTCAGTAGGAGTAACTTTATTTGGAGCAGAAATTCCCCACGATTATTTCCCAGCTACCTGTTACTTTTCCTGGAGCAAAACTTCTCCATTCTTTGAAGTCGTGAGAAGAATCATGTATGTGGATGCTCTGAGGCAGAGTCTTCACTCTGGAGTGGGTTTGTCTTTCTTCACAGTATCCTGAGGAGATCTCTTCATCTCTCTAGTTGAGAGCTCATTGTTCCAGGTGTTGAGATCTTCTGTTGAGAGAAGAGCAGGCATCCTCTCCCACTTCTTCCCAAGCTGAAAAGGGAATTAAAACATGGACTGGATTTTTAGCAGCACTTCTGACAATCACAAATGACCATTCTCCTCTTCATCAGGCATGGCCACTCACTCACATCTCTGGATCTCTGCCTTTTGTGTATCAGGGGTGGAAGAACCTGTTTTCGGCCATGGTTTTCTTGCCTTTGCCATCTGTAGCTCCTGTGACCTGCTGGCAGCCTGGTTAGGGCAGCTTCTGGGTCCTCACAGGCTTCTTGATGACAGTGGAACTCTGGATCTGTTTTGCAGCTGCCAGTCTCTGTGGAGAATGCACATTGAACTCCTTCTGCCTGAAACAGCAATCAGAGAAAAGCTCTGCTTTGCTCAGGACTGTTGTACCAAAAGCAACGTTGCTGCTTTGAGTCACCTGTTCATTCATTCCTGAGTTCCACAAAGTCGTGGAAGGCCCTTTACGTGTTTACTGATCGTGACTAGATCTGTAATTCCACCTCCAGAGTATGTTCTTCAGACATGTGATTTGTCCTGCTGTGTAGATATTACCTGCGTCCACATAGACACCAGGTTATTTCTCGAAACATAAAGCAAATCAAGTGACCATGGTGTTCTTTTATAAGTAATATGGAAATGAAAAGTGTTTCCTTCCATACATTCATTGTAAAAATAACATCCTTTGCTTTTTGTGTAAACAGCATTCATTTTTAAGTATGAATGAAATGCCCTTCTTTGCTGCACCTTTCCTTCTGTGGAGATCATGCCTCACACTGCCTGGGTGCATATGTGTAGTAAAACGTTTTCTTATGTGTAGAAGCCAGAGGAAGCCTGGCATTTGGCTTGAAATTCAGTATCTGAACACAGTGTATGGTTAAAGATTGCACAACAATGGACAATTAATAAGTCATGTGTTATGCAGAATACTCACCATGTGTCTCAAAAGGTGGTCCTTGGCACTTTCTCATGTGTGCAGCCAAAAAGCTGTAAGTGTGGAAAAAACCAGTTAAATGTTTAGAATTCTTATCTTGTCAGTCCTGTAACAACATTATTTTGTTTTCTTTGGAGGCCAGTGCTTACTGGGAGGTTTGGAGAGGACAGTGTGGTTCAGAATTCCAGGGTCTTACACAGAACTGTATTGCAGGCAAGCTGGACTTCTCCAGTCTCTTCAGCTCCTTAATTTTATTGCTTAGTTGCTTAGTAGCTGTTCTTAAATGCAGCTGTGTGGAAAGGATTAATTAAAAGCATCCTCCAGCCCGCAGTCAGAGTGGGCATCACTTCATACAAACAGCAGTGACTCGTGCCATGTATTTATAGGTGTATCTCAAAATACTGCACAGGCACCTCCAAGGGTGCAAAACTCTTTTGTCTGCCCGTGAGAAATTTTCAAAGTTGAGAAATTGGTACTTCCCTTGGGTTGTAGAGACTTCTTTGCAGGAAAATAGGGATTTGTTCTTTATCTGTTTGCTGCTAAGAGATTCCCCAGGAGAATTCTCATTCTCATATTTCCATGGAGAAGGAAGATGTGCTTGTTCTGCTCCTCACCATCCCCCTTCATCATTCCTTTCCCTAAATTACTGTAACATCCAGCAGCTGGATTTGAAACACTCTGTGTCACAAATGTTAATTGTAAGCTCTGATACAGAGACGTGTTGTTTCTTACAGCAAACACAGTGTTTCTCTTCATAGAGGTAATTTCCCAGGTAACTTTGTGCTGTGCTTCCCTTTTAATATGATGACTAACCCACCTGTTTCAGAGAGAGCAAGCAACATTTCCTCCCCAAAATTTCAACGCTGCTTCTTTGAGTGGATGTTTAATTGTCTCAGAATGTAGAAGTAAAATGCTTAATTAGCTTGAGCTCAGTGGAAGCCTCTGACAGGATAAGGAACTACCATTTCCCCAAAGGTAATTTAGCTTCTCTTTCATGTTTCCCAGAGGGAGGCACTGGTCGTGTTGCTTTCCTCTTTTCTAAGGACCATTTCAGCTTTGTTTTCATTGAAAACAATAGGAGATAAACAACCATTTTAATGAGGGAGACTTTCTGGGAGCATTCTACGTGAAAAAATAGTATTTATTCAGAATGAAGCACTAAAAAGATAGATGTACACTGTATGTAGAACCATGCTAGATTTATGGACTGGGACAAAATTTGGTTTTCTTTTGCTTGGGAGAGGGGAGTGTGTGTGAAGATGAAGCAAGTTAAGGGAGAAGTCAGTTTAAGAGGTAATGTGGAGGGCACAGGATGAGGTCAAATGCTAAGGGAAGTGGCTGGAATGCTCAGGCTGCTTGGCAGCCTTCTAGAGTAGTCTATTTTTTCAGAAAACACAGGTAAAATGTGGTTGTAAGATTGGTTTTTGAATTGTTTATAGACACACTGTTGAATTACTGGACACTTTAGTCCATGATATTCACTTCCATTTCCATGGATTCACTTCTCTGTGTTCTGAAGTCAAGGGATCTCTTTATAATTAAAATAAACCCAAGGCACTTCTGCTCCACAGTTATGACGTGTTACTGCGTGGAAGAAGGCTCCACTGGAAATTTTTGACCAGTTCAGTGGAAATCCCAGAATGCTGCAGCTTCTTTCCCTGTGTGGTTTCCCTGACGAGCAGCTGTTAACTTCAGCCATTTCTCAGAGTAATGTTCTGAAATGCATCCTGTGTAAGATTTCTTGCAATTGAATGAACTCTGTTCATTCAAATTTTAATTTTTTCATTTGCTGTAATGGATTTAATGGATTATTTATGCTACTGTAGTGAAAGCTGTATTACAGTTTAAATTTTACACTATAATTTGGAGTGAACACAAAATCAAGGTTTCAGTGGAGAGTTGGTATTTTTTCTTTTACAAATGAAGGCACTTCTTACGTGTATGTACACCTAATGACACACGTTTTAGTAATTTAATAATTTAATATATGAAAGTGTAAACCTTCTCGATTTTAGGCATTCCCTCAAAAGGTATAGAAACTTAATTTCTTTCAGCCCTATTTGTCTTCTAAAAATGGGAGGACACATCCTACCATGAATTGAAGTAGAACTGAGAAATGCCCTGTTTCTAAACTTTTCAGTAGTTGTATTTTAAAAACATTTTATTTGGTGCTGTTGACATACAGATCATTCTTATTCATTGCATAGTGTACACAATATGTTTCTACAACACTCCAGAAAGTTATTAAAGGAGGTCAAGCTGTAGCTTAGTAACAGTGGGAGTATTAAACTGACTAACAGGTGCTCTGGATTTGGAGTCTGAGGTCTTCTGACATGAATATTTAACACTGATTGTACCTAATGCCTGGTGTCAGTAAGTGCTGCTCAGACAGTGGATCGATGGAGAGCGAGCGCTGGGCGAAAGCCTGGCTGTGACCCGCCTGCCGGCGCTGCTTCCTCCAGAGGGCTCCTTGTCCGTGCCAGGATCCCACCTGGAGCTGCAGTGCCAGGTGGCCTGGGTGTCCCTCTGCCTTGGAGGGCTCTCGGGGGGCAGCTCCAGCGTGCCCCGTGGCGTTGTCTCGGGGCTGGCGGCAGCAGGGGCTTGTGGAGCTCTGCAGGGGCACACCTGTGCGTGGCCATACCTGTGCCCCCTCCAGAACGCAGTGCTGCTGCTCTTCCAGCTGCCGGGGCTCGCCCAGATGTGAGGCACTTGGCCTAAGTGCCTTCTTCCTTAGCCTCATGAAAAGTAAAAGTGAAAGCGAGCGTCTGATTTCTGCACAATGTGCCAAACACAGATTCTGTTATCGGCTCCACTGCTCCCTTAATACGTCTAAGTGACTCATTTCAGACTTGCTTAACACATGCCTGGAAAAACCGAGGACTTACAACTTCCATCTGTTCTCTAATATGATGAAAGATGAATCCTGAAGATCACAAATTGCGGGAGACATGCAGCTCTTAATAAGAACAGCTGAACAACAAATGCCTTATGAGAGGTGGTGAAAAATGAAGTAATGAGGGGGAAAGGCAGGCAGGCCTCTGGAGGGAACGGGCATATCCATGGCTGACTGGAACTGTCACATCCAAACACGGCACTAAATATGAAATGCACATTATGTAACACGAGTCACAGGGAACAGATAATAGTCTTTTTGAATTATCTGCTGAATTGATGCTGCAAGCCGTTCTGCCAACATGGGTTCTGGAGCCTGCACAGAATGTGTGCCTTGGGAAGAAACGTGCAGACCTGCCTACAGGGATGCAGTTAGGATGGAGTTTTGAAATCTTGTTTCTTAGTTTGAAATCTCTGCATTCCAAATGTCTTAACTTAGACACTGAAAATAGCAAACCTTCAGTGTATACAAACAGGGAAAATACAGTGTTTCACCTGCATTTTCTTTCCCCATGGAGAAAAATGGAGGTTGTGGCTTAATCAAGGAAATCAAAAATAATAGGCTTGGCTAAAGGTGAAAATCTGCATTGCACGTTGTCATTGTAGGCTATTTTATTGTGACCCCCTCCTTAACTTCAGTGTGCATCTCCCCAGTGCTGTCACAGTAACATCCACAGACTAGATTTATGCCAGTTAGGGAGGATACCTATAACAAAACTCAGATGCACCGTCTGTAACCCATCAGAGGCTCATTTACCCTGCCAAGAAAGTAGTTCTCTGCATAATTCACACCAGAAGAGGTGCACGACCTGTCTAGTTTACTCTGACAGAGGAAGGGGAAGCAAAGTTCTTTATAAGGTGTGTAATAAATAATAACGTTCTGTGCCATAGAGAATCTGGAAAACACTTTGCAGTTCTGCTTTTGGGTGTAATTTCCATGAGCACACTGCAGACCTGAAGTTTTAGCCTATGGAATGTACAGAGTTCTTAAACACTAAATAATTAAGGGAGTGTAATCCACATGATGAGCTTTAATGCCTTTTCTGTTTTAAGAGGGTGGCAGAACAATACAGAGTGTGTATATGCATATAGAGGAGTGTGACGTTGTACTTAATGAATCAGTTTTACATGAGTGGAGTCTGCAGTGGGATTTATAAAGGCAGGCACGTGAATCCCTGGAGAGTGTGACCTCCTTGGCTGTGTCACAGACCTGCACAGATGTTGGCATCCCACACAGGGTCAGGGACTTTGGCCCTGCTCTGGCACACAGTTCCGTGGTGGGTGTAAACTCTGATTGCACTCACACACCTTTGCAGCACCAGGGTCATAAGAAATGTTGCTGGTACAGTGGGTCATTCTTGTTTGCTGTCCAGTTTCAGAGTTACTTCTCGCTACAGAACCAATTATTATTTTATTTAGTCTTGGTTTGTTTTTTTTTTCTCCTGCGTGTTCATGGCAAAGAGACCTTTCCCAGTTCTCTCTCTTGTGAAGAAAACATCAAATGTTCTGTTTATAAGTATGAAAGTGTTGGAGGGGATTCCATGGACAACTCTTAGATACCATTGGAGAAAGCTTTTTACTTCATCATAACAGTTAATTTATTTATTTTTTTTAAATTTTCACAGCATTTTCATAGTGTTGTGTTGGTTTGTACAGCATCAGAGCCTTTTGTGACTCCCACTGCCAGTTGCTTTATTTCACTTGCTTCAGCTGCTTTCTCTCCATTGCTCTATGGAGGACGTGTGGATTTCCTCCTAACAGGGGAAAAGGGAGCTCATTGACATCCCTACTGTCTTACCCTGATCACTTGCAGAATTTCTTCTTCCTGGAACAAAATTGATACTGGTATTTCTTTTTGCAGTATGTGGAGGGTTTTGTTGAAGCTTCTGTTCCCTAAATCAAATGTTGCTTAAAATGTACAAGGAGCTAAGCTTCCTTTTTTAAAAAAAATATGTGTTTTAACCTGATTGCCTAGAAAGCGTGACCTGAGTGAATGATGGAAAGTAATTAAGTTCCAAAAAACCACATCTGCCCAGTAGAATTGACATTGCTTCTGTTCAGTTTCCTGAAATCCAAATTAGCACAAGAAAATGGTACTGAAGGCCAAAATATCCCAGAGGGTGATTTCCAAAAAGGTCTTTAATAGGTTTTTAATGTTTCTAGATGTCATCTCACCCCAAAGTGGTCGTTCTAGAACATGTATCATTAATAATTACATTTTCCTGTTGCCACTAAAACAGACAAGTGCAACTTTCCATTTGCATACAGCATGGGTAGTAATTTTATGAAGTGGAATCTGTAGTTCAAGATTCTTCTTGAAAGCCTGTTTTTTAGTTGCTTAAAGTTTTCCTGACCTTGGGCAGCTGCAGCTGAGTTGTCTCTGACAGCAGAGAAGTGTTGGCTCTCCTTGGCCCAGCCTCTGCCTTTGCAATGTCTATCAGTGGCAGTTTGGGTTAGTCCATTATTTCTGTGGATTAGAAACCTCTGACAAACAGTGCATTCACTGTGCGTGAGTTAAAAAAATGGAAGAGGAAAAATTATCAACTTGGTGTGTTAAGCTTCTACTTTCTTCTGAATTTGTCCAATGTAAGACAATGATCTGGAAATGGCCCAGTTAACAATATTAACAGCAAGCCTAGAGGTGAATGATGGTAAAACCTCTGATTTGTTATGTGCCTTAAAATTATGTTTAAAGAGAGCTGGAGTTGAAAGAGCTGGTAATTTGGGCTTAGATGATTTTGAAATTCTGAATTAAATCTCAACTATGTGTGCCTAGAGATTGGCTACAAGTCCTTGTTAATACAAGTACCCTGGGTTATTTTTTTTATTCTTACTTTTACTTTTTTACCTTTTAAGTGTCTGTCACGTGCAGTGAACTCCAGAGGTGCTCCAGCTGCCATAAATCAGGTTCCCTGTTCAAGAGGCTGAGTTAGGATACTTATCCTTGTAAATCTCAGGGTTTATCCTTTCCAGCTTTCATACGAGTGTCTCTAGTAATAATCTTTGTTCTTAACAAAGAGGCTTTTTTAAATGAGCTTTAGTAAATGGGGCCTGAAAACATTGCAGTTTGGGAAACAGCCTTGCTAGTGGCAGAAACTGGGGTATTGTGTGTGTGTTGTAACCAGTTATACACACTATTACCTAAAGAGAAGAATCCTGCGAGTGAAAATTGCCTTTTTTTTTTCTTTTTTTTAGTAATTTCTGTGTGACGCTTTTGCTGAATAGAGAAACCATGTTGAAGTTGCAAAACTAGACTTGGGTCCATTTTTGTCTTGGGGATAACACATTTACTGGAACATTTTAAATCACTTGCTGTTGCGCAGCTGTGACTCTTTATTCCACATTCAGGTTTGATGACATTTGATTCCTCTGCTTGTCTTTGGGGGAGCTTCAGGTGCCCCAAGACACAAAACAGTGTTTTGTCCTAAAACGTGACTTCCATGGAATATACAGAAGACTGGCAAACCTGTGGTGATGCTGGTTCAGGAGTTACTTTAGGTGTGCTGTGATACTTGCTATTCTAGAGCTCTTTGTAAAATCAATGTTATTAATAGAGCTGGTCATGAAACTGGGTGAAGTTGAGAGAGGTACAAAGGTAAAAATAACTAGACAGTGTTTTTAAAGTGCCGTTTCTGATTTGTCTTGTTTTGGAGAGACCAACATGTATTAAATGAAACTTACAAATCTCCAGATTTGTTTATTTCTACAGCAGAAAAAATAGAATACTTCCTGAAAAGGTCTGTTCCTGACACAGCAGAGGTGTCCTAGAGTCTCCTCAAGTTTTCCCTACAGTTTTACCTGAAATTTTAGTGCATCTTGCCCTTGAGATCCTTCCTTAGGACAAAGGAGAAGGAGGTGTTGGACCTCTTGCCCCAGGTAGCCCTGTGGCTCACAGACTTCCACGTGTTTAGGCAATTTTAGAGTAACTTAATCAGAATCTCACTATGACAGTCTTGCCTGTTCTTGGGAAATTAGTTGAATGCCTGTCTCTGGAGCCATCATTTTTGTGCTTGTCCATGGATCAAGCAGCAGGAGGTGGTAGACACTCCCTCTCAACCTTAAGGCTTTTGAAACACACAGTTTTCATTAACTCAGGATCCCTCAGCTTCTCATCTCCATGTGGGTGGAGGGAGAACACACATTCCTTGGAAATGCCAGTCCATTAGCAGAGTCACTGCCGACTTTATCTTGGTTTAGCTTTTCATTGCATCACTTAAGGGAGAAAAAGTAATTATGTGATAAAATACGTAACTGTAAGCATGCAAGCAAACTCTGTTATGAAAAAATGTTGATAAGAGTGATGCACCAAGCAAGAGTTTTCATATTTGTTAGTGCACAGTGGTCGAAAACTTGAATTTTGGCAGTTGTGCTTCAGGTCCTTTTTACTTTAAAAGATTGACCTTGAAAGATTTTCACAGAAATGCCCCTTTAAATGTGTAGTGGAAGAACACAAATGAAAGCTCCATATTCACAAGCGCACCAGTATTTTCCCATGTGTGTATTTTATTTGTTTTAAAAACAAATAGAAAAAAAGCAATGAACCAAAGCAAAGTTACACTTGCTCAGTATTGATGTTGCTGAAGACAAGGAGAGCTACTTTTCAGGCAAGAAGAGTGTTTTGTAAAGCTCAGGGACTGAGCTGAAATTCTAATTTAACTACCTGGCACAAGTTGTGTCTGATGGTTTTGGTTCTCCCTTCCTTTACTCCAGAGAACTGCTGAAACACCATGACTTCCTTGACTGATNGTTTTGATTTATTTAAATTTAAATAATGTTTTGGGATGCATAGACAAGGTGACCACTCTGGGCACCCTTTTGTGCTTGCTTGTGGTAAGTAAGCCAAGGCTTATTTAAAAAGATTCTTCTTTTACCAGTGTTTTGCTTGCATAATTAGCAGTTTTAGACCTCTGCATTTATTTCCCTTTGTTTGAGGGCTTAATTGTGACTTATTAGAAACTATTGTAAGGTAAGTTACTTAATAACTAATTTTTATGTCAGCTTTGCTGTGTGCAGACAGATAATCTCATCATGCTGTTTAGTGATGTAACTTGTGTCTTTATAAAAATGGTACAAAACCCCTGAAGTATTGCTCTCAAGCATCCTCAAAGGTCTGTCTCAGAACTGGCTGTCAGCCTTGTCCAAATATGAAAATGTTCTTGTTTTCTTTCTTTTCTCAGTTCACTGTCACCATCGTGGTGGTGATCCTGTGCTGGTCAGTGATTTTGATTTTTAAAAACATGTTTACCTTTTTTCACCTATTTTTTCCATTTTTTTCCCCTCCTTAGCAACATGAATTCCTGACATGCCAAGACCTCTGCTTTAATTTTTAATCCCGACCTGACAGGCATTCAAATTCACTCACAGTAACTGCACTGAATCAACATATTACTGCGTATGTTTGATGAACCATAGAATTGGTTCAAGTCTTGTTTCCAGTTACTTGGTTTCTAAATGTTCCCTTTTGGGACCCAAGCAGTGCTGTCAGTATTCTTTGTTCCAGTTGCTCAGCAGTTTGCAGCTCAGTATTGTCCAGGGGTTTTCTGTATTGCAGCAGCTGCTGAAGTTAAAAACTTGCTATAGAATGGAAGGAATTTAGAAATGGGCCCCATATCCAGTGTCAGACTGTGGAAAATGATTTTATTTTCATTTCTTTGCCAGGTACAGATCAAGTACAACCATAGTCTTCCTGTCTGTGGTCTTCTTGGTAGCTTTTTAATATACCAGCACCCTCAAAATTAATCAATTCACCATTATATCCCTAAAGTCATACCTGCTGCTTAAAGTGGCTGGCATTTTTTATGTATTTAAGTTTTTCCAGTGGCTCCCCCTCCCCTTTTATTTCTGAAGATACACAATCAGCACATGCTGTGTCACTGCAGTGCTTTTCTACTTTTTTAGATGCAAAGTGAAATGCTGAATTGTGAGTAATTCAGGTGCTGAGTCTCTTTTATGCTGTGTGCTGGAACCAACCTTTCATTTGCTGATGAGTATAAAACCCCCTTTTCCCTACTAAGTTGTGCTGTGTATGTACATGGTGCTGCAGCAGTGCTCCCAGCAGGAAGCCCAATTTGTAAAAATGTGGAAATTCATTGCTCTCCAGCATAATCTGACTTCTGTATCGCAGAATTGTTGGGAATTTTCAGGAGGCTTAGGGAATACATAAGGACCTCAGTTGTCAGGTGCTGATTTGTGTGTCTGCCGCTTTAATGCCACTGTACTGGAGGTTTGGAGACTCTGCTGCAAGGTTGTTCCAGGGCTGGGAGGTTTCAGGAAAAAGGCTGCAGTTTTAGACTCCCAGAACAACTGACCAAGGTCTAAGGCAGTATTTTCTACAGGAAGGTGTATAGTCTTCTAACACAGAAAATCACTGTTGCTGCACCTGAAGTTGAATATTCAAGGTTATTATTGAAAAAGTAATTTTTGGAGCTAGTTTTAGAGAACTCTTTATTAATTTTTTTCATACTATGCTTTTCTTTACTGTTAGTATTTTGCCCCAATAAATATGGCATTGGCTGCTGGATTGCTCTACAGTGAAACTGGAATTATATTTGCAAGATGTGTAAACATATATCTGTATATATGTAAATATATCTGATGGGTGCAGGCATTTTAATCTGTGTGTCTCACAGTGGATCTGTCCCTGATGTCAGTTTTTAATCGGTGAAATACTGTCAAGCCTGTAACTTTCAGCAGGGCTTGTGTTGGAAACAGTCCCATAATTTGTTTTATATTGCTGCTCCTGGAGGAAGAGGAATGCTTTTAAGTGTGGTTGATGGGATCAGGAACTGCTGGAATATTGAAGGTTGAAAATTCGCTGTTCTTGGTGAGAAATTGTTGTAAAGAGTGCGGGATCAGACTCTGTGTTGGTGCCTTAGACATGCAGAGGTAGCTCGTAGGTCTCCAATTCTACACCATTGCAAAGCTGGGATTCCCCAGATGAGAGGGGAGGTTTTCTGTAGATAATTGTTATTTTAAGGTAACTAACAATTTGTCTTTCTGCATGCTCATCCATCCTTTCCTTCCCCCCCCTGTCTCAGAGCTCAAATCCCCTGCAGATTCCTGCCTGCGGGATCAAACACTGCGGCTCCTCGCCCCTGTTTGCTCCCACTCCTGCTCTGCCCTCCTCTCAGCACATTTTTGAGCAGAGCTCTTGGGTGAACTGTGCTGTTGTGTCTCTCCCCCACCAAGTGCTGGCCCTGGCAGCCTCCCAGCATCCGCTTCCTCCAGCCCTGCTCTGCTGGAGCACAGAATCCCTGCGGAAATCCTGTGACCAGCCCCGCTTCCCTTGGCTGAACATTCCTCTCCTCTTTTTTCCAGCCCTGCCATCTTTGCCCGGGAGCAGATGTGCGCCCAAACACTGTCACATTCACATCCCTTTCCCATCTCGGGGGGCTCTTCCCTGTGTCTGGGTCCTTGCTGAAGTCTCTGCCTTCTCCCTCATCTTTCTCTCTGTGTATTCTCACTGACTTCTTAAAGATAATAAACTGAGAGCATGGTGACATGTGACCTTTCCCCTCCTTTGGTTTTCCTTCTCCCCTTTCCCTGCTCAGTTTTATTCTGTCACAGGTTCAGGAAGGGGTTGTAGCTCTCCTGCTGCTTGTTCCAGTCATTCTGTTCCCTTCTCTTGCATTCTCTGCATAATTCTTTGTCTTTCCCATCTTATTCTCCCCTCCCACCTGATTTGCAGTAAAAGGTTTTCAATCCTTCTTGTCTTTAAGAACACAAGTGAAGAAAGTCTTGACTTGGTTCTCCCTGAGCTGCATCAGTGTCTCACCAGCTTTTCAGCCCTGGCTGTGGATGGAGGTGTCACCCTTCAGGGGCACAGGGGACCTCCTCCAGCACAGATTTCACCTGCTTTGTTCAAATGGAGTGGAATCTGACCCACTCTGGTTTGACTCAGCCCATCCCACCCTCAGTGCCATTGGTGGCTTGGCTGTGTGCTCACCCCTTTCACCTCAGCACTTCCCAGATGCTCTGCTCTTATTTTTTTTTTTCTGTTTCTTCCAGTGGTTTGCCCATTATCTTTTTACCTCTATGCCTTTTTCCTCATGATATATTCACTCTTGGGTCAGTTCCAAACACAAACTCACCTGCTATCTTGATAACTCTACCTGTTTATGTCTCCAAAAATTTATTTTCTCTGAACCAGCATCTTGGCTTTTCTTTTGCATCTTCCCAAGCTCGTTTTGAAGGGATGGGGGAATTAAGTTTCCTGTTTTCACCTTCTTTTTACCTGCTTGGAGCAATAGTTTGCTTGGCCCTCAGGCTGTCAAACGTGGTGTCCTCGTTGCCTTGTTCTTTCCGTATCCAGATGTGCTTTGGGATCTGCAGGTGTTTTACAGTCACTGTGTATGTGCTCTTTTCAGCCTTCCCATGGAGCTAAATTTGCTGTCTCTGTGCCCAACCAGTATATCAGTTATGGGGCTGTGCTTTTCTCTGGCCACCAGAAATTCGGGGTTGTTGTACCAGATATTCATCCAGAACGCTCTGCAGAGATCCTGCTTTGAACTTGCTGCTCACTTTCCTTGCTGTGCCCTGCTAATGATCAATTCTGCATTTCAGAGATCACTCTCTACTGCAACCAGTGAACAATTAAAAGTTAATCACCTGCCATAAAGCTGGTTTTGCCCTTCCTGACTAGATTTTCAAACCGCGACTCCTGTGCTTTTGCTTTGTGTTGAAGAGAGACTCTGAATATCCTCAGGCTTTCCTAGTTGCCATTCTTCAGATTAATCCTTAAACTGTGATTTTGGTGGTTTGGTTGGGTCTTTGTTTGGTTCTCCTCTGTTTGTTTTCAGATTCTTGATATTTATACATGTATTTCCTATATGTATTTTGTATATGTTTATTATTTATTATACTTCATGGTTTTATATTTTATATACATTTTATACCATAAAAATCAATTAATTTTGCTGTTAATTAGGTTTGTCTGCTGCCTAGGTAGTAGTCAGTATTTTCTCTTTTGTTTCCTTGGTTCCTCCTGTTTCTCTGTATCTGTCTGTGTGTAGTCCTGGATGTTATGGTAGTTGAAATACTGTGGTATTCATCTGACATTGTAATTATTTTTGCCTTACCTTGGGAAGACCAGTTATGAAATTCTTCAGAAGGAGCCATGCTTAGAGCTATATAGGAAGAATATGTTCCGTTCAGGGCAATGAGATCCTCTTTGTATTTGTCATAGCAAAAAAGTATTCCAGTCTTAACGAGACATAAGGATTTCTTGACTTGCAGAGCTTGAACAATCTCTTTTCCCAGAATTTCCCATCTAGGCAGGATCTGTTCCTCGTCAGCTCCTGAGCTGCTGCTCCTCTGCACCCTTGGGATAAGCCTTGTACAGACACCCCAACCTTCCCTGCCATCAGTCTTCAAAGAAAATGTTCATTTTGTTCTCTTTCCTTCATACATATTGGTTACCAAAAGTCAATAGCAAGAGAAAAACTTTTTCTTAATTAAAAGTAATAAATTAACTCCTTTTATATGTAAACCAGAAGAGTACACACTGTTTTCAGCTTTGCAGAAAAGTATGATTTTCCACACATATTCATAGCTCTGTTAATTGCAAATATTCAGGCCTTGTAATTGATTATGTCACAGGTAGTAAATGGGGGAAAAAATAAAACAAAAGCTCTTAATCCTCAGAGACTTTTGTTGCTTAATATAGCAAGTCCTCTGGCTGGAGAATGAATAAGACCTTTATATGACCAAAGATGGCATGTGGAAAATGTGTAAAACCAGTAAGTTGAATTAAAATAGATCAGAGGAGTCAAAGATATAGCCCATTATATCACTGTGTTTTTTGAAAAAGGCACTGAATTCCCGAATAGGAAATCCTCAGAAGCAGAGGTGTGATCACCAGCATCTTTAATATTCCAAATAATATTTTTGAAAATGAAGTAACCAACCCAACAAAAAGTATAAATCACACGGAGATTTTCAGACAGCTGTGGAGGAAGGGTTCAGAGAATGATACAACCCCAAAGGGAGATGATTTTATGAGTATTGTCAGACCTAATATACCTTGAGTCTGAGGGATTTCAGCTGTGACTCAATATTCTGTTTGCGCTGGGAACTTTCTTGCCAATTCACTGCTGCATGCTGTGTGGTTCAGATATGGTAACAAAACTGATCTGCAATTTTATATTGATACCTGTGTGCGATTTAACTTTTCTGTTCTTACTCCTGTTAAAGTGTTGTGAGTGTCATTACCAATCCTATTATAGAATACAAAGGGTACTATTATAGGTATTGAGGTTTTTCCCCTGAAGTTAATGGGTTTTGCATTCAGCCCTCTTTGTTCAGTTCATTCTCTGCAGCTCAAGTGCCCTGATTATGAGTCAGCTCCATCAGTCTTATCTGGAGGCACAAACTGGTTTTCACCTCTTTATTGTACAAGTCTTTTGTACCGATTCTGCCACTTTTGTACCAATTCTTCTGCTTTCACACCCATTCCATGCAGAGGAAGTGAGGTGATCCCTCATCTCCTGAGGATGAAAAGCTCCAACCAACCAACCAACCAACCAACCAACCAACCAACCAACCAACCAACCAACCAACCAACCAACCTCTCGTATCTCTCTCCCAGTGCACCTTCAGCGTGTCCCAGACTTCCCAGAGGTACCACAAAACCTTAGCATTAGTTTAATTTGTCTGTCCCTTCCAGCAAGGAGAAAGGAGAGGCTGGAAAAGCCCAGTTTTTTAGGTTTATATTTGAAACATCCTCCAGCAGTTCCAGGTATCACCTAAAAATAAAAACAAAAACCCCAAATGTGAAGAATCAAGAGGGATCGCATCTGTTTCTCTCTCATCTGTAGGAGAAGAAGAGTTCTCAGCGTTGGATGTGGATAGATCTAAGGAAGGAATTCAGGAAGGATTATTCCCCTCGGGTGCAGATGTTTGTTTTTTGAAACAATGATTGAGTTATTTTAA
>VWZG01007979.1:84050-113125 GCA_013396735.1 Grallaria varia | reverse complement strand
AGATTCCTCAGTTTGTAATCATTTTTGATAACACAGGAAAATAAGCTTGTCTAAGGCTTGCATGATAAACAGAGGGTGTAACAGTATGGAAAATTTGATACCCTCCTTATGAAAAATGTGTGTTGTGGCCTCATCTGGCTTCTCTGTGCAATAATGGTCACTGCAACCGCACAAAATTTTCTTCCCTCCAACTCCCTCGTACGTATTCCTGTGACAAAGTAAGTGCTTTTTGGACCATTCAGAATGATACAGAACCAGCCTTGGTTTGGGATTGTTTTCCAGAAAGGACTCTAAACAATTATGCCAAATGGTACATTTGTTATGGGAAATAATTGCAGAATGAGCCAGATTTACAAAATTAGATGTTAGCGAGTTTTTTTAAAAATGGAGAGTAATTTCTATCCTTGTAGGCTGGGTGGGTAATTGGATTTTGAATGGTGAAGGAGGAGGTTAATTTTCTTGAAGCTGTACATGCAGTGCCTGTTCCTGGTGGTGGCTTAGCTCATTAAATTATGAATGTTGGAGGGCTGGAGTGTGCTCAGAGTTCAAGTTCCTTTTGCACACACAACGGGATGCTCTTCAGTGGAGAGATTGAACTCACAGAAGGCATGGAAAGCTTCTGATACCTGAGCACAACCATATAATTTTAGCATAAGATTCATTTTTAATGGCCACAGTAGGAATACAAATCTTCTACTTTAACCGTGACACAGTTTTTCATTTAACCCCTTCACTGATGAGTTGCTTTTGCCAACAGTTGATACCTATTAAAACTATTCTTCCATAAAGATAAAATTCAGTATTTTCCGTTCAAAAATCGATACTTGGCATATTTACTGCTGTGTAGCAGTGCACCAGATTTTTCTTCACTGTCCAAAGAAGTGTCTGATTGTTTTGTTTTCACATGAAAATGTTCTTATTTTAAGACATTTTTTGCTTTTTTAAAATACTGTTTGATACTTGCAACTGGCTTTGAGTGAAGAAGAAATAAGGAGTTTTCTAGACAGTGGAAGGACTTTCTTTTTCTTCAAGGCAGTGTCCATGCACAGAACTCCTGGTATAAAGTAATATTTAAGGGAACTGCAGACAGTGTTTTCAGGAGTGAGTTTTTTCCAGAACAGAGGTGAGGTGGTGCAGTGAGAGCAAAGAAGAGAAAGAAACATCACTGTTGTTTGGATCTTGTACAGGAAATTGTATCACAAGTACATTGGTTCACCAGCATTTTATAGCAGGGAGTTTTGCTGCTGCTTTAACCATTGTACAGTAATTTTCGTGTTTAGAGTTTGGCTGTTTCCTTTCCCCAAGAAGAAAATAAGTAGACATCATTTTGTGGTTTGTGTCTTACCCTTGAGAAATAAGGAACTGTTGAATTAGTGTTTATTTTCTGTTGTTATGCAAAGCAGAATCAGAGAATTCCAGGATGGTTTGGGTTGTGAGGGACCTTAAATCCCATCCAGTCCCACCCATGGCCATGTCCAGCCTCTCCCCAGGTCCTTCTCCCAGGGCTGCTCCATCTGCTGATCGCAGCCTGGGCTGACCCAGGAGATTCCCAGGGGCCACCCGTGGGCTTGTGCAGGTCCCTGTGGATGGCGCCGTCCCGCAGGTGTGTCACTGCACCCCCAGCCTGCTGTCACCTGCAGAGCCCTCAGCCCCACTGTCTGTGTCATTAATGAAGATACCAGACACCCTGGAGGGCACCGCTGGTCACTGGTGTCCCCTGGGACTCTGACCCACTGACCACGAGCCCGTGGGTGGGACCAGCCACCCAGCTCCTGATCCTCTTGTCATTCCAGCCATCAGCTCCGTGTCTGTCCCATTTAAAGAAGGATCTCCTTAGAGAGCCTTAAAATACCCTGTTTAACACAGAACCAGTCAGTTACTATCATTTCCAGTGTATCAGCTGTAATACTTTATTTTAGAAAACAACATCCTAGCTTTGTATTGGAATTTGAGGATGTTCTCTGGATTTTGGAGCCTCGCAGTTCTGAAGTGACTTTCACTGAAGTGGAATTTTCTGCCTCTCTAGGTAGGTATTAGGGAAAAAACATTTTGTCCTTAAATACTTTCCACTGACCCTCACCACAAGTGACCAGGCTAAAATAGCCAGATGCCATCTCTTCACCTTGAGGATGAAAAGTGACATCAAGAAAATGTTTGTTGAACATGTTTGCCTTTTCCTTAATTTTTTCCCTTCTTCCTTTCCATTTTTCTTCAAGTATTTTGTTCTCCTGCATCCTTAAAAACCAAGCAGAGGTTTTCTGGGACCAGAAATAACAAGCAGTCCTGTGTACAGGTCTGCTGCAGGTACATCGTGTCCTGGCAACGATGGGTGGTCTCAGAAGGAGATGATTTGATAAAAAGGGTTGGGTGCGGGGCTGGGGCTTGTGGGATTCCCCGTCTGCACCTCCTGTTGCTGCTGTTCTGTCCTGTGAACATTTTCCCCAAACTGGCTGTATCTTTTTTTGCTCTCCTGTAAAATGGGGGAAGTGAACATTACCACCTCCGGTGGTGCTTGGAATTTTTTACTCATCTTAAATACTAAAGAACATACGTTATTAGCATTATACGTAAATATTGATGGAACCAATCTAATTTGAGTACTACCTTGCAGGAAAAAGTGCTCTGGTTTAAATTTCAAAAAACACATTCCCTTTAGTTGTCTCAGAATTTTAGGGGCTTTCCCCCTCCCCATTCTGTGCTACTGGAGACGGAGTTTGACATTAATATTTTTGGGCAGCTTTTCAGCCAGGGTAATGCAGTGTAGCTTGATCAAAGTCAAAAGAAGTACAACAATATTTACAGTTCTGTTTGCTTGGAATTTATTTGGAGTTATTTTGGTCACAAGAGCCTGTGACCGTATTGCACAAGAGTGTTACGAAATACTGTGGTGTGGGAACACAGACATGAGCATCGTTAGCTTTTTTTCGGCTTTAAGGAAAGTGGCAGATATGAAGGAGATGGAATTGCTCATTTTGCATGTTCATGCAGAAATACAGCAGCTGGAACAAACCTTTCTGTTAGTATATATTTATTTTCATTTAAATTGCAGATTTTGTAACGCCATTTAGGTAAACCTATTGCCACACCCCCACCCCTCGCACCCAAAACCAGGAAAGGGGCTGCATTTGTTAGTTCTTGTCTAATTTTATACAGATGTTTTGCTTCAAAAGATGTCAGAGTGAAAAGAACATACTCCATGTGAAAATGTTCTATCTTAAATGGGTTCTGCCAGTTTTGTGAATGTACATTGTGAAAGCAGTCATGGTTAATAAATGGCCATATAAGCCTGAGCATATCTCAGCCACCACTTAGTGATCAGCCTCTTCCCACTGTTTCTTCAGTGCTGTCCCAGCCCAAATCAGTTTTAGACGGACTGAGTGGTCACAGTTTTCACAGTGTCCCAACTGGCATCTCCTTTCTGTGTTGACATCATGTTGCCTAAAATGTGGACAAAAACTTTGGAGGCAATTTAATTTGGGTAAAGTAGAGAGGAGTTCTTTACTGAAAAGCTTTTCAAGTTCCAAAAGTATATTGACACGCACCAGCACAGGGGTGAGTCCTATTTCTATAACACTACTTCATTGCCATAACTAAAGGTCACATCCAACCCAGGGACCTTCCACCCTCGTCCCACCTTGGTGCCACCCCCAGAACCTCCCTGGGCTCTGCCCCTTGGCACCCCTTCCTAGAGCTGAGTCGGGGGTCTCAGGACCCCTTTACTTCTTCACCATCATCTTCCTCACGTCACATTCCCTGGCTGGAGCATCTCCAAGTTGGTGGCTCTTCTCTCTTGCTTTGCCCACACTGTGTGGTGTTGTTCTAGTGCTGGTGCAGGAGTCCCAAATGAAATGTTCTGGTGGCTCTCTTGCCCTTGGCTCAGACACTCAGGGATGCAGCACAGAGGGAGACACTGCTGGTTGCTGCACACAGAAGCTGCACAGCTACAGAAGATTTACAAAAATACAAAAATACGTGCATATATACAAATATAAACCAATGCGTAAAGTCTTAAGGCATCATTAGTACCAAAATGACTTCAAAGTTTAAATTTCTCTTTGCTTTCATGATCTCAAAATAATTATTTATTATATGTTTGTCCCATTGTAGTTTAATGACTGAATTAAAAAAATATTCTATTAATTTGTAGGTGTGCTGCCAGTCTTCAAGTTTACACTTACTAGATTGTATCCCTGTGAGGCTCATCCTGTCCATCTGTGTTCTCACCTCTGTTCCTTCGTTACTGAGAGCTCCAACTCCATGAAACTGTGGAATTTTACTGATACACTCTTACAATGACTGTAAATGTACGAATATTTTTCAATGTCCCTGTGTTTGGCAGTGTTTGATAAAGGGCTTGCATGGGTCATCTCTGAGCTCACATGAGCTTGACCTCCCTTGGGTAGGAAGAGTTATGATGATTTTTTGAGTCTTTGGTTATTTGGAAAATTTCTTGTGAGTTAAAATATAAAATCTCGTGAGTAGAGAAAATATTCAGTGTCTTCCCAAGCTGAGAGGCATCCCAAATGAAAGAGAGTATAACTCTGAGAGAAGGCAGAGTTTTTCTTTCTCTGAAATTGCACACATCCTACTCCTTCAAAAGTCAGCCATAAGGCAGGCTGGCTCCTGGGATCCCAGTAAATGACATGCTTCAAAGCATGAATCGTTTATTTTATTAATAATAATAAAAGTCTGGTTTATTTACTAGGAGAATCTGAATAGTTTGGCATTAATAATCTATGTCTGCAGATCTGTTGCCAGAAAAAAAAAAGCAGTTTCTTACTCAGAGTTTTATTTTTAATTCAGTCTTGCCTGATATTTAGAATTAAGAGCAAATGAAGGTGCCATACTTAAATCATTTATTTCTTAGTCCTAGTAAAATGGTAACATTTGCAGGTTCTGACATGTGCCCATCTGGCTACATGCTCCTACTGTAATCTCCATTTTTTAATGCCCACCTACAAAATTTTCACTCGAAGTAGATTTTAGCACCAAATCAAGAACTGAAGTCTTGGCCAGGCTCACATCAAAACTTCCCCTTGCATTCCTGAGTCCAGAATTTACAAGGCTTTTGTACTGAATTCTTACAGCCCAGTCCTTGTGCAATAAAGTCTTTAAGTCTGGTAAGACAAGGCTTTGAAGCTCTTCCTTTACAGAGTGTTTTCATGTCGGAGCCACTGAATGAACTGCTCTCATTTAACAATCTAAAAACCAAAAAGAAAAAAACCCCGACACCCAAAAATGTGCCTTTGGAAGGATGAACAGAAAATCCCAGTCAGTGCTGGCAGGCTGAGGGAGGTGCAGAGATGTCCCATGTCAGGCAGGGGCTGCCAAAGCTGACGAGTGGTGGGACCAGAGGAACCTTGTCAGGGTGTTAAAGCTTCCTGGGAGCAGAGCCATCCGAGACTGTGGTGTGCTCTTGGGTTTTCTGCATCCCTTCTAACTCATGCAACTCCTATATAGCTCAAATATTTTTCTTCCCATCACATCAAATAACCAGTAATTTAATTTCTTTGTGTAATCAGATACCTGGCTCAACAGTAAGTTACCTTAAGAAATCATATTTTTGGATTAATTAATTTGGAGCTGTGAATTTTAATAGATGGTTTTTACCTTGTTCCTTTCTTCCCAGTGAGGTCGGATTTTACGTTCAACGTGCTGTGCCTTGGATGGAGTTGGTGCAGTTGAAGCCTTCTGTTAGTTGCATGAAAAACTTGAAATGTATGAATGGGTTTGTTACACTTTGCAGTCTGAAACTCTCCCCTTTGGATTCTTAACCTCTCAGTTCAGTGAGTCTGAAATTCTCATATAACAATTAGCTTCCTCCCCTACCTTAAACGGAAAATGAGAGTGTACATGAAATGCACAAAGGATAGGCTTCATATATTTTCGGGTAATATAAATAGTGAAAATGAAGTGGGCACATTATTTGAAAAATCAGTCCTACAAGGTGATCTGAATTAAATAAGGTGTTACTGGAACACAGGAAATTCCAGATAAATATAAGGAAAACCTCTTTTACAGTAGGTGTACTCATAACAGGGTGTTGTAGTGTCACTTTTTGAGGTACTCAGGGTTTGTCTGGGCAAGTCCCTGCTCAGCTGAACCACTTCTGTCTCTTCCAGCCTAAATGACTGTGTGCTCCTCTACTGGATTTGAAAATGGGGATATTTTTTCTCAGTACCAATAAGGCTGCGCATAGTACAGGCTTTGCAGGAATCAAAAATGCACAGATTTTAGGGTGAAGAAGAAGACTAATTGGTAGAAACTTGGCTTCAAGCCACAGAGAATTTATGGAAGCAAAGGGAAATAGCTACCTTTTTTAGTTAAAAGAAAAAAAAATCCATGTAATATTAATTTTACTTAGATTATTTCATTCCGTGTGACAATTTTAAAGATTTGCTTTTAGTTTATTGTGTGCTTCCCTGTTGTCTGAGCCTGCCCCACACTGACCACACTCCTGGTCCTGGGCTGACTTGCCCAGTCTTGAGAGGTTTTACATGATGTGCTTCTCAGAAGAACTCTTGACTGGGCAGTAGCAAGAGTTTAGAGCAGGAGATCTTGAAGTGGACGTTTTTACAGTTTATCTTAGGCATTAAGAACAGTTAGGATACTAATATTCTGCCTCTGAAGAATTCACAGGCAGTTATTGCCAGTTTTCAGTGCAGTGTGTTATTAGAAGTAAAGCATAATGTTGTATTGTGTGTATACACACACACATATATATATGTGTATTCATATGGGAATTTTAAAATGTGCTTGTTTTGGCTATATAAATGTAAAGATGTACATCCTAAATCACATTAAGCAAAAATCACACAACTCATTCAGTAATGTTTTATGTCAGAATGACAAATCCTAATTGAGATTGCTGCAAATATTTGCAGTTGTTCTTCTTACTGCCATCTGCTTCTAATCTCCAGCTCTGTAAACTGTTCTGTTTCAGTTATGATGCTCCTTACCTGTGTTCTACACAGTTGTGATTCTTGGGTTAAACTTTTTTTTAATGTGAAAAAATGTAAAATAATGCCATGATTAAGGAACTCAACCATTTCAGGAACTAAAGATACCTTTTTATAGAAACTGAACTTTGGCAAGGGGACACCTTGGTTTCATTCAAGATTCATGGTGTTTTGGTTTGGTTTGGTTTGGTTTGGTTTGGTTTGGTTTGGTTTGGTTTGGTTTGGTTTGGTTGTTAGTTTGTTTTTTTTTTTAAAGTGATGCTTTATCTATTTAGGTAGCACATTTTAGCAGAAAATGCAGCCTGTGGTGGATCTATAGCATTGTCACCATGAAACATTCTCTTGTCGCCCTGTAAAAGTACAGCTGCTTTATTGAGTTTGGGTAGTAGGGTTTTTTTAAGAGCCCTTGGAAGCACATGTGTTTGTCAAAATCTCACATTTAGCTGATGTTGAAGAATTTTCCCTCCAATTTAAATCCATTAAAATTTAAAGGGTGCAGAAGCAGCAGCACCCGAGTGCTGGTTTTATGAGCAGCAGCCTCTGTGCTGAATGTGTTCCCTTGCTTTCCTGCTGTGGCTGCTGAAATTGCTCTGAGGTCACATCAGAAAAGGGTATTTGCTGAGTTTGGTATGAAATAATCTTGGACCTGCCTATTGATGAAATCTTGCAGCCCTTCCTAAAGGAAACTATTCCTACCATACTTACCTCGAAACAGAATTATAAACCTTCTAAGTGACCATTTATTGCAGAAATAAACCCCTGAAAACAGCAATTGTAAACACATTACTGCAACATTGTGTGCTGACTTGCTGTTGCATGTGCTGCTGTTTTGGGTGATGGGTTTACATTATTTTCATCATATTTTGCCTCTAGTTACGTCCTTTCTGTAAAAATACAGAGGTTACAGATGAGATCAACTCATGGTTTTCTTAAACCTCATCAGGGGCTGTAATTCTTTTAATTAATTTGTGATAGGTAGCAGAGGTATAATTAATTTTAATTTCAGAAGACAGTCTCTAAGTACCATTTAAACACATTATACTGCCATTATTATGACAATAATGAGCTTTAATTTATTGTCACTTTAAATTTTGGCCATCTTATCCAGCAGCACTAGGATAAATCCTCTTGTGTTTAAATACACTCAGCAACAGCTGTTGCTGTACCAGTATGGAACAAAAAAAGACAAAGCATCTGACAAGAAGAGGTTTAGGTGTTGGATTTTGAGTTTAGATTTGTTTGTTTGTTTGTTGGATGAAAGCACAAGAAGGTTTAGGTTCAATTCGTTGTTAAATAATGAAATTATTGCTTCATGTGGTAAGTTGTGCCAGGGGTGGATTTGGCATGGTGTGGTATGGAAACACAGCTTGGAGCAAAAGGAAGGGCAGCAGAAACAAGCTGGGAAGAGAATTGAAAATATAGATGGAGTCAAATGCAGAAGGCTGGAAAATAAGTAAAAGTGGAGAAGTTTCAACCATTTGAATAAAATGGTTGAAATAGGGATAGAGTCAGAGGAATCCTAGTATATCTAATTGCCATCAGTACTCCCTTTGCTCCAGAGACTTTGCTGCTTTTCTCACTAATTCTCTTGTGGTCACTGCTTTTGCTGAATTTGTGGGGAAATGGCACAGCTTCCCCTTCACTGCTCCTCCGTGTGCTCTGTTGCCTTTCAGTGCTCCGTGTCAGAGACAGAGTATTGAATGTTGGTGAGCAGACAATGGCACTGGTTTGGTTTGGCCATCATACAAATTTGAAAGACTGTATATTCCCCAATCCTGTGTTATTCCAAGGCCAGGAATAAGCATGCAGAAGCTTAAATATCAGCCAGTTGTAGACTAATAATCCATGTGACAAGCTCTGCACTCTGGCCGTGTTCAAGTCTTGTTTATATTAATAAAGAAATAGATTTCCCATATGTGGTGAGTGGTTTCACATGCCTCAGACTGCAGTTGCTTAAATTCAGAAAAAAAAGAAAGAAACAAAAGTTATCTGTATCCCCCTTTTACAAAAGGTTATAGTGATTTATAAGTACTGCGAAGTCCCGAGCTGGAACTCTCTTTTCCTTAATTCTAAGAACTTCAAAGTGTGCTTATCTCAGTTACGTTAATAGGATTGATTAGAAGCAGATGAAGGGTTGGGGAGGTGGGGGTGTAGAAAAAAGATGTAATTTGTTTCAATACTACCTGCAGAACATCCAGTTTGGATTGTTGCAACTAGAAATAAATGATGTTTTGTTCGTTGTAATATCTCAGGGCCTTGGGTGGAAATTCCCAGGAGTGAACTTCACAGACTTTAGAAAACTCAGTCTTAGAAATCACGGGTAAAATTTTCTCCAGTTTCATATTGTTCGAAATGACAGGCTTGTGAAACTGCAGACTACAGGAAAAGTTTTACTTTGTTAACTTTGAAGCTCTGTAAGCAAGACTTGGACAGTGTCTATAGGTTACTTTGGTATGGTATATCTTAGAGTTTGAAATTTTTATTAGTCTCACAAAAGTCAGCTGTTGACAGTCTGACTGTGTGAGGTTTTCATATTTAAAGTTATTTAAAATTACATTTCTGTTCGTGTTCTCACTGAGCATTCAAAAACGCTATTTAAGGGAAAAGTCAAGCCATGCCCACAAAACAGGTTATTGCGTTTGCAACATGGTTTGTGGTTTCTTGAAAGTCAGTGGAGAGGGAGAGGCGTGTGGAAGAGAAAACCACCGTTATGGTTATTCGTTCTGGTAATTACAGTTATTGCAAAAAATGAATTGTGTGAGTGTCTGTGTCTGGTGAACACCTTCCACAAACTGCTGCTTTTCTTGCCTTGGACCCTGGACGTTCAGAAGAGGTGCCCTGCCAAAGTCGTGGGCAGCCTGGTGCTGAAGGGCCACTTCAAGGTGTTTTTTGGAAGGAGTACACTTAAAATAACCACAGGCTTGGTTTGCCAGCCAAGTGGCATTTCCAGGTTTGAAATGGGGGCTCAGAGTGACCCCCAGATTAGCAGCAGCTGCATCACCATCTTTTGAGTATTTTATTTCTGGGTAAACACATGTAGGTGGAGCAAAACCACTTTATAGCTCTTGTCACTAACTGCCTAAACTGCCATGGAGAAGAAGAGTGAAATATTCCTGCCCTAGGAGGGAGCCTGGATTGTCTTCAAAACTGTACTACCTAGTAGCTTTATTTTTGTAAGAAAGGTAAGATTCTGTGTGTCCATGGAAACTAAACAGAGCTACACTGAGCATCAGGCTGGTTTCCCCTTTTAGGTCATTGTCAGCAGAGATGTCCCCACCTTTGTTCCTCGAGAGCTGCAGATGCAGCACCGGTCATGGAAATAAGGTGCATGTAGGTATGTTAATATTACCTGTTGAATTAAAATAGTCGATTCCCAGCGTTATCTGTGCATGTATTTCACAGTGATTAAGAGGTGGTTCAGAGGCTGGCAGAGCTCCTCAGTCCCATTGCCACTGCCCCTCCACCAGCAGGAAAGCTCTGCTGTGACCTTCCTGCGGGATTTGGGCAGGTTTGGGGCAGGATTTCCACCCTGGGACATGCCATGTAGAAAGTGACCAAGTCCAGGTGTACTTTTGGAGCATCCTGGTGTCAGCCAGTGAGTCAGAAAGAACTGAAACTTGGCTTTTGGAGTCTTCTTCTGCCTCTCTTCTTATTTTGCCTTTCTGGTTGTTGAGAGCAGTTTTTTGTCCTGCTTTGTGGAGGCTGAAGGTCTTCACAGGAGTGTTTTTGGGGGCTGTGTCTCTTAAGTTGGGAGTCGAGCAAGCAGACATTGTACACACTCACCAGGCTCTGAATAAACATATTGCTGCAGGAATGTTCCTGAGGCAGGCTGTAATTAAAATATTTGAGAAGCTGCTTTTTATCTACTCAGTAGTCAGGCTGTATTACCTTCCATCAGCCTGTTTTCCTGCTTAGCCATAATTCACCAGGATTCAGAAAGCTTTCTGCCATTGTTCTTTCTGTGCTACAATGGTCCATTTAGAGCCAGATACCTGAGTGAGAATAAGTCTGAATTGGGATGCCATGTGTTGTCCACGAGGCCTCGAAAACACTCAGAATTTGGGCAAAACTGATTTCATTTGACAGGCAGTGCCCTCCCACTGAACCTGCAATTGCAGGTGGGCGATCCTGGTGCTCTGGGCTGATGTAGTCATCACCTCAGGTATCAGAGTTTTGCACAGTACTTTGGAAAATGCAAAGAAAAAACCTAATTTTTGAAAAAAAATTGCATTATCTGAGAAAAATTTCGCCATTTTGAATGGATCTCCCAATACTTGGCAAAGCAAGTATACTGGACACTCTTCATCTTTTGTTTTCTTCTATATAAAGACTTTGAACTGGTGCAACAAATGCATACTATTTTGTAATAAATACAAGCACTGGGGTCAAGAAATGGATCAAAAGAATGTCTACATTTGAAAGTAGTGGAAAATCAGCCAAAGGTGAACATCTACTACAGATTCTTCTAAATTGTTTTGAGATTTTTTTGGTTTTCATTACCCAATGTTTTCCTCTGTGATTTGCCATTAATCTCCATGCTTGCTTGGAGGTATTGTGCCTTCACACGTTAGCAAACTCATAATTTAAATATGTTTGTTACCACTCCTTACTGACTTATTTTGAAAATGTGGCTGGTTTTAGTGTTGTTGAGTGGTGGCCACGCTCGGTGTGGCAAAGAATTCCAGTTGTCTCTGCTATTAAGGGAAATACGGATACTGGTATAATTTGGATCTAGGAAAACTCAGTATACCTTTGGGATAACTGGTTTCCATGGCAACATTTTCTTTTGTGTTTTTTAGGCTGGAAAGGATGGGCAGAAGCTGTTTCATTCAGCAGTGGTTAGGTCACTCTTTGGTTTTGGTTAATAAAACAATGCCAGAATACCCCAAATTGCTTCCTAATGGCCTTCCTTTAATCTGGCTGCAGCAGGCAGGGAGATTGGAAGGGCTCAGTCTTCAGGGAATTGATTAAATATTGGTGATTCTTTTACACTGATCATCGTTTAACTTGGAAACAAGTGGATAATCTTTCTTTTTCCAGTTCTGTGCCCCTCTAATCAATCTTTCCAACAGAGCAGTCAAGATCAAGGTGCTCTGTACTGTAGTTGGTTTAAACTACAATGTGAGCCTGGGCTTTCTAATTTCAAATATCCTAATGACTTGTATTTATTTTTGATCTTCAACCTTTAAATTTTTTTTAATCTTTGCTCATCTGCTGTGAATTGTTGTTGTATCCTGTGCATACCCAGGTATTGCAAAAACATAGGGTACCACAATGAATTCTCCCAAGTCTTTGTGACTCAGTAGTTGTATTTCTCTGCATGGATGTGAAATTCCCGTTGTTGTTCATGAGATTCCCCCATATGTATAGAAAGATAATGATATTAAGTATTTTCCTATGTAGCTGTAAAATAAATTAAATATAATGGCACAAGTGACCTCATTTGATGAGAGTAGGATACTCATTTTCTGTATCAGTGTGGAGTTGGAGGACTGCTTTGCCTTGTTTTAGAAGACTTTTACCTGGTTCAGTTTGGTTACAGATCCATAATTCCTACAGCTACAGAGAGTGTTCATCACCTGCCCAGGAATGACTCTGTGGACTGTCATTGTGCAAGATGCCTTGTGTAAAAACCAGTTTTTGGGGGGCATTCCTTCTCATTATGAAGGTTTCTCAGATGTTGTCAAGGTATCATGGTTTCAGTTTCTTTTCTTTCTTTTAAATCTGTTCACAGAAGGTCTGAATGGCAGACATGGTTAAAAAACAAACCACTTCTTAGATTTCATAGATTCTGTCATTGGTTTTTTTTCACTTGTCCCCACACAGCCCCTTAACAGTGATATGTGATAATGTTTCAGCCTCAGATGAGACTCTGATTTTTGTTATTTATGAGGGAATCGTGTTGTCTTACATATTTCTTCAGCCTTTGAGGAATGAAGGTAGTGGGTGATAATTAAAAGATAATTTTTTAAATAATCTAGTAATAATGTGATGTTTTCTAGTGCTGTTTTGGGACTTGCTTTGCCTAACTTCATATTCATACCTGTTCAGTTAAAGACTAAAACATGTCTTTAGACGCTAAATTAAGTTTAATGGCAAAGAAAAGACACTATTAATGATGTAATAATCTTGGACATGCTTATACTTTTCTTTGTATTTTACATCTCTGGGGAATTCTTTTTACCTTCCTCTCTTTGGAATTGGAATAGAACTTTCGTCTTTCTTTCAAGCCTGTGTCAACTCTTCATGCCTCCACAGCACTATCCTGGAGGGTGTTTTTGTCTACCAGCTTGTGTCTGTCGTCAGTGTTTAGGTTCTCATAACACTCCATACCCTTGAACTGGAACTTTGCTCGCTAACATTCTTCTTAAAAAAGCAACGATTTAGTATTTATTTATTTATTTATTGAGCGCTGGTCACCTCGGCAGTCTTCAGAGTTTGAGGGGAGTGAAGTTTCAGTGAATTCCTTCAAAAAAAGAGATACTAGAATTAGGGAATCTGTAGGAAGCAGCACAAAGAGGTCTTATTAAACAATTGGCCCTGCTTATTTTTATTTTGAGCTTGTATTGAGATTTCTGAGCTTTACCACCAGTCCTGGAATGTCTTTGTGAGGCCAGGAAACATACTTTCTACTCATCAAATCTACTGTCTGATATATCTCTATTAGAGTTTTGGTGAGAAAACATCTCTTTTAAAAACTGCATGAATTGAACCCATGACCCAAGAAAACCCTTTACAGACTGTTTATTTTATGAGCACTGACCACATTTTCACTCTCCTACATAAGATGACAGCCATTCATGTAGAACTGACTGATTTTGGTGAGTGATACCATGTGGATCATTGGAAACTCACAGGAGTCACTGCACAATTTTTAATTCATTTTGATTCGTGTTTATTGTCACTTTTTATTTGTAATGCTGAGCACAGATTATGCTTGATAATTGAAAAGAGCTAATACACAAATGGACGAACTGAAATACAGGAAATTCCATTTATAGGCATCACAAGAAACTTTTACTGAGGCAGGAGTAGAAATTGAGCTTGACTTGCCCTGCTTCTCCCAGGCGAGAAATCCGTTGTGGTGATCATCCAGAGCTGAGTTTTGGTAAAATCCTGCTTTGTCTTTCCATCCTTTCATCATTGAAGTTTGTCCTTTAATCCTCTCCAGTGAGGCTACTTCCAGGTTCTCTGGAATAGAGAACCTGGAGAAGCCTCTGTGGGATGTGCAGCGTCGTTCAATGCTGGCGAAGACCTTCATGTGCTGGTTGGTTTTGCAGAGGGAACCTCAAGGGCTGGCAGTGCCCACACCTGGGCACGGCCACAGGTGTCAGAATTCCAACTGAAGGCGCTTTTCATGGTGTAAAGGTTCATGCCACAAAGGTTTTATCCTTTCCATGAACAAAGACTTCAAGAACATGTCTTTGAAACAAAGATGGTCTTTAAAATCTCTCTTGAAACCCTGTTGTGAATGGAAGTATCTCTGAAATTGCTTGGAAGACACCAGAGGCACGAGCTGCTGCCTGGGGGCCTGTGCTGGTCTGTCACAGACAGGTGGACTTTGTTAAAACCAGAGGGCAAGTTTACACCTTGGACCTTTCTAACACTGTCTCTCAAAACTCCTGATTTCACTCGCTTCAGTGAAAGTAAATGACTTGGGGAGTCGGATGTTCTCTGCTCTCAGTTTTGTCTCCATAGGACCTGTGACCTCAGGAACTGCTTGACTTGTAAGTCATAAATTAAATCATTTCAGAGCAAGAAGTTCCTTTTCCAACATAACTTAATTTTGAATGAAATTGACTTAAATCTCATTAAGTGAGATTTAGCTGGCACAGACGTAAGCCCTGTGGATGGCTGTAAGTGCATTCCTTCCCTTAAATTCTGGGAGGGTTTTTACCCTGCAAGTTTCTCTGTTTCTCATAAACAACTTTATCCTAAGGGTTTATTTCCCCTTTTGCTACCAGGCAGTAAAAAAAAAATTAAATTCCAGCTGTCCCTATTTATGTTTACACAGTGAGTGCATTTGCGCCACCTCTCTCTTCCTGGTCAGCAACACTGTAATCACAGTGCTTTTATTTTTCTCCCTGCTGAATAAAATAAATCACTTCTGCTGATGATACAGGTATTTTTTGTGTCGTGTCTGTGATCCCTGGTGTTTTTTGTAAGAGCAGTAAAGTGATGTCCCACCCTTCATGCTGCCTTCCTGCTGCTGAGGGAAGAGGAAGGAGTTGACAGCTCGCACACAAGGTCTGCTCAGTCCCCAGAGAAGTTATATCCTGCTTGGGATAGGATTTTATTTTTCCCCAGTACAAACTGCTGATTTATATTGAGATACTCCTCATTGCTGTTGCTGCACTGAAGAAACTGTTGTTTATTTAAATCACAGTGGATGTGCAAGGTTGTAGCTGTTGGAAACCACAACACGGTGACTTCCCAGGGAATCTTGGTTGGCTGGTTCTGAAAATACATGTCAAGAAAGGCTTTAATTTCTCTTTAATCACAGGGGGTTTTATTTATTTATTTATTTAAATCTCAGATAGCAGTTGCAACCCTAGCCATTGCTATGAAGCTGAAATAGTCATTACTGTTATGTACCACTGTCCCAAAGTATTGGATTTGGCTTCAAAACACCCCTGTGAAAAGCCTGTATTAGCTGTAAATACCAGGATTACTGTTTCAGTGGTGTTATTCAAAGTCCTAACTGCAGCAGCTCAGTGCAGGTTCACTCAGTTTGTCAGGACTGTTGAATGTCTTAATTCTGTAAATTCAGTTCACCCAGGGTTTTGTTGTATCATGTGGCTCTGAAACTGATTTAGTGCTACCTGAATCCTGTGTTTGTGCATTACAAACCATCTGAAGTGATGTGGAACGGGTGGGTCTGCCCCCGACATGGAGTAAGAAGTATGAGGACAAAATGAACCTCACTTTAAATAAGGGTTAAAATACTTTCTGAGCTTTGGTGAAATCACTGTGCAGCCTTTTCCATCTTCTGAAGTAAAAACAGTGCTCTCAGAAATGCAGAAATCCAACGCTGCCATCTCCGGAGTTCAAAATATACAATGGGAATGAAACATTACTATCTTTAGGTTTAGTGTGGGAGGCATTCTTTGAATATTCACATCTTAATTTCAAAGATGTTGAATACCATAAAGGTAAACAGAATTCTGTGCCCAGCGCTTGGGGGTTCTCCAGGTGAAAGGAAACTTGCTCTTCATATGGATATTAAGTGATAGTATCAGTATAACAGGCCAAAATTTAAAAACCTTACTGAATTAAAAATGGATTTTAAAACAGTCCTGTTTTTTTTTCCCCCATAGGAATTCTGGAGCAATTTTCTCAACCAAAAGCATGACAGGGCATGTGAAATGAATGATAATAAAAGGGTGCAAGAGTAATTGCTGCTTCATTACGTCATTACTAGGAAGCAAATTCTTTCCAGGGAGGAAACCAGAAAATGCTAGAATAAAGTTTTCTTGCAGTCCTCATATTTTAAAAGTCTCATAATTCATCTGTGCCTGGGCGTGCACAGTTTGTGTTTGGACTCCAGGGCTTGTGTGTTGGGCTGGGGTGCAGGCTCAGCATCACCTGTGGTCAGGGTAAAGGGCTGTCCCCTGGACAACAGAGGAGTTTAAAGATACCTGTGCTGCTTAAAAACTTTTCTTGTCTTGGGACGATCTTCAATCCCTTTTGCTGTTTTTTCAACATGTTATTAAAAAAAAAACCCAAACCACAAAACACCAAAACAAAAAAACCCGCCACCAAACGAAAACAGAGAAATTGAACAGTTTAGTACATTAATTTTTTTAATGTAATGTTCATCAGTTTGTAACAGAAAAAGGTGGTTGTTGAGCAGTGGGGATGCAATTTGGGGGGGTCATTGAAGGTTATATTTTGTTTTTGCATCGCTGCAACTGATAAGAAAAGTTGTGGGTAAACGTTCTGTGTGTTTACAGTTTAGTGTGGTATTAGGACAATATGCTGGTATCAGGAACCACAGATGCAGAGGGTCTGTGCTGAGAGAAGCTGTGAACTGTGAGATGTTTGGCAGGTGATTAATGACAGGCTTTGTGAGGAGTGTGAAAAAACATGCTCAAACAGAGAAATTTGTGCACAAATTCAGAGTATGTGCTGTGTGGAGTGTTGCAAACATAAAGAAAAGGCAATCCATTTGGGAGGGGAAGGGGGAGTTTTAATTTTTGGTGTGTTAATTCCTTGCAGAGTTGCCCTGCTTTTCTGTGGAATTAACATGTGCTGAAATTTAACCCTTCACTAACATTTTATTTCCGGAGAGTAAGAAGCATGAAAGGTTTTACTCCTTGGGCGTACTTTTGTTTTTGTTGGTAGTGATTTATTGATTGTTTCTGTCCAGTACCTCTGGATCTGCAAGGCTCCAACTCAGGCAGGGTCAGTGTGACAAAACCTGCCTAGTTAAAACTGCCTCGTTGTGTTGGTCCCGCCTGTCCTGGTGGTGGGGGAGTCTGTCCTCTTCAACAGTTAGACTTGTTTTGTTGTTCCAAACACTGTGGGTACGTTCAGAATTGCAGCCACAGGCTGCTGGTTTGGGCTGGAGGCAATAGATGTGCTTCTTAAATGGAGGAACAAATAGGAGAGGGATGTTTTTTGGGGGGGTTTCATTTTTATTTTTGCTTTCATTTCCCCCTTTTGGGTGTTGCACAGTAGAGCACAAGCAGTGCGGATGTGCCGTGAGTAGCAGAGGGATTCACTCAGCACGGGTGAGGTCACACATCTCTGCCACTCTTGCATATGGTGCAGGGACTCGTGTGGTTTCTCTTTAAAAAAAATAAGATCCTGTAATTAAGTCTTGAGGCTCCACATGTGCTGTGTCCTGTTGGCAAATGTCCAAATCTTGCCTTCATTTCGTCGGAAGACAAAAAGCCAAATGTCTCAGCCACTGGTGAGACGTGCAGATCCCGAGGTGAGACACCCCAGAAAGCCTCAGTGAGGTTGTGGAACAGTCCTGTTTTATGGCAGAAGTACAATAAAGTGACCTGTGTATTGTAACAGCAGGGAGAGGGTGTGCAAAGTTAAAATTATGTAAGCTAAGCTCTTCATTATTTTGTTTTCTGCATTTTTAGGTCTTGTTTGAAATGAAAACCTAACTGAACGGCACATAAAATAGTTCTGAGCCAGTGTTTAGATACAGGAGATGTATCAGAATGCAAATACTGAGAGAAGCTGCAGCAAGAAATCCTCTCTTACTACCTTTTATGATGAGGCCCGTGTGTGGCACTTCTGCTCCCCATTCATTTTTGCCAGTAAGAGTCAAAACTCAAAAACGTGGTTCATGTTTCCAGAATCACATTAATTAAATCTTAGCACCTGAACTAAATCAGAAGAGGTGAAAGGACTCGTGGATAGAGGAATTGGGAGGAGCTTAAAGAAGGCAACAAGACAAGAAATATGAAGAGGAAGTGAGAAAAGAATAAGCCAAAGCAGAAAAAAGTGGGTTTAGCAAGTGCTGTGCCCTTCAGTGGTCATGGTGAGGTGGTTAGAAAACCACAGCTCTGCCGAGTGGCTCTAAACTCACATTTCTCGTGGCTGGTGCTTCAATGCAGGGCAGGTTTGCCACTGTGAGGATTGTAAACAGGTGCAAAACTTCAGGTTTTTTGTAATTTTTTTTAGCTTCAGGCGGTACTTGCTGGATTTGTGCCAAAGTACCCCTTTAATTACTTTCTGGAACTTGATTTTAAAATAACATGCCAAGAATGAATTGAAGTAATTGCAGTGCAAAATACATAATACAGATGAACTACATGGAAAACTTGGTGTCCAGTACAAGTCTTAATATAATTTATTTAACATAGATTGACACAGAAATAGTTACATTCTGTTCAGTGGAAAAGCTAATGCATATTTTAAAGCTTAATAATGCTGAATGTTAATGACAAGTGGGGTCAGGCACTGAGCCTCCATAAATCTGGCGTTTGGTGTTTTGTTTATTTTCCAGGCTTTGGGTATTTCCCAGATTGGGAAATCCCTCAGACAGAAAGAACATCCAAAACAAACCAAACAACAAAAGCCCAGATTTGGGGGGGTTTTTATGGAGCAGCCTCTAAATTGAAAACAATGAGGCAAATGAGTAGAGCGAGTCATGGGGGAGCGCATGGAGAACACTCCTTACAAGGCGCTGTTTGATCCCCGCAGAGGAAGTGATGAAAGCGTGTCTGAGTTGGGGTGGTTGGGGAGCAGGATGGACCAAGCAGGGGCGCTGTGAGGAGCAGCCTGGGGGTGTCTGACCTGCTGTTCCCTCTCCGTGCTGGGTGGGACGTGTCTGCAGTGGGGAGCAGCGCAGCCCCCGGCTCCTCCATCCCCGCTATTGATGTGCTGCTCCTTGATTCAGGAAGTGTCTAATGGCGTTTGGGGGAGGGGAAGCTCATTAGCTTCCTTCCTGAGTAATATAATTTTTATTTCCTGTTGTAACAGCCGGCTCAGCCAAAAGCAACAGCCCTGGCAGGGCAGGGGGAGGGTTTGCCCGCGCGGAGCGTTCCCACCACGGGAGAGACATGTTGGGGAAAGACAATTCTGAGGCCCGCAGGCAGATTCAAAATACCCTTTGCAGGGGTGTTTTGAACATTCTGAGCTCTTTCCTTCAGTTCTGGGGGTTGGAGGTGGCTCAGAACGGCGATACTGGAAACGCTGCCATTGACCTTCCACGCTGTGAGCACTTGTTGCCTTCCCATCCCTCTGCTCCTCCTGTGGCCACCAAAGGCCACCCAAAATTATTCCCCTCCCAGGCTACAGGGGCTGGGGGAGCTGTTGGGTCAAAGCCTGGGTAAGAGCACCCCAAATCTGGGGGTTTGGATGTGCCCTGGGTCTCCCTGCAGCCTACGCTTCATTCCCTTCATGTGCCAACTATAGCACAGTTTAAATTAGGAGAACGTGGAGCAGCCCCACCCTTGCCTCTTGTAATTTTGCCTTAGCATTACATAATCCAAAACTGCTGCGTTTGTTTAATTTTAAAACCTTGTTCCCCCCCAAAAAGAACCAATACACTCACACTGTGTGTGCTTGAGGAATATCACAGGAGTGGGCACTGGTAGAGTTGAGGGTTGTTGAGGATGAGGAGCATTTAACAATTACACTGGGTGAAGTAATAAAGTACTGCTGGTTTTTTACAGTGTTTTATGAAGTGTGCCTGTGTCACTGTCACGCTAAAGCTGCACCGTGTTCTGGGGGTAAAGGAAGGTTTTCAAAATAATTGAAAAGCTGTGCAGGTTCATTGCTGTGGCTGGTAAAAGTAGTGACAGTGTCACCTCAGCCTGAGAAGTGAGATATTTTTGATATATTTAAACCCAGATGTTTGGCACCTTTTCACACAATTATTACTGTGTTTTGGACTGGTTTTCAACCTGGAAATTACAAGTTCAATAGCATGAAATTTGCTACAGGCACAATTTTTTACAGGAATAACAGTAAACTGAGGCCACTAAGATATATATATATATATAAGCCCTTGATTATCCTTCCACTATACGAACTCTGCACCTTTCTCTTGGATTTTCAGGCTGGAGTGGTGACATTTTAATCAGACAGCAGGCGAAATAGACCTGAGCAGGAATTAAATACCGCAGACATTTTCAAGAGGTAGTAAATGAAGTGCTTAGAAAGTAAGAACAGCCTCTGTTGTATGTGATTTTGATTAGGAAGGTATCCATGCAAATAGTAATCACAAGGACTGGGAAAATGGGCTGTTTTCTGGAAACCAGACCCTGGAAAGTCCCTTCCGTGGAGTGGAGTGTTGCCTTGTTGGGGAGTGGTGCATGCAAGGGAAGTTAAATGCATTGTCTGCTCATTGCACACGCAGCTGGGGGATGAAGGACATGAAGCACATGTGTGAGCAGGTTTAAGGTAATTTGAAGAACCAACCCCACCACCCCGAAAATCTGTGTCCTTCCATCAACACTTGCTATGTTGAGGCTATTAGGGTAGATTAAGCAGCTCAAATGAAGTACTAGTTAATTATGCACTGTTACCTGACACTTAAGTTTCATCAGCTTTGTAGGAAGCCTGGGTATCCCTCCCTTGGGACACACTGCCTGCAGAAAACTGCTTGTTTTTGTGTGATGGGCTGGAGTCCCCAGAGAGTGAAAAGCCTGGGATTATTCTGAGGGTTTGGAAGACTCAGAAGTGAAAGTGAAGAAGCAGAAATGGTGCCATGGTTGAGGTTTGAAGTTCTGTACCATGGCTATTCCTCAGGAAAGCCCAACAAATTCCACGTTCCCCTCATCCCACAAACAAAACACCACGTGGGTGTCTGTCTGTGGAGCTCTGTCTCTTGTAAAGGAGGAGCCTTATTTTATCAAAATCTCCGCTGTTTTGGACTGAAGGATGGAGCACGACTGGCTGATGTGAGTCCCATCAGCAGAGAGTGAGAGCTGTGTCATTGCCCACCAAATGGGCACCAACACGGGGGACTCACCTGGTCCTGGGGGGCTGCTGGTTTTCTCCATCAGTCTGTAGTTCCTGTTACCCTCCAGCAGCACAGACACAGGACCAGCCAGCCCTCTGCAATTAACCAGCCTGGCTGAGGAATTCTTGGGTTTTCTCTCTCGGAGGGAGGAGAAGCAGAAGGGTGCACTGGAGTCTGTAAAGAGAGGAGGGGAAAAAAATGCCTCTGATGTAATTTAGAATGGGGAGAATGCTTCGAGTTGTTTTAGCTCCTATTTTCTGTTGTTTCCAGCCTGTACATCACACAGTTGTCAGGCTGCTGTGTTTTAACCTGAGCTGTAACTTACCTGTAGTGGCATCATGAACCAGGGGGTGTTAGGGTGGCACTTGGGTGTCCAGTGGCTTTCCTCCTTTTCAGGAAAAAAATTTAAATTAGCAGAGCTAAACTGGGTCTATCTGTACTTTCCTTCCTGCACGCCTCTGTGCTAGCTGAGAACAAGAAGCCAGTTTTTGTATATATAATAAAATATGGATTATTTGTCTCCAGTTTTGAGGTTTGCTTGGGGAAGGTACTGAAGCAGAGGTGACTCTGACAGCTTTGCACTCCCAGACTTTGTCAGCGACCCTGGGAAAACATGCTTCTTTTGTTTCAGATAGGTGTCACGTGCTGCTTTATTTATTTAAAGAATATTTTTTGTACTTGCTTTATTTCGTAAAGGTTCTTTCCTATAGAAAGTGCATTTTCTGTGAAGATACATCTACCCATAATTCACATTTAAACCCAATCTGCGTCCATCTGCAATCTGTGCATGTGTAAATGTTTATGAAAGCAATTTTTCATACTGTATTCCTGGGTTTAGCTGATTTTCTTTCTTTTTTGTCATGAAGCACAATGAAAGATTACATGGCAAAGCAGACGTTTGGTGATCGTTCTTGCATCCACTGAATTTTGTCAGTGCTCCCTGTATAACATAAGTGTTTAAAAATACACTGTCAGTGTTGGTGTTTTCCATGTGGGTGACCTGATAGTCTGTGGACCAGCCAGCTGGGACAGCTGGGCATGGATCAGCATCCCTGCAGTGTCCGCGTGGGCACTGCCTAAAAGCAGGAATGATAATGAAATTAGCAAAATATGAAGATTTTGCGGGTGTGTTTCAGAGCTGTAGGAGGCAGTTAACCCTAAAAGAGTCAATTCTCATTATCGCCACTATGGATTTTCACACCATGGGGCGTAAAATAATTGGTTCTCTGAGAAGAGGCTGCCTGGGACATCCCTTTAGGCTCACCTGCTCTGCTGTGTGACTTGGGGACCAGAGGGTTTAGTCTCAGGGGGTTTTCCTCACAAGGCTCTTTGCTTCGTGCCCCAATCCTCAGCCAGCTGTGGGCACTCGCAGGTTTTGTTTTCTCGCTTGTAATTCCCAAGGAAAGGGGAGGCTTCAGGGTGCTTTTCCAGAAGGACATCCCAAAAAGCCTTCCTGAGACAGGTCCTTAGAGGACTGAGCTGTCCTCTGCCTCTGCTGTCACTGGAGGATGGATTNAAATCTGGTGCCCCCTGGGGTACCATTTTGTGCTCTTGTTATCCACAGACCACTCAATTAAACTACTTTTTAGCAAATAAACACCAGCATGGAAATGTTAGGTCTTCATAAGCACAGTGCCTAATTCTGTTTTAGCACTTAGAGGTGTTAACTCTCTGCTCAACAAGTTATATTTATCCAAAGATAGATGTTCAGGCGACATGAGAAAAATGAGATACTTTACAGGCCAGCTTTCCATGAGATTTAAATTTATCATGCTTTTTCTTCAAATGAACATGTACTTGTTACGGAATTAAGATTTATTTTTCAGCACCTGCATTCCAAAGAAATACCACAGATCTTTAAGTCATGAAATTCAGGCTAGAGACTCTACAGACTAAAGTATGAGTTATGTACCACTAAGTCAATCAATAATCAAGCTAATGTTATTAAAAAACCCATCAAATGGGTGCTTCAGTAAGTTTACTCTATGGAAATGTGCTGTCAATATTACAATATTGTGAAGTCACATGTTTCCATATTTTAGGGCAAAGTAATAACATTTAGAGCACAGCCTTGAAAAGTAGTGCTGTATCTGAAGTTGGTATTTTAGTAAATGGTTTTCAAAGGAGAATTTCATGACATGAAGGTCCAAACAAGGACACACAAATATGAAATTTCTTGAGCAGAGGAAGAGGTTTCATTGTGAACTAAATTCTGCTGTTCGGCTCCCTCTGAAATAAAATTTAGGTTTTTGTGCATGTGACTTTTCCAATCAGCTACATATGGAGACAAAAGTCCATTTTGAATTGTGAGGGAATTACTGAGGGGGGTTTTGGTGTTTTTTCTTTCCTGAAGGTCTGCATGTATTGCCATCATTGCTGAATCACTCCCAGGTGACCTGAGGATAACCTCAAGCAGGGCTACTTTCCATTTCATAATCAAATTTCAGTCTTTCAGCTCACAGCATATTTCTTCATTTGTTTCATAACTTGGAAAGAACAGAGAGATGCAGGCAAACTTTCATCTTTTAATCACTGTATTCCTAAAATGGGAAAGCACTTGACTGTTGTGTGGAGTGCTGGGGCATAACTGGAATAAAATACTCTGGAAATATCAAAATCTTTGGAGAACAAAATGGGTTTAACAATTAGATTAATTAAATGATTAAAAGACATTGTGCCAGCCAGTTAATTGCTGGAGAAAGTCAGGGTGTAAGATAGTCTTGTCAGAGCAGCCCAATTAACACAATTGTACCAACTGTGAATTCTCCATAGAGGATCAAAACAAAACCTGAAAAAATGGGAGTATGTTTGGAAAAGGAGGGGAAGACAAGCAGTGATCACTGTGCACCTTTGTGCAGCGTGTCATGTCTCAAGCACTGGGAATATCTGGGAATTCACAGATCCAGTGGGGTGCAGGTGGTGGGTCATGGTCTTGGAGCTCCAACCATTCCCACTGGTTGGTTTCCTGCCAGTGCCGTTTGGGAGAAGCATCTTCTGAATCCCCAGCTGGCTCCTCGTGGTGAGGGGAGGGCAGAGGGTCAGACCTGTGGTCTGCTGTCCAGTGAACTCACCCAGGATGTGATCCTGGGGGAGAACAGCATGGGGGGTCCTGTGGTTGGAGCAGGGTCGGATCCGGGACCAGTGGCACTGGGGACACTGCTGGAGGAGATGTCCCTGTGTTGGAATGTCACTGCCCCAGCTCCCACAGCAGTGTTTTGTGCCTTCTGGGGGCAGCTGGGGGAGGCTGGTGGTGGGTCTGATGGTGCTGCAGGGGCACCTGGGCTGGGCAGCCCCCGCAGCTCCTGCGGGTACCAAGCACACATCCCTGCATCCCACTGGGCTGGCATGGACACCCTGCTTCCATGGGAGATGCTCTGAAAGCACTGTCTGATGTACCATTTTGGGAATCTTCATAAATAAGTGGGAAAGCCAACTATTCTGCTTCTAAGAGCAGTTCTGTCTTGGGGGAGGAAAAAAAAGAATGGGCATAAATTCAAAAGAATTTCTTACTTCTATTCTCATATCTAAAACACAAATTATTTTCACATTTTTGTAAGTGAACATTCTGTTGATGCCTATGCGTGATACTGATCTTAGTAACCTCCAGTCAATAAGGAACATTCCCTTTAAAACAACTTGTCTTTTTAACTGTAACTTAGAGAAAATCCTTGTCTGGAAATGATGTCCCAAATAATCCAAGAAGAAGCAGCTGAGAGACAGGACTGAAATGGTGTCTTTTGACCAGAATTTGAAGTCCTTTTATTCACTGGCAGCAAATCTTTTCGCACTAATGATTTCTGTTCCTACCCAGGAGCTGGTTTTCAGCACTTGTATGGAGTTTCAGCGCCCCAGCTAAGCAGGATGAACCCCCCAGCTGGGCACTGGGGTGCAGGCAGACAGTGTCATCCTCTGTCAGATATGGGGGAGCTTTGCACAGGGTGAGGTTGGTTTGGGGACAGGATTATTTCTTTGGAAGGCAGAATGAGTGGAGTCCCAGAGTGTACCATCATCACCATCAGGTCTGCTCTTCATTAAATGGAGAGGTCTCCTTGTGCAATCCCTTTTTAAAACATTAAATGTGATTTCTTTTGCATCTACATTAATTGCATTATTATTATTATTCTTTATCACCCATAATAATGTGTAAGATGGGACGGACAGAAATACAATGCCAGAGTCCACATCAAACCATAAGGAGCTGCAGTTTGAGGAAAACTGAGAATTCACAAGGAATGACCTTCCACAGTTACACTTCTCAGGCTGCTGCTGACACGTGAATGCCTTCCTGTTACACAACAGAAACTGCACAGTTTAGACAAATATATATCAGTGGAACTGTGCCAAGATTTAATTAGGTCTCGTGATCCAGATCTTTCCAATTACTTGCTTCTTTCAGTGTGGTGAATTCACCTTTTAGGGCACGACCTTCCAATTCGTTTTGAGTCAACCAAGGCCACTCATTTTAGGTCTCTTTTTTGTACAGCTGACTGTTCAGAGTCTTTGTAAAAGGAATAGAGGCTTATTTAAATTATTATTTTTTAAATTTAATTTATTTTTTTTGTTAAGAGTGATGAGCAGCTTTATGTTCTGTCTTGGAGAAAATGAGAAGGTTTGTCGTGATTGCTTAGTGAAGTTTCTCTTAATACTTCTTTCTCTCATTTGTGGTAGGTAAAAATAGTGAAGGGCTATTACAGTAACTGGCTGATGGCTTAGAAACACTTAGTAAGTTACAAGTTGAAGTGTTTACAAGTGGAAATTTGCCATATTTTTACAATATTGGCTGCAGTGTGTCTGGCACTTTAAAGCTGTCAATGACCAGAAATTAAGCAAGTGGTAAATATGATTGGAAATAGTAATCATCCATCATTTGTCTTTCAAGAGGAAAAAACCCCCAAACAACTACATTTAAATTCCTTAATTCCCATCATTTCCTAAATTAATGAACTTGAAAAAGTAACACTATCTATTCTTTGTCCTCAATAGAAGAAAAAGAGAAACAGCATTTTTAAGTGTTCTCCTAAAAAAAGCCAATATAGCTGTATCAAAAATACCCAGTTGTGGTGGGTTCACCGTGGCTGAATGCCAGGTGCCCACCCAGTTGCTCTATCACCCCCCTTCCCAGCTGGACAGGGGAGAGAGTAAGGGTGGAAACAAAAAAAACCAGCACAAATCGTGGGTTGTGATAAGGCAGTGTATATTAATATAACAAGCAAAGCAAAGCAGGGTGCGCGCGCACAAAGCAAAAGCAACAACTAATCTCTACTTCCCATGAGCAGCAGGACCACCCGACCGCGTCTGAGAAGCAGGGCTTCTAAATCTTGTTAACAGCCATCGGAGACAATGAGTGCCTCCCCTTCCTGCTTCCTGCCCCAGCTTTTATATCTGGGTTGACGTCATATGGTATGGAATATCCCTTTGGTCAGTGCAGGTCAGCTGGCCTCTTTGTGTCCCCTCCCAGGACCTTGCCCTTGACTGAACAGTGAGTGCTGTGCTCAGTGATAGCCAAAATATGGGTGTGTTATCGACACCAATGCAGAGCACAGCGAGGGCTCCTATGGGGAAACAAATTCTGGCTCAGCCAGACCCACCACACCAGTAAAATGTGACAAAACTAAATTAATCGTATCTGTTTCTGTTTGGTTAGTTTTCTGTTGGTTTGCAGGAGCTAGAGAGGGCATGAAGTGCTGTGGATTTTTTAAAATAACAGTACGTTGGTAAAAAGTAGTTGGCTTTCTGGTGAATCCTGCATATCTTCCATCTGATTGTATTGAGTATCATCCATGACAGAATGTTTTTGTCTGGAGACTCTGTATTTTTGTTGCTTATGTGAATATATGAAAACACTCTGTTCTTAAAGGGTAACTGGATTTAGGACTGGTGTAGAGGAGGGTGGGATGATGAGTTGAGTGGCCAGCAGTGGCTGCAATAATTTCCAGGTGTAGGGTCCAGCTCCTCTTGTGCATCATTTTTCATCAGTCAGACTTCTTAAAAATATGACTCTCCCTTCAGTGGACAAATCTAGTAACATGACAAACTGCTTACTTGGGATAAAAATGAGGATATCTGACTGTAAGCAAAATACCTGCAATTAAATGCCCTGATTAAAGAATGGGCCAGATTTTTATAAGTAAAGCCATTTCTTTGTAGCATTCTTTGGTTACAAGTCAAATTCTTCTGTGGACTTACATCATAAGGAACTTCTTGTGATGGCCTCAAAAAATGACCTATAATCTCAAAGCCTTCTTTCTGCATTTTCATGCTTCTGATACTGTATTAATTAAACAGCTAAACGATTCCATTTCTTATTTACTTGCTGATTTCTTTGTTGTAAAATCCATCCTAGACTATAACTAGTGTATTTTTTATTATAATCATCTACTTTTGCCTTGCCAAGAGTAGCTTGGGTAGAGCAAGAAATGACCACAATAACTTTCAAGCACACCATTTTATTTAATAATTGTAAATTGCATAAATTCAGTATTTTACCTACACAAGCAAATACAGTTTTCCACTTTTAAGGAGGTAAGATACTGTACAAAAAGATTATACCATTTAAATTTTCCTATTTCATCTTTTTATGAAAAGCAGGCGAAGCAAATTGCAAATATTTAAAATGTCAAACTAATGGAGTTATGAATGATGATCAACTTGTAAGGCATGCAGAAGGAGGCCATGGTTTGTTGTGGGACTGTGAAAAAAAGAACTGAATAATTCATCAGGATAGAATAGATAGGAATATTTTCATGCAGCAGTTGCAGGTTTGTTTATTGATCTACCTGGTATAAGTTCTTAAAAGATTCATTATTTAGCACAAGCCAGAAAATGTTATATACCTAAAACACTGCGGATGCTTTATTTCTGAGTTTGGGACTTCACTGCCCGTCAGGGAATAAAATCCCAGAGAAACATGGAAACAGAAAGCCCCCGCAGTCCATGGGTAATGAAGGGAAGAGAGTGGGGCTTGTGTGGCAGGGTGGGTGTCCCTGCAGGACCCTGAGAGGGGTCTGGTGGCACCTCAGGTGTCAGTGACACTGTCCTGCCCCTGTTGCCCCTCCTGCCCTCCCTCCATCCCACCCACCCACGAACGCCAGGGCAGGGGGCTTTGCACGGGGGTCTGTGACATGGATGCTATGGTGGCCTCCCAAATAACCTGATCAACAAATGAAACCCAGACACAGCCCGCTGAGCACCCCCTCTGGCATCACTGCTGTGCTGGATTCAGGGACGGGGAAAAAACCAAACCTGAACTGAAAAAACCCACCTGTACTGAGACAATTATGAAAATGTGATTTTTAGGTAAGTTTCTTATATATAGCCCTTTTAGGGCGTTTAATGGCTAACAGTTACAACTTTGATTGTTTTCTCCCTCCGTTTTGGGTTAATTAATCACTGTTCCTTTCTCTCTCTGTTTCTGAAGTGTGTTTTGCCTTTTCACTTTCGTGGTGTAGTGTTTGGGGTGGTGTACAGGGTGAGTTTGGTCCCTGTGGCAGCCCTGCACCCCCACAGGATCCCACACACCCCTCCTGGGTCCCACGGGCTGCGGCAGAGCCGGGGACCTGCTGGGCTGTGTCTGCAGTGCCATCTGCTCTGCTGGGCACCCCTGAGTGCCATCCCTGGCACCCCTCAGTGCCATCCCTGGGCACCCCTCAGTGCCATCCCTGGGCACCCCTCAGTGCCATCCCTGG
>VWZG01007979.1:69076-82483 GCA_013396735.1 Grallaria varia | reverse complement strand
GGGCACCCCTGAGTGCCATCCCTGGGCACCCCTCAGTGCCATGTCCTCTACTGGGCACCCCTGAGTGCCATCCCCTGGGCACCGCTGAGTGCCATGTGCTCTACTGGGCACCCCTCAGTGCCATCCCCTGGGCACCCCTCGGTGCCATCCCCTGGGCACCCCTCAGTGCCATCCCTGGCACCCCTCAGTGCCATCCCTGGGCACCCCTCAGTGCCATCCCTGGGCACCCCTCAGTGCCTTGTGCTCTGCTGGGCACCCCTCAGTGCCATCCCTGGGTACCCCTCAGTGCCATCCCTTGGGCACAGCACTCAGGACGTGCTGGGCAGGCGGCGCTCCTGCCGTAATGGGGCTCCTCGCTAATGATGCCCCTTCCTCAGGCTGCTCCTTCGCAGTCAGCAGCTGCAGCACAGGCTCTGCTGGACTCTTTAAGATGCTCAGGCTTTTCATATCATCGATTTTCTCCACTTGTTGTCATCCTTCACCTGGGAAACCTGTCCCTACAGAAGTAATTTCCAACATGCTTCACTCAAGCTGTGCCTGTCGAGGTTTTGTTGGACGTTGATGCCCAATGCTCAGCTTAAACAGGTCCTACTTTGCTTGAAATAAGCCCCAAAACCCTAAAAACCTCCTCTTCTGTTTTCCTTTGAAACCAGAGGTAATCTGAGGGTGATTAGTGGACATGAATGGCAGTGGCTCTCACAGAACCACCTTTATTTGCCTCAGCCCCTCAGGCTGGTCCTGCTGGTTTATGGTGCCTCCCACAAGGAGAGTTGTAAAATCCATCCTAGACTATAACTAGTTTATTGCAACTGGTTCATTTACTAGTTATGTAACTAGTTATATTATAACTTGTTTATTTACTATGATTCCAAAGGATCTGCTGTATCCAACTCACCTGACTGGCTTTCTGTTGTCAGTAGCAATTATGCAGTGTTTTAATGCTGATTCTTGCACAAATAATACCCTTTATTACAGGCTTGTTGAGCAAATCAAGGCCTTGCACTCACTATGAAAGCCAGCACTTCCTGCAGGTTTTATCTTTTGGTGGTATTTCTGGACTGTTCCAAACAACGTTCTGCTAGAAGTCAGCTAAATCTGCTGCTGCTGGTTGTTCAGAATTTTGATTCTAAAACACAACTTAAGCCATTGGGGGGGAAAAAAAACCTGCGGTAATTAACTGAATATTTCCTTTCTGCTTGCTTTAAAAAAGTCAGCCCTCCTTTGTGCCAGTTTTCAGATCTTTCCTGCGTTATTCCTTATTTTCCTGGGTCGTGTGCCAAACACCTGGGAAGATGATTTCCAGGTCTGCCATCTTTTGGACACTGAGTGTGAGCACACAATGAATGGAGTGGTAATTTAATCCACGTCAGCCCTGTGTGTTCTGCAGGGCAGGTGCTGGCAGGTCACTGGTACCTGCGGGGGGCTCCAGTCCTGTCACAGGAGGTGTTTGAGCCTTTCCAGGTGATTCAGCCCCTTGCCCTGCAGAAACACGTTACAGGAAGGAAGACTGCTAGAAATTAAGAGTAATTGAGGTTCCAGCACATGACAACAGGAGCAGTTTGGCTTCCCTTTTTTTGTGGCGTTCTCCTGCTTTGTAAATTGCCAGGAGCAATGTTCTTTGCTCGCTTATTCCAGCTGAAGGATTTCCAAAGGTAACTAATTTCACCCTCTGATTCACTCCTTAGAAATCCCTTCTTTCTTTTCCCTTCCAAAAACACAACCCGAATTCTTCTAATTTGTCATAGTGGTTATTTTTGGGGTTGGTAAAATCATGGGCATTACCAGCAGAATTGTGAGCATCCCTTCTTGTGCTGTTCATAACAGAATCCTGTTTTGGTGCTTGTTGTTGTTGTGTGAGAATATTACAGTCCAATGAAATTATCCTTGAAGTGCTTGGAAATAGCTGATAAAATGCATAAATTACTTTGTTTATGCTATATGTATGTCCTCGTGCATGTGTAAGGCTGTTTATACACATAGTATGAGAAAAAATGTGCAAGTCACATCCATGTTTGTGTATGTAGACACACTCAGGTGCAATATTGTGTAAAATTTAGTCAAGATCTACCTGATCGACGTATGCAATCTCTGGCATCCTTCCCCTCATTTGTTATTTTCACAAATCATGGTACTGATATAGGCGAAGACCAAACAATTTTAATTTATTTTCAGATGTAACAATGGCATAATGTCATATCCAGAGAATTACGTTCTGCATTTTGGTCAGGTTTTTGGGGTATTTTGGGGGGAGTTTAATGCCTACCAATGCAATGACAAAGGTTTATTCTCCCTTTGTTCTTTTCAGAGTGCTGCAGCAGCTCCCAGCCCAGTGCTAGGAAACATTCCCCCAGGAGATGGCATGCCAGTAGGTCCTGTACCACCGGGGTTTTTTCAGGTATTCAGAAAAAATTATGATTACAGGAATTGCAGGATAGAAAATCCTCTGTAATACTGTTTGCAAGTCTGTAGAAAAGGTCCTGTTCTAAACTGTGTCTCACTATGTGGTGCAATGTTTGAGAGTTTATTTCTAAAAGAGTGAATAGGTGGAAAGAAAGGACCTGACTGACAAGTATGTAGTGTATGAAATAATACAGCACAACTCCTTTCAAAACAAAGAAATGGTGCCATTTTATGAGTAGAAATTTGAAAATGCTTGAGCATAATATTGAAATAATTTCATATGACTATACACATAATATTGCATGGAAGGTTGAAAGTGAGAGGGTTGTTGGTTGTGTTCAGCTCGGTGCTAAAGCCACAGCCCAGGTCTCTGGTGTCAGTGGGAATTAAGCCTGGGCAGTTGAGTGTCCCACTGAGCATCTCCCTGCACGTTGAACATCCCGACCCCAGTGCCCAAAAAAACCAAGTCCAGGATTGACACCACGTGTTGCTTCTGTTAAGTTTTGTCATCAGTGAAACTGAACACCCAGTGAGCACTTTGGGCACTCACAGTGCAGGGTGTTACCGTGGGAAAAGTGGCATCTTTTATTGCAAGGCCAACCTGGTATTTGCAGTCTGAGGCCGTGCTGCTCCAAGGTGAGATTGTGTCAACTCTTCACCAAAACTCACTTGCTTTTCTCCACACTGGCAAACTCAGGCATGATTTTTAATACATGAATGAAAAGATACTTGCAAGTGAAGTGGAAAATACTTGACTGCTGCCAGTCATAAAATCCTCAGGAGTTGGCAGAACTCATTAATTAATTTTTTTCTGCTTTTCCTGCTTTAACAGCTGGTTAGGTAGATTTTTTTTAACATGCAATCTTTATCTTAATTTTTAGATTATATCAATACCTCACCTTTTTTTTTTAACTTCAGTCACCAGCTCCAGTTGTGATATCAAAGGACTTTACTTTCTTTCTGTTATTGTCTGTGATGACAATTAAGAGGGGGAAGGGGGTACTGGTAGGACAAGTATGTGAAGTGCAGAGGAGAGGAGAGAGTAACTATTTTAGAGGTTTTACAGAAGGAGGATGTGGGAGTTTTGTTTTTAGAAGCGTGAAAAGACTTCCAGCCACTCTAGATCTTTTAAAGATGTAAGAAAGACAAGATGACAGAAAGTTAAGTGTGGGTAAAATTTCCTTGTCTGCCAGTATCTGGCTTGAGTCTTACTTGAAGCCACAACAGTCTGCTCTTTTTGCAAGGCCTGGGATTGAAAATTAACACTTTTCCCGAAGTTTATTAATTTTTTCTGCAATCTTCCGTTAAAGAGTACCCAAAAGTTCGCAAATCCAACTTCAGTTCTGGTAGTGGGTGCACTGATGTGGTTGGGAGCAATCCCAGAAAGGGTAGCTGAGCCAGAATCCAGTCACTTACGTCCCGGTGTGCTGGAAACTGCAAGGTGTGTGTGAAGCTGGTGAGGACGGGCAGCCCCTGGCGAGTGTGGGGGTGTTGGGGTGAGTGTTGTCAGGCAGCAGTTCAGTACCAGGCTGTGAAAGCCCCAGTCACAGCTGGGTCTCACCAAGGTCAGTCCACCTGGCAGGAACACACATCGGCAGACACAGCTCTGTCTGTGGCACCTGGAAATGGGGGAACATCATCTGCTGCCCTGAAGCACAGCTGAAATCACAGGCAACACTGAGAAACCCGGGGTGAAATCTCCCTCCTTCCCTGGGAGGTGCTGTTGTTCAGGTACACATTTAATTAGACAGTGCATGTGCTTCTCTGTCCTCTCCTGCAATGTCACTGGTCCCGGCGGGTCCTGAGGGTCACCAAACCACAGCAAACCCCTTCCTCGGCTTTACCTGAGTGCTGACAAACTCCAGCCTTCTTTCTCCAAGAGCCTGGAGCTCAGACCTGCAGCTCCCTGCTGGACGATGAAAGCAAACAATTCCCTTCTTCAGGAGTGGGAAGATTACGGGGAGAGTGCAGAGTGGTGCTTATGTCTATATTTAGTGCTCTGAGACTTTGCACTGCAAAAGCGTTGTGGCACTTCAACTTCTTTTAACCTAAAATTTATCTGGAAGGTCATGCTGGCATGATAAGGATGCCTTTTGTTGCTTTCATGAGTTGTTTGGGTTGGCCTAAGCTGAAGCTGGCGACAGCCATGACCTTCCAGCTCTGCTTGGAAAACTAACATGTTTTAAAGTAATTTCTTCTCTCTTGGTTCTGCACTAAAACTGAGTTTTGGGTGGGCTTAAACCACTCACAGGGATGTCACCACACTGGAAGTCACTGCTGCTGCAGTGAATTCTTATGGACAGATGTGGGGATGTGGAAGTCCAGGTGGGGACAGTGCTGAGAATGAAGGATCATTACTGGGGTTCCCTTTTGGTTGGCACTGCTGACCGTTAACATGACCTTTGAGACCTTTGTTTTTTAAAAAAAAATTAAAAAAAATTATCTTTTAAAAAAGAAAAGAAATATATTTTATTTCTATGAAGTACTACAGGATGCTGGTGTAGCACATGGAGGTAGATAAATATGGGAGAATTGTGCTTTCTCAAACAGTATGTATTAAAACTCTGCTCTTCGTAAAACAGGGTTTTCTCATGTATTTAGACCACTAGCACTGAAGTTAATTAGCAGGCTCTGGCATTTCATGCCTAGTCCACAGAGGTGGAGTTCCTGAAGCCATCAACTGAATTTATCTTGCATGTCTCCATACCTGCACTTTTGTAATTCCGGGGATGGATGATGATCACAGCAGTGCTGACCGTCCAAAACAGTGGTAGAGGGAGGGGAGGGAGTGGAGTTGTGCACTGCTGTTTTCAGCTGAATTCTTTGCAGTGTCAGAAGTGAGATTTGGGGAGTCAAGACAACAGGCTGATGTGGAATTAGGATGTGCCTCAATTTCCTCCTCTTGTGTATGTGTTTTAACGTAACTTCAAATTTCATAGGTACTCTTTTTTTGCCCTCATCTTCTTTCAGAGTGTACAGTAGTGAGCCTCTAGAAATAAATAGGTGTGATTCAGTGACTGAGCCTGCCCTTGGTTTGTCAGCAGCAGAACGGGAGTGTGTGGGACTGCAGGAGCAGGGAAGGCATTAGTTGTGCTGGGCAATACTCCTGAGCTCCAACAGGAGAACCCAAACAGCTCCCTGGGCAGCAGAAGTCATAAAACTGTATTAGATTGCATGAGGTTAAGATGATTTTACACATTTCTGAAAAGCTCATCTAACTCCAGCCTGACTCTGGAAATCATTCTGCCAGTTTTGCCTTTGGAGCTCAGGTGTGAGGAAGGCACTGTGCTACTGTGTTAATAAAATAAAGTCTTTTGGGACATTTTCTGTATAATTTTTTAGACATTTTTGGTCTTTGTGATTTGTCAGTGTCTTCCTGTGTCCAGCGACAGAGATGAACATGACCTGGTCTCTGTCCCTGTCTTTGGAGCCCTGTCTGATCCTCACACAGGGCAACTGAAAAACTGGACATGATTAAAATAAATAATTACCTTTGGGTCTAGATGTTGGTGGGTGCATAGACTGGCACCAGCCAAAGCTTTACATGAAGCTCTTAAAAACACATTTGCAGTGAGTTAAATTCTTCCACTTGTGATCAAAGAGGATTAGGTCGTGCAGTTCAAAGACTCTCAGATTTTCACGTCCAGTCCTGCAGGTGCAAACTGCTGCTCTTCAGGGAGTGACATCCTGTGTCCAGCCATCCCTTCACTGATCCTTCACTGTCAGCTAAAACATTTAAGAGAAACTACATTTGTATTTTTGCAGAATATAGCTATATGTACTTAGCCTAAATAATAACTGTTTATTTGATCTTTGTGGACAGTTGTGGTCTTAGCAAGCAAAGAAATGGGAGCCAGAGGGAGGTTTCGGGGTGTGTGTTCATTTAAGTATTTTGAATTTTTAAACAGAATGGAAAGTATTGACTTACCAGGATTTTATTTGCCTCTTAGTTATTTTTCCAGTTTTAGCACACCTAAATCCAGAGTTTAAAATACAGCAGCACAGGATGGTTGGAAGGGACCTTAAAGACCATCTCATGTCTGTGGGCAGGTTCACCTCCCACTGGACCAGGGTGCTCCAAGGTGTTTCCCCAAGTTCCTGACAACCAGCACTGCCCAAGATCTGACCCTGGTTGCTTCCTTTTTGCACTGCAACTAAGAGAAACATTTAAATGCGTATTTGATTAAACCCCAGTTGTTTTCAGCTCCTTTATTAACACGGTTGACCAAAGGTTTGCCCTGTCTGAATCTGTATAAAGAACCTGACTGGTTTTCAAAGGCACTCAGACAGGTCAGAGTAACCTGAGAGACAGTGCTGAGGAGTTTCAGGGGATGGAGGTTGTTCTGTAATTGGAAGTTCACTTGTTTAGTTTGATTTTGGTAAAAGTTAAATTCTACCTCTGTCTGTACCTTTTCACATACTTTTAAGCTCATTACTTTCTCAGAATATCTGTTAAAATTTGTTCCAGTTGAGCTCACCTACTAAACATTATTTCTATGGTGCCTGTATTTTCTAAAGGGATTTTCAAGTGGTTTGCCTCATTCACCAACTTAAGATCAGCAGATAAACCCGGAATGCCACGGGAAAGAAGTGTCGACACCATGTTTGAAATACAAATGTTACATATTCCTCTTACATAAAGGGGAAAAAAACACAAACCAGACCAAACCCAGCCCTCTAGAGCACTGTGAGCCTGTCTTGCCATCTAGTGGCAACTCTTTATGCTCGGTTTAGCTCAGTCCTTATTATTCTAAAGTCTTATTTTTAGCCTTGTTTGCCATAGTAGAGCTAGCCTAATGCTGCAGGAGAGCATCATTACAGAGAGGCACAGGAGCAGAAAGGACTTCTGCATTTATCTCCTTCCCTAGTATTACTATTTGCTAAATATATATATATATAGGGAGAGAGAGAGAAGAAAATATATGTGAAGTTTAACCTATAGATAGTGATAATAAGCAAAGTCAGTGAATCAAAAACCAGTAGCACACATCCCTTGCATTTAGAAACAGAAGTGGTGAACTGCTTGCCCATATGCAGGGAATGGTTTGTGAGCTGCAGTGTAAGGCTGTGACACCTCAGTGATGTCCTGTTTTGGTTCTTACTTTACATGGCAGTGTGTACAGTAAAGTCATGGCGTGGTGCACTTGTAAACAACAGAGCTGCTGTTACAGATGCTATAAATGCAGCATTTGGTTGAAGTGGGGAAGATGAGGAGGGGGGAACCCTCCAGCACCCCTTTGAAGGCATTTTGGAGTGAATTGTCCACAGAGGGGTCGTTGTTTGTGCACGGAGTGAGGATTCCTGGTTCCAGCTGCTGAACTGCACGGCTGCGGCTGAGAGGGGTGTGTGTCCCTCAGCCTGCTCCTTGCAGAACCACAGCACGTCTGTGTCAGTTCAAAAACGTGTTGATCCTTTTTAACCCCTTTGAGCTGTTCCAATTCTTGTCTTCCCTTCGACACTTGCAACGTTTCCTGGTTTTCCAGCAGTTTCTCCCTATTTTATGGCTATTCTCTGGTCCTGCTCCATCACTCTCCTTTGAGTGCCAGCCCTCAGGCTTTTCCCATTTTTGCAGCATTGCCTATACATGTTTTTGAAAGAAAAAAAACCCACTAAAATCCTTGCAAACAAACTGGGACACAACTGCAAAGCAAGCTGGATTTGACAGGTGTTCATCCCCAGCTCAGTGAAGCAAACAGGGCAGTTGCAGGGGAAGGAGTGAAAAGTTACAGAATTTTGAGCAGAGCAGACACAGTGAAGTTCCAAAAGCTGGAAAAGTCTCCTGGATATTGTAAATATACTGTTAATAAAAGAATGAAACTTTAGTAGGCCTTGGAAACAGAATTTAAAGGGGATTTTTCCCCCCTGGGTTTATATAATTAATGCTGCTAAGAAGAATTTTATTGTATTTTTTTGGAATCTCCATTGCTTTTAAGTTCATCCACCCCAGCACTTCAGACTGGGAATGCTTGAGAGCATAATAATATTAGAAAGTCTAATTCTTCGGAGAATTGGCGTCTGTGCATTTTGTCCTCACCAGTGTCATGCTGCATTTTAAAGTATTTCAGTTTTTAATATTATTTTGACTTGCTAGACTATGTGAGAGGGTATTAACATTTGGAAAAATCTGTAAGTAGTTTGCATTTGGTTGGGGTTTTTTTGTTGTTGTTGTTTTTTGGGGTTTTTTTGGGGTGTGTTTTTGGATTTTTTTGTTTGGTTTTGGTTTTGGGTTTTTTTGTGGTTTTTTTGTTTGTTTGTTTTTTGTTGTTTCCTTTTCTCTGGAATACCAGGAATAAAGTCATCCTTAAAAAGATAAAGATACCCAACATCTGCTGGTTCTGATAGTTGTACCCTGCAGTTGTGGTAATGGTTTTAGTGCTCATCACTGTTGGAACAAATTAAAACCTCTCAGCTTGAGCAGCTCCATCAGCTGTGAGCCCCCACCTCCCCTTCAGAGGAGTTGGGTACAAGTGCCCTTCCCAGACCTGCTCTGAGCCTGGTAATTTCATCCTGAAAACTGGAGTTTTCTGTGAGATAAAACTTTGAGATCTGAGGGTGGTGACCACACACCAGAACTGCCGTTGTGTTGGTCCAGCTCAGGCTGTCCCAGTGAGGGATGCTCTGGAGCTGAGGCTGGTCCAGCTCAGGCTGTCCCTGTGAGGGATGCTCTGGAGCTGAGGATGGTCCAGCTCAGGCTGTCCCAGTGAGGGATGCTCTGGAGCTGAGGATGGTCCAGCTCAGGCTGTCCCAGTGAGGGATGCTCTGGAGCTGAGGCTGGTCCAGCTCAGGCTGTCCCAGTGAGGGATGCTCTGGAGCTGAGGCTGGTCCAGCTCCTGCCATGCTCTGACTCTCAGCTCTTTACAGGGGCCACAAGTGCTCATGTTGGAAGCCAGAAGGGGTGTCAGTGCAGGCAGCTTTGGAATGTTGTATTTACGGAGTGCAGCAGCAGCGGAAACCAACCTCAGCTTGTCACTGTCAAAGCTGCTCCAAAAAATCAATCGTGTGTCATAATCAGGGTCACTAAATTTAAGGAAATGCTTAGGTGGTCTGTCTGTATGATGTCTAAATTCTGAAAATGCAGGGTTTTTTTGTTTTCTATTTTTAAATGTGATACATCTTGGTTGTTTTGACTTCAGAGGTTTGAAATACTGTATTTTTGTAGTATTTATATTTATTAAAGACCTACTAACCTGGTTTCAGGTGCATGAAGGTGATAACCCTTTTAAAATTCACACTTCTTTCAAAAATCCCTGTAGTATCACATGGGGAACTTGGCCACTTTCTCTGCCAGGTGCTGAATCTTGAGCTCGAGATAATGTTTCCCACAAAGTGAGACAGATGTACAGCAGTGCAGTTCCTGAAGATCATGAAGTCCTAAAGATGATCTAAGAGCACATCACCGAGAAGAGTTTAACTGGGGAGCAAAGGTTTTGTTTGGGGCTTTCCTGATTGGTTTGGTTTGTTTGTTTCTTTTGAATAAGGATTTGTGGCCTGATTTTTCTTTACCTTACAAGGTCTATATTGCAATATTCTTCCATATGGTGGAATGAGTCCTGTATTTCTTGGCGAGGGGTAAAGCATTAAATTTCTTCAGTATGCTGGCATTGCTGTAACTTGGAGTTTGAGATGTGGAAAGATAAATGTCTGTGGAAGGCTTTTCAGTTTTGGACAAATGTACTAATTTTGGTCTGTACTCTGAATTAAATCATCCTCTTACTGTTGCTGCTCACAGGTTGTCAGTCTGTCTTAGGAAACTGTAAATAGGAGCATAAATTGTTTAGGGGTCTTTTTCTGCAGCACAGAGAGGAACCTGCTCATGGGAGTAGGTTTGGTCATGAGGAAAGGCCAACACAGGGAGAAATGCTGTCCCAGTGCAGAGCACACACGAGTTGTGTGAAATAGCACAGTAAAAACTGCGGGTTTGGTTTGCACTGGTGGGCTGGAAGGTGTGCAGTGTATCACCCACATTTCATCACTGGAATACTGCAATGAGATATAAAACAGAGCCCTCTAACGCTGTGGCTGCCGTGTGGGGAGCAGGGCAGGGCAGGAAGGGTGCCGTAATTAACAGTGTAATTAACAGTAAGGTGCAGGTGAACAGGAAAATAGCTTTGTGTTCGGAGTTGGTGATGGCCTGTCCCAGGTTCACAGGGTGTGAGTTACTGTCTGTGCTGATCACATCTCAAAATGTGTCATTTTGAGAGCTAATTGAGTTCAGTCCTGCTTAGAATTAAAATGTGTTAATGAAGAGTGTCTTCAGCACTGTGGTGAGTGTTCCTGCTGAGGGAGATTCCACAAAAAATCCCAGAGAAAACTAAATTAAAGTACATTAATTGTAAGGTGACATGAATAAATTCAATTCACACTTATTTAATGGTTTACTGCTGGTCCTTTTCAGGAGTGCAAACAACTGTTCCTTTGAGAGGGGCTTAGACTTCATTTGAGAATGGAAGTACCAGTTGTGAAGCACCTTGAAAGCATTTTCTGAAATACAGGAGTCTTAAGGAAATATTAAAATGTTGTCTGCCCTAATAAGAAAATTACATTAAAATATCTAGCAGCCTTACTCTTTACCATTTGGATGGGAAAAAATAGTAGTAGTAGTAACAATAAAGTAAAATAATAGTAGCAATAATATCAAGAAGAACATTAACAACAATAATAATAATGATGATGATGAGATGACAAACCTTTTAACCAGGAGTACAACTTGAAAACAAAAAAGGTGAAGATTAATTGTATTTTCACAGACAGAATGTGCAACTTGTCAATTCATTTTTTAACAGGAGAGAGGAGATCAGAGGTTTTTTTGTTTCATTTATTAGAATTTAGAGCTTTAACTGAGTAAACGATCAGATTGGGTCATTTTCAGAATTCCCATATGGGATATGCCTTGTCTTTGACAGCTTTAACCCTCTTCCAATACCTGCTCTTCAAGTGGCTACACAATTAATTTAAAATTATTTGTTGTAGTGTGTGCAAATTAAACCTGAGTTTCCATTTTCAGCTTCTGGTGATAAGTAGTGTTTAGTGTTTGTGCTGACGATGGTGGCTGATTTACACAAACCAATTAATACCATTTCATACCAAGTGTTAAAACTGTGTCTCACCATGTGTTTTTATTTTGTGGTGTGTTACTCCCCTGAGAGATGTTCTCCAGTTAGAAGCATCAGCCATCTCTCAGGGTGTGTTGAGACATGTAATCTGAGGAGATTGATCTAAATTTGATAATGCAGGGTAAAAAAAATATTTATACATTTAAATATTCCAGATTACTTACTGGGCTGTGGATTATTGTAAATTTTGCAAGTTTACATGAGACAAAATATGATTGATAAATGTAATGGTATGAGAGAAAAAAAGGTTAAAATGTCGATGCAGAAAATATCTTCCGTATCTGCAAGGGAGTAAATTGTACTTCCAGCTTTTGGAAGAGAGGTAAATTCAAAGAAAAGATAGATTTGTTGAAATCTGTCATGTTTAGTAGGACACTATCTTTTAAATTCTTTATTCCACTACTATTAGGTTACATTTTCTAGAGTTGCCTGAACAACTAAAAGAGAGTGCATTACACAACTGGCAGAGAAACGTCCAAACTTCTGTGCCTTTATGACATCAGCTTCCTGCTGGATATGTTTCTGTGAAATCCCCTTTTCTGCCACCAAAACATGGTATTGAGGCCACTGTACTTCAGCATCAAATCCTCCAAGACTTCCCTACTCAGAGACTTGCTTGATACCCTTTGCTGCCCCTGGAGACAGTTGAATTAATCTTGAGCAAAACAATAACAAAAAGGTGCTGCAGCTTCTGGCACCATCATTCAGGTTCTGGAAATTCTCTTATTTTAAACTATTTTTAACAGCTCAACATTATAGGATGCTGTAAACATGGGCAGGGTGATTACTAAAGTTAACTTTTCATCCTGATTTTATTTTGTGTAGTCTCTCTTACTTAATTTCTTTAGTATTCTTTCTTCCCTTTTAGTTTTTGGGGTTTTTTTCACTTCGGGTTGATAAATACAAATACTCTGTGACAGCTACGCTAAGGGTTTTTCCTTTCTGGCTTCTTTTTCACCCAGTTTAGAAGAAGCTCCTGCTTTCTTTGGGCTGAGCTGCTTGATGGCAGACTTCAGGGTATTTTTTGTGCTGCCGAATTAGTGAATTTCATATCTACAGGGAGGAATNTCTGTGGGGTGGGCTTTTTTTTATTTGTTGCTTGTTTTGTGGGGTTTTTTGTTTGGTTTGGGGGTTTTTTTGTGGCTTTTTCTTGTCTGGGATTTGATCTGGGATGGGATTATTTGGTTTTGCCTTTTTTCCTATTTTTCTGTTTGATCTGGGTTATTNTCAAATCCTCCAAGACTTCCCTACTCAGAGACTTGCTTGATACCCTTTGCTGCCCCTGGAGACAGTTGAATTAATCTTGAGCAAAACAATAACAAAAAGGTGCTGCAGCTTCTGGCACCATCATTCAGGTTCTGGAAATTCTCTTATTTTAAACTATTTTTAACAGCTCAACATTATAGGATGCTGTAAACATGGGCAGGGTGATTACTAAAGTTAACTTTTCATCCTGATTTTATTTTGTGTAGTCTCTCTTACTTAATTTCTTTAGTATTCTTTCTTCCCTTTTAGTTTTTGGGGTTTTTTTCACTTCGGGTTGATAAATACAAATACTCTGTGACAGCTACGCTAAGGGTTTTTCCTTTCTGGCTTCTTTTTCACCCAGTTTAGAAGAAGCTCCTGCTTTCTTTGGGCTGAGCTGCTTGATGGCAGACTTCAGGGTATTTTTTGTGCTGCCGAATTAGTGAATTTCATATCTACAGGGAGGAATTACAATATACTGGTGTCAGTAGGGATGGTGGCATCTTCAACTCATCAGTGACTTAGGCATTCCTGCCTTGTATTTTGTTTTATTCATGGGTTGTGGGGGGGGTTTTTTGTTTTGTTTTGTTTCTGTGGGGTGGGCTTTTTTTTATTTGTTGCTTGTTTTGTGGGGTTTTTTGTTTGGTTT
>VWZG01007979.1:58236-69063 GCA_013396735.1 Grallaria varia | reverse complement strand
CCTTATTTTTGGGGTTTCTTTGGGGGTTGCTTTTTTGTTTTTCACTTTTCTTTACATGTTTTATTGAGTGTGCCAGTTCCTGAACTCCCTTTGAGAACTCAACTTTAGCCCCTCTTTCTTCTTCCTCCATGATATCTACAGTTACTGCTGCATTATTGCAGGTTTTTTCCCAACTTCGCTCAAAGAGAAATGAGGAGTTTTTCTTCTGATCATTCCTTATGAGTATCTAATTAAGGCGTTTGATGACCAAGATGCTGAATGTTGAGTTGGCACACAGCTGAAGTCAGAGGCAGAAATGTCCAAGCCTTCAGCGTTCAAAGAATTCATTTTTGTATCTTCAGAAACAAGTGCTGAGCCACCAGTTCAGAGTCTTTGGCCACTGGTTTTGGCTTAGTACCAGTATTTTGGGTTTTGGGGTGTTTGTGCTGCAGGAGAAGGGGAAGAAAAAGTTCCCAAGAAGTCGAGGAGAGAGGGATTCCTCCCATGAGAAGTGTAAATCCTCCCCAGACCTCGGTAATTTCACCGACTCCTAACAAAAAACTAGTAGAAAACTGAAGTAAAACTAGCTCAGAGGCTAAATGTCAGGTACTCCCATCAGTGACAAAGGATGGAGGGGAAAAAAACACGTGGCACAAAGTTTCTGCTGCTTGAGTTCATGTGTTCCAGAATCCTGGTGCACAGTAATGTGGAGATTTCAAAAATACTCCCAGTGCAGTGAAAAGCTGTTAATATTTAACATTTTCCCATTAAAACGTTGGCAAAGATTTCTTTGCTGTCTTGAGACATCTTGGCAGAACCTTTTTGTGGACAAACATGGCATTGGTGGTGGCGAGGGAGCAGTTTAGTAACTGAGACAAAAATGAGAATATTTAAGTTTTTAATGGTACAATATTTGGGTTAAACCAAACGATAGGAACTACTTGAAATTTTTTAGTCATTGATGGCAGTTCCACCTGGGTTCTGTTGTTTAAAGAACAGGAGAAGGTGCAAACCCTTCCACAAGCATGTTTAAGAGCAATACCTCAATAAATGAATATTTGCAGTGAGTAAACCTTCTTGTAAGCTTGGAAGGATCAGATTGTTTGCAAATCACACCCCATTACATACTATTAATAGTGTGGTTCTACTCTAAGACACAGTTGAGTTGAGAGGCATTTCTGATTTACAGCCTTTATGAGCTGTACACAAAGTTGAGTTTCCTCTGCTGGATGAGACAATCCAAACCCAAGGTCCTCGCTGGAGTGGCTGCACTTTTTACCTTTGTGGAAATGGTTGAAATTCTCATTTTCACACAATTTTACTGCCTCACAAGGGCCAGGCCACAGGCACAGTCCTTTTCTCTGTCTTCTTATCACAGATTCTCACCATCAGAGTGTGCACCAAGAAGTCTCCCTCTTCTCCAGCACATCAAGTGCCTTTTTATTAATCTTTTCACAATTGCTATTGATCTTTCTTCTACAGTTTGTAAACCCTCTGTACTTCCAATTGCTCTCCTGTACTCACTTTGAGTGTGTGTTTATGTAGGTTACACTTGTTTCAGCTTTCCTCTGATCCCAGAATGTGAAAGGTTTCATTAATTTATTTATGGAAGATCACAGGAAAAATTCCAGCAGTAATTACTGGTAAAATGATTGCAGTTTCTCTGTAGCTGTTGCTAGTCTAAGTCAGTCCTTTTGCCCTGTGCTCACAGTCAAAGCACTTTGAGCTCTTAATTTTCCCCTGGAGTTTTGGGTGCTCCTGCTTGCCAAAGCCATCCTCTTCATCATCTCTGTGGTCACATGTTTGTGCCTTTCTCCTGTAGATGTCACATGTGCCACTAATCTTTGTGGATTTCTGCATTATTGTCACACTTTGGGGTGGGATAAGCTGAGGTGTTGAATGTGTTTGCTGGCAATGCCATTTGTTTGTCATGGGGGACTGTCCTGGTTCCTGGGCTGGGAGGGAGATCAGGAGTGGCCAGGAGCAGCAGAACCTCATGGGGTGGAACTGCAGGTTTGGGCGTAAATTTGGGTTTGAGTAAGGGGATCCAGCACATGAGCAGGGAGGGATGGGAGGAGTGCAGCACCAAGTAATTATGGCTAGTGAAACCACCAAAACTCCAAATATTTACAAGGAAAACTTGGAGTCTGTGCCCTCACAGGTTGAATGTGGTGCTTTACTGTGTTATGAAAAAACGAGTGGGAAGTATTTGTGAATTACTGTGCTGTTCTTTACCCCTGGACTCTCCCAAGAACACTTTGGCATTCTGTTCCAGGGTTCCATCTTCTGCCATTCTCTAATATCAGTGTCTGATTATATGATCTAAATGGTTTATTATTCTTCACTGCTAATGAAAAATAATAATTCAGAAGCTGTTTCTATTCTGTATTCACAACTGCTGTAACAAAATTTTAAGCAGTATATCTTGTTAGATGTATTGGCTGAGAATATTTAAATTTATTTAGTACTGCTAAACATTGTGGAACATTATCCTGAATACTCTGTATTTAGGCTGAATGTGTGTGTGACAGTGACCCAGTGTGGTATTTACTAGCTAAGTGCAATTATTCAGCAGTGTTTCTCTTTTTCCTGTAGCCTTTCATGTCCCCTCGGTACCCTGGAGGTCCCAGGCCACCTTTAAGAATACCCAATCAGGTAAGAATCACTCCAGAGTGATGGTTTACTGTTTTACTTAATTCTATGTCAAATGTATCGATCCCTCCACGTCCCTATTGCACATACAGATCATATTTATTTCACAGGAAATATGGAGGATATTGGTGAGTAACAGATAGCATGAAGTGCTCTGTGGCTCCTACAGATGCTCTGAGGACTTTGCAAAAGCACTGAATTCCCACTTTTCTCTCTTCCACATCAAAGGGTGTGTCTGACAGTGACGCAGGGATGAGTAATAAGCTGCTGTTGGTCAGCAGGGACCTTTATTGGCCCATCTGTGAGAAGATGGTTCTGGAAGTGTAGGGAGCATTTGTGGTTTTGAGTTCTCCATAGTGCAGATGGAGGAGGAGAAAGTCAAGAGCGGATGAGAAGTTAAAGACAAGCAGACAGAAGAATACCAGTGAAGCTCAGAGGAAAACTGGGTCATTTACAGTACTGGGAGAGATTGACAGGATTTATGGAATGGGTGTTTTGGCTTCCAGGTCTGCCTTTCTTATTGTCACGCTATACCCAACGTCATTTCTGGCTCTTTCTTATATCTGTGTGACACAGATACAAATTTATGTTTAGTTTTGGCACAGTATCACTAGAAAGGATGGCATTTAAATTTCAGTGAGCTGGATGTATGAAGTGGCAAGGCTTCTTCAGGTGTTCCTCTGCCTGGAGGTGTTTGGGGTCAGGTGTTTGTGCTGTGGCTGCTTTCTCACCAGGGTAGTGGGTGACTTAATGAACCTTGATTCAGTGATTGTCTATGCAGTGCCACTAGTACTGCACTTAATAACATTTCACTGCTGTAATGCAGTGCAAAGTACATTCCTGGTTTTTGCACTCCTCAGTAATACCTTGGCAAAGGTGTTTGGGCCCCTTATCTGACTGTTTGGGTTTCACACCCTCTGTAGATCCTGGCAGGTGGGAGCTGGATGTGGTGCCAGCCTGCAGGTTTGGTTTCAGGAGTGTTGTTTTGTCTGCACACTGTGATATTTTCAGTTCAGAGCTACAACATAATGACATAATCTCTGGGAATTACAGCTCTGGGTTCATTCAGGTTATGCCACATCCATGAATTGTTGCTGTTAGCAGCACTGCCATGGCCTGTGAGGTGTGAATGGGCAGTGTGTGGAGCAGGAACTACTGTAGTACAGCTTTAAGGTTCAGGGGAGATGGTAGTTTGGTCCTGGTCTAGTGGGAGGTGTCCCTGCCCATGACAGGGGCTTGGAACAAGATCATCTCCAAGGTCCCTTCCCACCCAAACCACCTGGTGATTCTGTGATTTACTTATTGAGGATACGTCTGTGTGGAAAGGAGAGGTGGTGTTTTCAAATGCTGAATAGCACCCAGTGGATCAGCCACAATGATCCACTCATAAAAGCATTTTTCTGCTTGGCCAAACTGTAGGTGAGATCCTGTGACAATGAGCCTAAACCCAACTGAGCAAACCCAAAGGGCATGTTGACAGATGGGGACATAATAGCCCATTACTCTGGAGTCGGAAGAAATGCCCAAGAATTAAAATTAAAATATGTGTGTTACATCTTTTAAGATAAATGTCTAAGCATTAAGAGCTTTCCCCCTGTGGTTTCCCTGCCTGCAGGCCCTGGGAGGAGTGCCAGGAAGTCAACCCCTCCTGCCCAGCGGGATGGACCCCACCCGGCAGCAAGGTGAGCTCAGCACGGACCTGCACCCCTCAAACCTGCACATCCCTCCCCGTGTCTCAAACCCTACTGCACCCACTTCACCTTTTGGTGGTGGTTGTTGTTAACTAGAAAGGACCAGTTTGCTAAAAGTTGCTTTAGAAGGTGCTCGTGTATTGTGGAATTTTTAACGTGGCATGGTTTTATTTGCAGGGCATCCCAACATGGGTGGGCCGATGCAGAGGATGACTCCTCCAAGGGGAATGGTGCCATTAGGACCACAGGTACCTTCCACAGATGGGTTATTCTTACTCACAGGCCTGTGCTTTTGTTCCTCTGGCTTTCCATAGCCTGAAGGCGCCCAGGGGTTGTTTTCATAATCCCTTTTTAAAATAACTTCCAGTTTTACAAAAAACAAAAAAGCTCTGAGTTGCAGCTGTACAAAATCCAAAACAAATAATCTGTCATTTTCATGAAGATTTGGTTTAAGAGGAATCCCTTCACTTGCTTATGTCAGAGCACTGTGTGCAGTAATCAAAGGCTGACACTGGCAAGGGAGAGCAAGGTGTGAGTAGGTGGTTCCTCATGCTCCTCTTGGATTGTGCTGGAAGGAGGAAAAATTGACACTTCTAACTTAGGGAAACTCTTTGTACCAAAAATAACCCTCAAAATTATGTAAAGTTTTTCTTCCATCCACTGTTGATCTCAATTTTTGCTGAGTGCTGGAGAGGTTTTAATGTAAAATGAGATGCTCCTGTTGCCATTTCTCCCCCTTGTCCATCATGAGCAGATCTGTGGCTCTGTTTAGCCAGGTGGACCCAGGCAGAAAACAAACAATCGTGGTGCACACCTGAAACACAAATCCCAAAGCTTATGCTGTGTTTTGTCAGCAGTCTCAGTGAGGGAACGTGTAGGTGGTGGTGTTTCATACTGGTGCTGCCAGTGTTTTGTTTCACAGTGTGCTTGTTGTGCCCACACTTTGCATTTTCGCTTCCCCATTTCAGATAATCTCTCTTGTGCCTTCTTGTTTGAATAACAACTAAATTTCGAATGATTAAATAGCTTTGCCTTTCCAGTCTATTCATAACTGCTTCTGCAGTTTTGGGTCTTCTTGGTACAAACCAGTTGTACAGTTCTGCACATCTGCTCTGTGACCAACAAAACATTATTAAATACATTTGTTATTTTTTTTTCTGTAGCACTGAAATACATTTACCATTTTTGGAGGTAGAAGGAGAAGCTTTGCCATGCTGCCATATGAGATTGAGCTGATCCTTTATGCAGCACCATTAGTCACACAGCAGGCAAATCTCATGCTAGTTTTTATGAGGATCATTTTTCCATTTTTGCTGCCACTTAAAATCCTGTGTTTTTGTAAGTTTCTTCTCTCTTGTGCTGAACATCCTCTTAAAAGGTAACCTGCACAAAATTTAAGTTCACAAACTATTCTATAAATGGATCACCATCTCACTGGGCCACTGACTTCTGCTCTGAGAGAACCTGTGTAGGTGGCCCTAATGGGAGTGCTGTTATTTTAGAGCAAAAGAGTATATTTGTTTAGAAACAGCAGTAATTACAGTCAAAGTTAAACTGTGAGGTGAGACGGACTGTTCTGCTTCTATCCCACTGTACAAAAACAGGTGTAACTTACCTTTTCATGTCAATAGTAGAGTTGAGCTTTTGTCACAGTATCAGGGCATAAATTCAGGTTTTATGGGCATCAGAAAATTCATTTCTTAGCATTGCTGTGATACTAATTACCATATTGAATACTCTTGATATTTGTTATCACAGATCTGGGCTAGTGGAAGGTGTCCCTGCCTGTACCAGGGGGTTGGACTGCATGGTCTTTAAAGTCCCTTCCAACCCAAACCACTCTGTTATCATATGATTTATCAGAGTGGATTAACTGGGAGAGATATTCCTGTATGTTATAGAAGTTGTATGGTATAATTTTGTACAAACATAATAAAACTAAATAAAAAATGCAGTTTGACTTCTGTGATATAGACATCTCAGACCAGGTCTTTGATTTTGAACCCCCTTGGTTTAGAAGTTGAATTCATTACAAAACCTTCTTGGCTGGCCATTAAGTTGCCCTGGATGTGTGTAAGTAATTCCTCCTGCAACAACTTCAGCCATTCTCAGCCTATTTCTGTTGTTTGTAAGTCCTCCTCCATGGGGTTAACAATGTCATTTTTCTAAGTCAGCTGTCAGGGCACTCCTGAAAGCATGAAAGGTGCTGGCCTGTGCAGGCAGCAGTTCCACGGGACGTCATTAACCTGCTGTCCTTTCTTTCCCCCTCCTCTTTGGTTTTGTTTTTTTGTTTTGTGGTAGTCTGACCCTTGGTTGTCGTTGCAGAACTATGGAGGTGCCATGAGACCCCCACTCAACGCTTTAGGTGGGCCGGGGATGCCTGGGATGAACATGTAAGCACAACAATACATCTTACCCTACCTAGAAAATGTCATTATTTCACTGTAGAAGTGGGGATAGGTAGGGGAAGGAGAACATGCTTTGGTGACTAATAAATGCAATTTTAAGGAGTGAACCCTCAGTCTCTACAGGAGGCTTTGCTATCCTGACAAGTGTGTACAAATACTGAGTTTCTTTCTCAGGACAAACATCAAATATTAGGAATATTTTGTCACTATGATCACTGATACATCCTTGCATGCATCTAAAAAAAAAAATTACACTGTTACTGTTTTTAGTTATTAAGTATCTTGTAAAGAATGGTACAAGTATGAGTCTTCTCTGCAGAATAAACCAGTGTTTCATTTCAGCAGAACAGGCATTGTCTAGAACTACTTATATAAAAACAGAGACACATTTGAAAGAAGAAATGGTGATGTGTCTTTCTCAGTTGCTGTTTTTCTTTCTGTAACTACATTAATTTCCAGTCTAAGCAGAAGAGCTTTATAGATACAAGTGTATTTGTCTCAGTTTTTCCGTGTACTTCTGGGGCTGCATCATCATCTGGTAAAAATTAATATAACCTGAATTCACTTGGGCTGTGCTGATTTATTCCAGACATGGATGTGACCATGGGAGGGTATTACACCTTGTATACCTGAGGAGACCCCCTTTCTAAGGGTGTGGAAATACTTCAGATGCAAAATTAAGAAAATGCAGTGATATGCTTGTTATCATTCTATCATAAATACCCATTTTTACTCTTGTTTTTATAGAAAACCTAAATAGGAAATTATCATTTCAAGTGAAGAGTTACTATCCTGAAAAAAGTAAAAGAGGTGTTGAGATAGATAATAGCATTAAAAAAAAATCTAATCCACCATATCCTTAATTTACTCTGGTTTCCAGCTATACCTTGAATTCTTGAAGCAACGAAGGTAAAATCTGAAGTTGTGTTTCTCTTTCATAGACATTACATGTGGGACTCAGATAGTTCTAGGAGCCTTCCCAAGGGTAGGTCTTTATGCCTTGAAATCAATGTGAAAAAAATATTTAGATATTTGGAATTAAGTGTGAGGCTAGTATAAGCACTATGGAGGCTTTCCTTGGGAGAACTCTTAGTTATAAGAAAAGAAAATTAACTTTTCAAAATTAAATGTTGCAGAAGTAGAACTGAGGATAGATATTTTGAAGCTGTTTATCGACATAAATGAGAGTTTATGCAGGAAAATGAGAAAAGATGTTTCTGGATGACAGGAAGAACTCCTGGCCTACCAGAAAGAGAGGGGATGGATGGAAATACTGTTATTGCAGCATTTAATAAGCACATTCCATCAAACAAAGGGGTTGCTCTGGTCTGGTTTTCTCAGAGTTGTGTGCTCAGGGTGTCAGCGTTTTCCTCCTTGCTGCCATCAGGGTTCAGCTGTCCCTGAAGTGCCAGGGAGGGCTGGCTGTGTGCTGAGGACCAGAGCTCATCAGGGATGGGCGGTGGGAGTGGCAGGGGCTGGTCCAGCTGTGCCAGATGTGTCCCCTCTGTCACCCTTCCAGCTCACCCTCTGCTCAGTGCAGGAAACAGCACAGTGAGTCATTCAGGGAAATCAGATTTCCAGAAAACAGGGGGACTGTTGCCTGTTAGTAACCTACAGTTGCCTTTACATACCTGCGTATTTTCTTTACGTGAGAATTTTTCACAGTTCTATTCAATATGTTTCGACTTCTGGCGATGTGAACATCCAGGAGTTCTGTGCCTGCAGAAGCAACTGCCATTTAAAATCCAGCTTTTTTCTCTCTGGAAGGAGCAAAAGGAAGCTGCTTTGGTTAGGACAGACCATCTGCTAAATGCAACTGCACATTTTTCTCTAGGTGTAAAAGTGTGCTTTGTGGTCAAAAATGGCATCTTGGGGGCTCACAGGCGGCATTTTGTCCATGTGCTCCAGAAATGCACCACTGCTAAGTGATTTCTACCTGTGCCATTGGTAATTGTCAGATTTCTGTTTGAAACAAACATAACCCAGGCTCTTCTGCAGAATAACTTCATTTTAGCTGTAAGTTTTTAAGTGAAGACTTGATGGAGCCATTTTTAGGAGAACTTCATGTGTTTGTGGGAAAAAAATGCCATTTTTTGGAACAAAAAGGCAGATTTTAGGGAGCAGTGTTACATTTCACTGGTGTTTTTTAGCACTCTGTGTGACCTGCAGTGCTGTCTCAAGCACTAAGAATATCTCAGTCATGCGTCAAAATTAGGGGGAAAAAAAAGGTGTGATTTTGTCATTTAACTTCAGTTCACCAACTTGTGTCTAAATGTTTAATTTCCTGATGGAATATATTTGCCCCTTGGGAAACTGAAATTTCAGATTTTTGTTTTTCCAGGCACCAGGTTTCACTGAGCTGAAATTTGTCATAGTGATAGATACTTTCATTAATTATTTTGGAGTTGGTACTTGTATAATAATGTTTTATAACTCTGTTGATGCTTCCAAAATAAACATTTCATGAGGGCCAAAAGACCTCCTTGCATTGGATTGTAAGAAGTGCAGGTTGGGTTTTTTTCAGGTGGATTTTACAAGGATTTGGCTCCACAGAATCCACATGGCTTTACAGCAGAATCTGCTGCAGGGGTTTCTGTGTCTGTTCTGAGAGCCGTCCAGTAAATTTGAAAATTTGGACACCTTTTTAGATGAAACGTGAGTTTCCTGGTCTCGGGGTAAATTCCTGAATTTCCATATTCCCATGGTTTAACCCAGTTGTGTGTCTGAGGTACTTAATTGGCACGAAAACAGGTGCAGGGTTTTGGGGCGAAAACACTTTGTTGTTACAAAAGTTCCTGATTTCTCTGAAAGAGACAGTTCAATAAACCAAATAAACATAGGGAAAAGAGCAATGGGAGGAGAAATTAAAGAACATTAATATTTCAGCATGTGGTCATTAGCAGAGGAGCAGTTGCTGAATATTTGACCTGAGAAGCATTTCCTTGCTCTGCCTCCCAGTGAATAAGGCAGAAAAGACCCTCACCAATGTTCTCCATTTCCAACATTCCAACAATAACAGCAGTGGAAATAAATCAGTTTTCAGTTGATTTTTTTTTTGGAGCTAATTCCTTTATAGTTTCATCAACAATGTAATAAAAAAATAAAGATTCAATATTAAATCCCTCAGGCAAGGTAAGCACTTAATAGTTTTTAGTTTTGGAAGACTTAAAAAAAGGATAGAAAACTGAATGAACTCATTAATCAAGCGTGATTTTTTCTCTCTGTTTAAATCACTCCCCCATGCCTGGTGAGCTGTGGTGGTTAATGTTGCTTTTCTACAGCTAATGAGGCCACAATGCCATTTTAAATGGGGAAGTTTTGTCATCTGCTCCGTTGCCAGGGCCTCCAAAAAGTGGTTCTGTCTTTGTTTATAAATAACTGGGAGCTCTTAATGCTCCCAGAAATAATTATGGTTATTGAGACACTGTGACTGTAAATATGGAGATTTTACCTCTGGTGTGGCTTTAGTTCCCTCAGGACTGTTAAGAGATGAAGCCTCACCCCCAGACTCTTTTTCTGAACTCAGATGAGAGAAACTTAAAAAAACCAGCAAGATTTGTGAGAAAAAGGTGCTCAGTCTGAGGGTTTTCTGCTTTTAATACATGAAATTTATTATTGTATTGTTGTTTTGATTATTATCATTGTTTTTGTTGTTATCATCATTGTCATCACCCTATAGGGGCTATAGCAACGTATTTTCTGTGTCTTTTTCTTTCATAAAAGGTGTTCCCAAAACATCATATGGCATAATTTTATATTTTATTTATATGTTTATTATTTCCTTTTACTTATTTTGGGTTTTATTTCTATTTTTATAATATAATAATGTAATTTTTTATTTTATATAGCATATGAATAGCATCACTTTTACTAATGAAACCTTACTGTATTGCAGTGTTTCAGATCCACAGTGAATGTCTGCATCCTCAGTTCTTTAGAGGGGGTGTTTAATTATGTGAGCAAGATTACTGATTTTATGGGTGAAAATTCATTTATTTTATGACTTACATTTATTTATTGAGTAGTAAATCAATTAATTAACTCACCAACTGATTAAATGGCAGTGCAACAGCAAGAATTCTGCTGTGGCATTGTAA
>VWZG01007979.1:30410-58206 GCA_013396735.1 Grallaria varia | reverse complement strand
CTTGGTGTAGTTATGGTTTACAAACTCACTTTAGTTTAAAAGAAGCAACCTTCTTCCTTCCTCTGGAGACAGATAAATCAGATTTTCTCCCTCAGAGCTGGTCAGAGGGCGGGGATGGTTCTGTGTCTCATCATCCATCTTCTGTTACAGGGGCCCTGGGGGTGGCAGACCTTGGCCAAACCCAACCAATGCCAATTCTGTAAGTAAATATTCAAAATATATTGGACATCTTCTTGTATTTAGGGAAGTGTCTCCACACCGGGCCCAGCACTTCCACAGCATGGAGGCTGTCCTGGGATCCCCCATGAGCAGCAGTGTCTGGCATTTCTTCAGAAAGCACAAAGTTTTCACTGTCATTCAGGGGTCACACATCATTAGTGCAAAGATACCCATTTTTGGCACTTGCACTTGCATAAGGTGGGTCTGGCTTGTCCTGTTGAACAGCCGTTTCTGTTGTCCTCAATCTTTGATTTTTTAATGCTGTTAATGGCAGCTGGGGCAGGGAGAGCTGAAACTCTTCCTCAGTTTTATTTTGCATGCATGTACCTGATTAAAATAAATAATTTTCAGTTGATAGTTGAAATATGTTCGTTCTCTTCATTAATTGTGAAGTCCAGTAATAGCTGTATTTGTAAAAACCAGTTGACTGACAAGTTGTCTGTAATGAAATTTGTATTTATCAGCGAGTTGCTCCTCCTGCAACAGCACTGACTGGGGCTCCTTTGGAGAGAAAAGTTGCAAAGGCTGTTGTAAAGAATAGATTCAGATTATTCATAGGATTTCTCTAGATACCCCCCTCTACAAACACCATTTGAATTTGAAATGAGAACAGTCCTCAGAAAAATAAATATATAATGCAAAGAAATAAAAGTATCTTCTAGGGTGAAAGACATGATGGTTTCTTTTTATGGTCAAGATTTTAATCAAAATAATGTATCTGTAAGAACATACAAATTCACTCCATGCTTGGGTGGCTCTGAAGTTCTATTGACCGAAGTGCAAGTATGTGCTGCTGAAGTTTATAAATATTATAAAGTATATTGCCTTGATATTAAACATTTTAATATTTTAATAATAATTTAATATTGCTGAAAAGGTGTTTATGTTGACAACAGAGCCATTTTCCCCCTAGAATTTTAACTGTGTTTTAATTATCCTAATTAAACAAGTGTGCATTAACCTACAGCTGCAGGGACTGCTGTGTCACTGCAGAGGAAGTCACTGTTCTGTTTCTGTTGGTATTGCAGATACCTTACTCTTCAGCGTCTCCTGGGAACTACGTAGTAAGTACATCTGTTTGTTTGTTTGTTTGTTTGCTTGTTTGTTTGTGTGACATCACATTTAATTAGGCAGAAAACCAGTCCAGGTGTTGAGAGGAGCCCCCGTGTGCGTGCCTGCACCGAGGTTCTGCTCGTCCCTCTCCGGTGCAGGTGTTGGGTGTTCATCCCTGGAGCCACTGCCAGCCTGGCCAGAGCTGCCCCAGGGGCTCTTTGCTTCCAGCAGACGTTTTATAACCAACACAAATGTATTGTCTTGGATAATAACAGGCAAAAAACCCCCCATGCTTTCTGGGTAGCACGGTGTTGTGTCTGAGTTTCTCAACTTCTTCAGGAAAAAAAATACACAGGGCACTGGTTTGTCTCTGTCCCCAGAGATTAACTTTGTTTATTATTTATTGTTGTTGTTACTGTAGTACTTGGGATTATTTGTGTGTCTTTCTAAGGCAGATTGGACTGCTTTTATCACACTGGTGTCACAGAGTAAGGGAGAAGTCTTTGTTTGTTTTGTCCTTTATTTATGCAATTAGCTGTGGAAAAGGTTATGATTCTCTCAAGTGTCCATAACTGTAGTCCTCATTTTGCCACGTGTTCAGTGGAAACAGCCCAAACCTGATGATCTCCAAACCACTTCTTTGAGCTCAGACCTTCACAGGTTTCTTTCAGTGTGGGAGAGGTTTGTGGTTTTGCTCTCAACATCAGCAATCAGTTATTGTCAAAGATTTTAAAGATATTTTGGGAATATTTTGCCTCATAGAGAGAAAGTATTTGGGGTTGAGGGAAGGCGGTAGAGCTCTACAAGGGTGGTTTTTAGTCAAAGGATTTGTGATCTGGAGCTACACACTTTGAGAACTTAATAGGATTAATGTAGGTATAATGTATTAATATATAAGCATTTCAAGAAATATATAAGTATATATATTATTTAGATAGATCTTTTATAAATATATAAATATGTTCTCAGCATGAAAATAATTGATACCAGAAAGATTTATAAGTGCAGAAACTCAACAAACAATGAAAGTAAATGCAAATTTAAAATGAGAGGCCAAAGTTAATGAAGACAAGTAGCTTTTCCTATAAATGGTCCGTTTGTGGTTTCTGCTTCTCTTTATGTGATTTTGAAAAATACATAGAGCTTAAAAAAAATCAGGTTAGTGAACTTCAGTACCTAGGTATAGGGATAAAAAGTATATGGATAGCCTTTGATGCCTGTATGGATAAAATACGGGTATATTTATGTGAATAAAAAGTTTGTGGATAAAAAGTGTATGGTTAGATATCCTGTAAGCAGGCAGGAACAACTAAACCCTTATATTTGCTGCCACTGAAAAAGTATTCCTGTCTGAAACAGCATATCTGCTGTTTTAAATTATAACAAAAGAGATAAAGGTACAGTAATAGTCATACAGCAATTGAAACAATAATGTGTTACTAGCAATCTCTGGGTTTTTTTAAGGAAAATCAATATTTACGGACTTTTATTGACACAGACATTTTTACTGCAGTGCAAGTTGGTAGTTTTTCATGTTACTTAAGGTATTAGTGACTCTGGAAATATAGGAAGCAAAATGGTATGGGTCTGTTCTTCCTAAATGATTAGGATGATTAGAACAAAATTCCAAGAGAAATTCCTAAAGAACCTTAAAACTCCTGTTTAACAGCCAGCACAGTCTGTGTTCTTAGTCCTGCACAGATTTGTGCACAGATGTTATTCAATGAGTTTTTTTGTGTTTGGGGAATTTTTTTAATCTCTGATTTCATGCTAACTGAGATTACTTCCTGTTTCTAGGGTCCTCCAGGAGGTGGAGGGCCACCAGGAACACCCATCATGCCCAGTCCTGCAGGTACTGAAACGTACTTGGAAATTATAAAATTATAAGGATGTTAGGGGGCACACAAATTGTATATTTTAATAAAGAATCAGATAGCAATCAATTATTCAGTTTATATTTTCTGTATGAGGTTTTTTTCCCCTAGTTGCAGTCCTCTGCAGCTCAGGAGGGCAGTGAAGTTTCCTAACTTGCCATAAAACTTACTGCACCAGTATAATGTTTAAGTACAGTGCCATGGCTTTGGGGTTTTTGGTGGTTTTGGTTGTGGTTTTTTTGTTGGTTTTCTTTGTTCTTTTGGGCAGTTTGGGGTTTGTCTTTTTTCTGGTGGGGAGGAGGGTGTTGTTTGTTTGGGCTTTTTTTTTTTAAAAAAAAGCAACCTAAGGTAAAGATGTTTTGAGGTTGTATTTTCCAAAGCATGGAAACAGTTATAAATTGGCCATCTGTGAATTTCGCCAAGGTATTTGCTCTCCCCTGAGCCAAGCAGTTCAAGTATTCCCATGGCCTAACGATCTCATGTGCATTTTGACAGGAGCCAGCAGGACACGAGNGGTTTTGGTTGTGGTTTTTTTGTTGGTTTTCTTTGTTCTTTTGGGCAGTTTGGGGTTTGTCTTTTTTCTGGTGGGGAGGAGGGTGTTGTTTGTTTGGGCTTTTTTTTTTTAAAAAAAAGCAACCTAAGGTAAAGATGTTTTGAGGTTGTATTTTCCAAAGCATGGAAACAGTTATAAATTGGCCATCTGTGAATTTCGCCAAGGTATTTGCTCTCCCCTGAGCCAAGCAGTTCAAGTATTCCCATGGCCTAACGATCTCATGTGCATTTTGACAGGAGCCAGCAGGACACGAGGGAGAGCCAGGGCTGTGTCTTGCAAAAAGATCTGGGGTATAAAGAACTTCTTGCCAACCTCACTGAATATTAAAGAGAATTTTATATGCTGATTTTAATTTTACTTCAGGGTAAAAGCTTTCTGGTTTCCCCTTTTCCTTGGACACTATGTTAGAGTGTTCTAGTGATATGCTCTGTATATTATGCAATTACTTAATTCATGCGTAGGGACCCATCATGGAAAGATTTAAGTCGTAGACAAAAGCCTTGCTTTAACTTCCAGTGTACAAACAAATACTTTGGGCATGGAATGGTCTTGTGGAGGGTTTGGGTACGGAGTGCTGAGCCCTCTTTATTCTCTGTGCAGAAAAAACTGATTTTCCAGAGCTGCCAATATTTTTTAAAAATCGTGCTGTGCCCTTAGGATTGTATTGAGACTTTCCTGAGGTTTTCAGCATTTGGGTTTTTTTTTTTAAGCATTGCACCATGCTGTGCCATGAAGATCCATCAGACAAAGCCTGCCTCAAGAGTGAGGATCAGGGCAGTGTCACACTGAAGAGCTGGGTATACCCAAAGTCAAATAGACTGACAGGGATGAGAGTAAAAAGCTTTGGCTAATTCACAATCTGTGTAAGGAAAAGCTGTTTATCTTTTATTACAGATGGAAAACAAATTGCAGGAAGCATTGATAAGAAACAAACTCCTGTTTTATAGAGAATATTGAAGATGAGTGAAGTAATTTAGGACTCCAGGAAACAGGGTTATGGATTTAAATAGTTACAGATACTTGGTGATTTATAAACCTTTTAACAGTCATGCATAAAACTGGAGCCCAGAAGTAGTCACTGAGGGACCATGGCAATTATTTCTGTTCATAGCTCTGTTGTGTGGCAGCAGTGGGTGGAAAGGGAATAAAATCTTCCATTATATTGCCACTGGGTATCGGAGATTCAGGCACAGAAGTGACAGGAAATGTGTTAGGTGAGTAGTTTTATTGAAAATTTTGTATTAGTGCTTAAAATAATCTCTTATTACAGATTCAACCAACTCTGGAGACAACATGTACACTTTAATGAATGCTGTACCTCCTGGACCCAACAGACCTAATGTAAATACGAATTTACCTATATGTTTCTTTGAATTATTCAACCTTTTCTTTATCCAAACACGACGTTTTCTTCACGTGTCATTATGTCTAAGTTCTCCATTTTTATGGGCGGCCCTTCAGTTATGGACCTTTGGAAGAAACTCAAGTAGAATTTAAAAATAAATATGTAGAGATACTGGTAAATCCTTACGCAGTAAATTGTATATTGTTTTTGTCATAGTGTTGATGTCTTTAATTTTGCGAAGAACTAAATTTAAGGTCAATATCTGAAATTGGACAGAATGGCTCAAGTTGCACAGGTAATGTGCAGCAGTCAGGTTTTGAAAGCTGTTAATAAATGACTTAAATTAATAGTTTAAGGGTGTCATAAAGTTCCCTGTAGCTTCAGTGGGAGTAGAACTGGGTCAGCACCAGCAGATTGGAAAGTTGTACATGAAGTGTTGAAGTAAATAATGAATTATTCCTAAATTATAGACCAGCCTACAACAATGATAATCTCCAAAAATCATGAAAGTGACCAAAATAAATGATGATTTTTCAGTCTTCACATGAAAGACCTCCTAAAGGTCTGAATGGAACCTGAGAGTCCGTTCTTAGTCAGGGCTGGGACTGTGAATGTTTCCTTTACCTGGTGTTTTCTTTTTCTCTCCTGAGGAATACCTTCTCTTGGGTAGGTTATCTAAAAAATGCTTCTACAGTTTTTAATGCCTGCTCCTTTTGTAGTTTCCACTGGGACCTGGGTCAGATGGACCGATGAGTGGGCTGGGTGGAATGGACTCCCATCATATGAATGGATCGTTAGGTAATGACGGTAAATATTGCCTGCAGGGGGAATTGGCTGTGACAGGGCCATTGTCTGTGACTAGTTCTTGGAGGGGTGTGGAAGACTCTGTGTAAAGATCTCCTGAAAACTGGAAAAGGTGTTTATACATCACTGAGACAAAGGGAGAAACTTGAAGACATGATGAGAAAAAAAAAAGCCATCAAACCTCACTTAGCACTAGACTTTTTCTGAACAATTAAAATTCAGCAGTAGGTACCTGTCTCCTAATAGAATTACATTTTTTTAAGAAAGAATGTCCGTGAAATTTTAGATTACTTTGCATAAAGATGCTTTTTGATTTTACAGCCTTTCTTTGCCTATTTCAATACTAAAATGGATTCTTGGTTTAATTAATATTGATGCACATTGCATTCAGATCAATGAAAACCTGTGTAAAAGGCAGCCACAAATTTGTCACTTTCTACAGCCTGTGAATGATTTCTTAGCTAAAATGAAAAATTAAATTGAAACAGCTGTGGAATGATTTCACATGTACCTACCATGTACTTAGTTGTTTTCTTGAAGCTCTCCAGCTTTTTTAACCACAGCCCTTCTGCTAAATGTCTGTTTACAGCTCTGATGTTTACAAAGAAATATTTTCCTGATTTCCACCAAAGTTATTCCTCTGGACCATGAGAAAATAACTCCTAATAATGTTTATGTTTCTGATGCTTTTGTAGAGAGAAATCATATTCTTTCTCAGCCTTAATTTGCTTGTCTGCACCAAATAGTGAGATGTTTCAGTGTTCTCCCACAGCTCCATTTTTTGATTGTTTTCCTGGGATACTCTTCTAGTTTTGCATTCAGTACTTTTTAAGAAATTTGTCTGTCCTAAAAATAGGTGTGTTTTGCTGCTAAAATACACTTTTCTTGCTACATCCATCCTAAAGCTGCATTTCCTTTACTCTTGGCTTCACCTGAGTGAGAGCTACAGCACGTGAAAAAAAGTATTTTCAGTAGTCTCATACTTACCATATTTAATATCATTTGGTTTCTGTTACTCTGGTTCTCAGGATCATCTGGTTTCTTCTGAGAGATACTGTCATCAGTATGTGTCATGCAGAAAAGTTGATGTAGCCCCAAATTAATTGATTCAATTAATTATATTATACAGACTGTAAACTTTTAGTAAGTTGGTTATGGTTTAAAATACTTCTGTTACATTATATATTTGCTGTGAAAAAAAAGTATTGGATCAACTTCAGTTTAAAACTGATTAATTGTCTGTTTTAATTTAAGGCTCAGGAGACATGGACAGTATTTCCAAAGTGAGTATCTGATGAAATATTTGGAAATTTTTAGAATGTTCTACTCTAAAATTTTTTACTTTGTCTCTGTTACGAAACTATTTGTTATGCATCTTTATTATATTACATCACATCTATATTATATATAATTGTATCTAGTCCATAATCTGATTTATAATTTTGTCATCTTCAATACTAGTAAGATAAATGAAAACAGTTCTAATAATCAGTTCTAGTTTAGTGTAAGTTTTGGACAATGTCCTTAGGTTGTTGCAGGATTGCTTTTGTCACCTCTGAGGGGTAATGTTAATTAGGTCATTAGATTAAGTTCCCAACAGCTCAGTTTAGAAGGATTTTCAAGAGAAACACTATTTTGATATCAAAACCATTAAATAGTTGGAAATGGATGTGAGTTTAACCTGCAGGGGTTTTGGATCTACAAAAATAATGTTGTGATTGAATGCATCACTTCTTTAAAAATGAAACTGCCACATACATGATCATCATTAACTTGGGAATTAATGAGCTTGTTCGGTATTGGTAAATGGAGCGTGTATTCTTACATTTTATAACATTTTCAGGCTCTGCAAAAAGTGAAGTGATGGATGGAAATGACCATGTTGCACACTTGTGATGCTTCAATAAAATCCTCCAGTGAAATAATCACCATACAGCACTTTTTAAATCAATGTCCATGTTCTTTCTGCAGTATTTTATTGCAAGCTGCAGCATTTTTAGGGGGAAAAAAAGGCCCAAAATTTCCATTTCCATAGCATCATTTTGAAAGCCAGTATTCAACTCACAGTTATTAAGTATGTGCTAGTACCGGTTTCGGGAGCTCTGAAACCTTGGGTCCAGGTATTTACCTGGAAGTCTCGTAACATGGGAACCTTAGTGAATAACTCATGGAAATGACATTTGCTCCATGTCTTTTTCAGGTAACTGAAAGTAAAAATGCTGCCAATTTCAGGTGTAACAGAGTTGTTCATAGAAAATTAATTCCGTGAGAGCCAGTGCAGCTCACAGAGTTCAGAGTTTCCTACAGAAGATTTTGATTTAACTGGCTGAATGGCAGAACATAATGTTTTTATGAAGTAGATTGAAGGGGGCAGTAAATGAACTGAAATTATGCATATTAAATAAACATTAATAACCAGTGTTTATTGCAATGCCCGTGGAATTTTTGCAGGCATCAAAGGCACACTTGGTTTGGAAAAGCCCAGTTAGTGCTACAGTGCTAGACCCCAACTGGCCATAAAAGCAGCATGAGGAGTTACTATAAAAGGGATTTTGTCAGGAATGTGACCCTTTGGGGCTGGCATCCTGTAGCAACAGCAGAATTTCAAAGCTTAGTGCCACACAGAGCAAGATAAAATAGGGGTAAATCCCCTAGGAATGAGCAAAAGTGTGGGAACATCATTAAAATTAATGTGACGAGGGCTTAGTGGGTTTTAAACTTTATATTCATGGATTGTAAGGCCAGAGGGACTGATATCGTTTGTGTGGTATGACCTCCTGCATCACACAGGCAACAGGGCTTCCCTGAATTAATTCCTACTTAAGGTACAGTACCTGTGGCTGAGCTAGAGCAATAGGTTTTTTGATCTGTGGGTCCCTAAATATTTGCTAGTTACTGGCTTCCCTGAATAGCAGACTTAATTGTCTGATATTAATAAACTCATTAGGCTTTTAATGGTCATGCTTACAAATAATTTTGTATTGCATTCACTTTTTCTGGGTTAAAAAGAAAGCCAAGGGAAGAACTGTGATAGATGTTAACATTTCATCATGAAGTTCATGGCATCACTCCTCCCTTTCCCTGACTTACCTTTTCCCGTCACGAGTCCTCTAAGCAGGAGTCTTAACAGGGATGAAAAGGGAATTGTCCGTGCTCCAGGCATGGCAGGGGACTGCAGATCAGCTTTGTGAGGGCACCTGACTAATTGCAGTGTGTACAGCAATTGTATGTGAGCTGTTGACTCAGAATAATTTCTGTGACAATTACTTTTTTCACCCATTCTCTTTCTGAACGTTGCAGAGATAGTTGTGCACTTCTGTAAGGAAAAAAAGTAAATTATTTTCAGAAGGCTTTAGGTTGCTGCTGTTTCAGTAAACCGTGGCCACAGTGAGCAAAGACCACAGGGACAGGTCCCTGGAGGGGTCTGTGCAGACCAGATCCACCTTGTGTCTACCTGTGTGTGTGTGTGTTTCATAACGCACACATGTCTAGCACGCACTCACAGACATGGCTGCACTTAATCAAATGATTTAATGTGGTGACAGAACTTCTTCATACACCTGCTCCAGCATTTTATAGATTTTCCTGACTTCAGCAGAAGCAGATGCTGGCTATGACCTGAAAACAAGAGTTATAGGTAAACAATCCTTGCTTCAGGGAAGAAAACATTACTTTACAGACTAAAATTAGTGAGTGAATCATGCAGAGCCCTGCAGGGGCTGATTTTTCATCCTTGAAAACCCCAGTGCGTTGCACAGTGCACCTGAGTGCACCACAGTACTGTGTGAAACATGCATTTGGCACACCTCCTGGGGCTGAGAAGTGAACTGAAACCTTCAGCACTTCATCTGTATTTTAAATTCTTACTTAACAGAACTCTCCCAGTAATATGAGCATGAGCAACCAGCCTGGCACTCCCCGAGATGACAGTGAGATGGGTGGAAACTTCCTAAACCCTTTCCAGAGTGAGAGCGTAAGTATTTCGTTACATTGGCTCTTTTTTACTTTGTGAACCTTTATCTCTGACTTTTTGTTTAAAAAAAAAATGATAAATTGCAAGTTTTGTAGTGTGCTTGTAGTGCATGTTTTTTAATAGCTTCTAAAATTATGGTATTGATTTGAATAAAAAATGCTGTGCAAAGGGGAGATGAAACTGGAAAAGATTTACTGCAGAAACTTTTTCTGGGTTAGGAGGTCAGTTGCCATGAAAGAGCATGGTTTACACTGAAGTATGTGACTAGAGCACCAGCAGATCCCATGTTGCAAAGATGCCATGTGCTGTTAGAGCCCTAAAAGGCAAAGGTTCCCTCTAGTGTTCATTCTGGGACAAATTACCCTTTTCTTTCTTTTAATGGATAATTCTTGAGGCAGCACAGTGTGGTGGGAAACACAGAACAAGGCTGTGGTATTTCCATACTCTTGTGCCTGAAGCTGGGTTTCTAAATCCATGTTTAAGTCCCTAAATAGGAGTGTAACTTCATTAAGTGGTGACCTGCAGCTCAGGAATTAGAACAGTTAAACAGCTTCTCTTAGATCACAACACAGTTGGATTCTGCTTGTTGGCTGTTGGTGGGCACACGTTCAGGTTGTGTGGTGTTAGAGAAAATTGGCCCGTACAACCCAAAAAGGCCAGTGTTCCAATTCCTGCCAGAACCACAGAGCTTCCATTGAATGTGATCCCTGTTCGTGGCAGCCCCGGATTGTCATTTTGGCAGAGGTTGGTGGCTCAGGGCAGGCAAGGCAGGTCACCAAATTGAGGTCATGGGAGGAAGAGGACATCAGTGGTACCCCAGAGAAAATCAGTGTTCTCAGGCACTTACTGGATTCTGAATATTGCTCCTGAATATTGCTGTGCTGCCTGGAGGAGCCAGGGACCCAGTTTTCTCAAGGTTTTATTGAGGTGAGTGCCTACAAGGCTTGTGTTACACATGCCAGGTATATTCTAGTCTGCTTCCAGGTGCCAGTTCCTCTCCAACACGGTCGCACTGTTGTCCTTGAGAACCCTCTACTTTCTGATTCATATTCTGCCACTTGGCTACTCAGAACAAGCACTATTACAAAGTCCCTTCTCAGGCAGATTTGCTGTTGAGTTCACCAGGTGCTTTGGTTGGGGTGGGGAAAGGTGCTTGGCTAATAACAAGTTCAAAATCCCAAACACCTTGAGACTGTCATTTGTGTCTCGTCCAAAGTGTTTCCACAGGTACTTTGGCTCAGATATGGGAAATCACTTGAGCAGGTGCTTGGCTTTAAGTCTTTGAGCTGGAGTCCATTCTGTGTAGTTCACATGTCAGGGAAGACCCATCCAAAATGCTTTCTCTGTATGCTTTTACACTTGGAAATGGCCAACTTGGAACTCAAGCCTTAGCAGAATATTTATGGCATATCTAGTTTTGTAAAAGCAAATTTATCTTTCTGTTTCTTCTCTCAGTTTTCAAAACATTGATACTTCTTGCACTTGAACATTTTTCTCTACTTAGAGGGTTTTAGCCCAATTAAGTGCTTCTGCAGTTCTCAATTTGAAAACAAATCAGGTGTATAGATGTGCACTTTTTATGGGCATTGCGTTGTCTTGTTGATTATTTTAATGAAGCACTGCTAACCTGAGGGCAGCTGTGGCTTGTGTGAGGACTGCAGTTCAATTTGTGTCCCTGTAATAGTGTGACTTTGTGGTGATTGAATTTTTGGTTCCCACAAAGGACAGTGGCCACTGGCCCCCAGGTCAGCATGGAGTGACCACTAGACCCTGGTGCAGCTTGGCTCCTAAAATCAGTAACACCAAATAATACAGACCAAAGCCTAATTTAATCATGGTCATTCATGTCTTTGCTGCTTTCTTTCCACAAAGTGATAAAAAGCTCCCCAACATACTTCTGTGACTCAGCTGACCATGAATGCAGCCAGTGTACGTGAGACTAAGCCCCTGCCCAGCTGAATTCCCCCCGGCGCCAGCACTGGGCAGGAGGGGGCATGGAAAGCAGCAGTGAGGTATTTATTGGTTTACCACTTCACCCAGTGAACACTAAAACGGCCTCCAGGGGAGTTCCCTTTATCAACAGCAGCTGTGTTTGTACATGAGAGAAGCACAGCAGAAGTTACAAATTGAACTGCAGCCATAGCAAAGGCAACAGCACAAGTTCAGGAGGAAGCTCAAGGCACATGTTGCCATCTGAACCCCTTCCTGTGGTCCAAACATGGATTTAGTTGGCTGGAGTGGGGGAAAAGCGGTTGTTAAAATGTGGATTCCTCTTTTTGCAGTACTCCCCTAGCATGACAATGAGTGTGTGACCCGCTCACCAGTGTCCCACGAAGACCACAGTGAGTTGGCCCTCTCCAGAGAGCTACTGCAGAAGAAAATTACTCGTCCCAGTGTACAGTTTATCTAAAGGATCTCAGACACAATCAGACCCACCTGGTTTGTTTTTTTTCCCTACCATCTCCCCTGTTTTGTCAAGGAAGTGGGTCCCAAACATGCTTGAGACAATTGTCAAAAGTGCTGTGACAGAACTGCCTGAGGTGGAACTGCAAGACTGTCTGTGTGTGACATGTGTGGGTCAATGTCATGTGTGTGTGTGTGACACAGAAACACACACACACAGTCAGACACCCGCAGGACATTGTAAAATAGTATCACATGACATCGTAAGTAGAAATGAAAACTAGGGACTTCTATTCCATCTTTTTTTTTTTTCACGTTTACATTTTAATTATTAAAATTTGCTTTCCCTCTCCCCTCCTGAACTGTTTTATGTTCATATATCACTGCTTTATAAGTTATTTTTTAAGTGAACTCAAATGATAAATTCTTTTGATTTTGTTAATGTCTGCCATTATGGATAGGAATAAAATTGCTTGTAAGAGCTTTCATTAACTTGTGTTTGATACCAGCTACCCTGTGAATCACAAATTGTACTGTCTCAAGAAATAGAAGAAAGCTCATCTTAATTTTTTTGAAGAAATTTAATAACTTTCACCTAGTTTGGGGATTTTTTTTAATACTTTGCCTTTAAAAAAAAAAAAAAAAGAAGCACTGAAGGTTATTTTTCTTCTTTGACTGAAGCCTAATATCTGCAATATCTATTTTAAAAGGAAGCCTGAATTTGATACAAGCTTCTCAGTTTATATAGAGTACTATAAGGTTACTGTAAGTGAGCTCCAGTTGCTATAGAATCTAGCAATAAAGTGACAGGGCTTCTCCTGCCCTTGGAAGTGAGTTTTCTATTTAGCATGGTCTTCTGTAGGGATGGTAGTTAGTGGATATACAGTAGAGTCCTTGTTACCAAAACCCTTTCTAACAACTTACAGTTATATTTCCTATTTTCTGTGATTCTCAAATGAACGGTAACAGTCCATGGTCCTAGTTATAAGCAGCGTTTTGCAAACCCATTCAGTAAATCAGGTCACCCTGCTGCTTTTTGGGTGTGTGTCTTCTACCGTGTCTGCTGGAATTATTTCGCCCCAAACTTTCCAGTCAGCAGCCTTTTTTGAGCCCAAGTGTTGCAGTACACTCCTTATGACTACTAGCCTGGTCTTACCCTTTGCCATGAACAGAAGAGGAACGAAGGTCTGGGCCATTTTATTAGTGGGACAGCCTGCTAGATGTGAAACTTGGTAACAGAAGGGACAAAACATCCTAAAGGAAATGCTTCTAGAAGTCATCCCATGTCTCTTCAGGCAGAGCTCTGAAACCAAGGTTATGGTGCATTTATTTAGTCCCTAGTGATTCACAGCTCCCCCAAGAAAACGGGTTTTCAGTTTGTAGTGATCAAAAGGCTGATGAGGCAGGCACAAAGTGGCTCAGCAGACAAAAAGCAGATTCCTCTCCTTGCACTGGCATATAGGTGAGCCACGTACAGAGGAGGAACAGTTCTGGGATGTGGTGTGTCCATGTGCAAGGGGACTGTTTTTTCATGAACCTGTGATAAAGGAGCCTATGGGATGGACTTGTGGTGGTGGTAGCTGCGTGTAATGGAATGCGTAAGGGATACTACAGTATCCTAACTCATTTTTATTTCCATATATTAAATGCGTATTTAATATATGGAAATAAAAAACATTTAACACTTCACTGTCTTTTGGTTCTCACAAAATAGGGCTGTTCAAAGATGAAACTCTCTGAGGCTTTAAAATTACGTTAAAATATCGAAGATTCTGGTAGCATTACTTTTTAGTTATAAGAACTACTCTGATTAGTTGTGAACATCAACTAGATGATCATATGGTTTTGTGTTACCAGTGATTATGAAAGCCACATGCATACGCTTCCCTTTGGATAACACTTTTTTGCTGTCTCCAAAGATGCTGGAAGCCCCACTGTTGACTTGACTTACAAACACAAAATCGGGTGTTAATTTCCTCAGACCCTATGGTGTTGTCACACCACTGGTGTGTCCCCAGCGCCCCTAGAGTCCAGGGGTCCGTGCAGCCAGTGCTGACACATGAATTAGCCATGGCAGCCTTCCAGGAAGGCCCTGGGGACTCCTTTCTGCCCCGCTGCAGTCAGATGATGTCGCTGGCTCCTGGACTAAGGTAGGTTGGGGCTGTGCATCAGGTGCCAAACCCCATTCACACACCAGCTAAGTGTGCTGTAAGGCACCTTTGAAGGAGGGAAGTCTGACCTTCAAAGCTGTGCAAGGAATTCTCTTAAACGGAATTGCCACCATATATTGGATATTGCTATCAAAATACATTGTACAAGAGTAAAACATCCTTTCGGGCTCGTAATTTACTCAGCATGTCCCACATTTCTCATACCCATGTAGCCCCACAGACGGCAGCTGATTTCACTGCTGCTTTGTTCAAGGCTGTGCCCAAGCTAAACTAGGCTTCTGTAGAGACTAGGCTTTGCAGCTCAACCATTAGAAAACAAGCTTATGTGCAAATTACCCTGGATTATATTTTTTAATATACACAAGGCTTTTTGCTTGTCCATTTTTCTTTCTTTTCCTTTCAAATAATTGTACAATTTTCATCGTATCTAGAGTATCAATGTGGAAAGACTATTCCCAGGCACTGAGTTTTTGCTCCTACTTACGTTTCTTATGCTCCAGATGGCAGGAGCAATGTGGCTACTGTTTGTATCTGTCCTTATGCAACATTATTGATATGTCAGAACTTGTCCAGCTCTGGGAGGAATTTTATTTTAAGTGGTGCAGGATAGTTTTTTCTACATTTGCTTTTTAGATAAATTTTGCTCTTTTATATAGAAATAAGTAGATGGTGATTCTGTAAATAGGTCTTTCAGACAAGGTTAAAGTAAGTCTTTTTAAAAACAGAAGTGATTAGATCTTAGAGTAGAAGAAATAGGGAGTAAGAGATCTCTCATACTGTGAGAACTGTGGCAAATTTCCTGGCCTTGTAGAAATCAGGTGAAATTAGCATTCAGTTGCTGCATAAGCTTCTGAAAAGCAGGATTCATACCCAGATTCGTCTCCACATCACCCAGATTGTATTGCCACGTTTAAGTCTAGTGTAGGCAAAAACAGGGCCTGGGGCAAGGAAGGAGCTTCTGAATCACAGGTAGAGCACGTGGCCTGACATGAATTAACAAAATACCTGGATATTTGCATGTATGCATTGAGTTATTTTCTCAATTGTCTGAGCATGAGAAAGACCTGCAGCTGCACCCCAAAAAAACCAAAAGTGCCATTTCTACAGGTGACATATGGTCAGAGAGTTTCAGACTTTCAGCCTGTTCCCCTTAATGCAGGATTAAATGTCTCATGTCCCAGAACATCCAGCTGCTCCTTTCCCTTCCGACAGGAATATGCAATGAGAAACACGTCAGCTAATTACTTATTTTGAATCATTCCAATTGAGAAGGAGGTGCTGGAACTTGCTTCTTTAGGGATGCTTCTTGAACTGTCTGGAAGCCTTTTGAATTTTAGCCTGTTCTGTGCCTGGCAAATTAAGTACTGCCTGTACAGATGATTTAGGATTAGGTGAGCAATTTTGTTAGGGAATAGTAGATACTGGTATTCAGTGTTGAGCGTTTTTTTCTTTTTGTTCACCCTTACCAGTCAAAGTAACTTTTCTGCTGTTACACATTGCACCAGTTCCTATTTGTTGTCAGTTAATTATTTTTGAGTGTCTTGCCCTCTTCCTAGTCAGCTCTGATCTGTTGTTATGGTGGCTAAATATTCTTCAATATTTGACCCTACACATTTGCACTTCAACAATGTAAAATAGAGCTTAGTGATGTAAAAAGTAAAAGTAAATTTTTTTTTCTTTAAATGAGTGTAAGTGGTGATGTAACTGTGGCTCCTGTCACAGACACACTTGGGTTTGCTTGGGCATTATGGATGGGAATCCTGACAAAGCACATTTTTCAAACAAACCCCAAAAACTATTTCAACACTGACATCTCACACAAAGGATCTAATTCAGGATTTAATGATCCAAAACCACTATAAAGATTTAGAGATAGATGAGTTAAAGTTCTATTTTACTGTGTGCAGCTCTCTCTACTTTGCAGTTATTACTGACAGTCCTAGAAGCTGCTGCTCCTGGCAGTTCTGCTGCTCGAGCTTGGATGAAACCACTCACATGAGGTCATGTTGTGGATGGGACTTCATCCTGATCTGGGTCAAATACGTAACTTACCTGAGGTGTGACGTATTTGGCAGGTGCAACATACAGAGGGTCTGTTGAAATTACTGAAACTATGTTTAAACCTGAAAAATAAGAATAAAGTATTTAAAATAATGCTCTGAGTGCATGCCTGCATATTGTCTACATAGTTGAAACAAATTACAGTACCAAATTTGGGGAAGAAAAAAAAATCATCTCAGCGTATTAGAACTCTTGTCTTGCCAACAAGTTCACCTTGGTTTGGAATTAAGTTCGTGCATTGTTAATTTTAAACAGATTTAAGAGTCCGGTAGTATCCTTCAGGAAATTAGGAAAGTAGGACTGTAATATCCTAAAACCGTGCTTGAGCACGGACAGTCTAGAGCTCAAATTAAGTCTTTCCTAATCAGGCATTATTTCAAAGATTTCACCAGTGCAGGAGTATGTTTATATACGTACTGACATGTGAAGCAGATTTGGCTTTCTTCTGTTTCTTATTTAATTAGAGTTTTGTTCTCTACTACATTAAGTATTTTTGTGAATTTGTCCTTCCACCTTGTTTTCAGTTGTGCAGCCATAGTTTCCCCAACACAGCCAACAGCTTCGCAGTTTTAGTCCAAACTTCTGTTTGGTCGCTGTTCATTTAAGCTTAAAATGTGTAAGAAAGCCTCTCATGTAATGGGAAAACTTGCCATAAAAATGTATAAAAGTTTTCTTGGGTACATGTTTTCACATTTAATAAAAATGCGGTTTTCAGTTATAATTTGAAATGGTCACTTCCTAGCCACTATTTAATTTTTTGTGTGCAAAAGAAATCGAGAGAGAGAAAAAAATCACTTTTAAAATTTTTTTTTATTTGTTTGAATTCAGCATCATAAATATTTGCTGAAAGATGTGGTTTTGGGGGAAATCAGATCAAAAAGAGATTTTCTGCCTAAATTTTTACAAATCACAGCTGGACTTCCTGTTGAAAGCTCCTTCCGCATCCCCAAAAGAGTGTCACGTGACATCTGATTTTTGTGGCTTTGCACGAGCCTGATTCACAAACAGTGGTTTAATGTGTCTGTTCTGTGTGTCTCGTGGAGGTTCTGCAGTCTCAGGAGGGTGACTGAGAGGCTGAGCAGGCTTGTCCCGGGGCCGATGGCTGGGGACTGGGTCACTGTCCTCCAGAACCAGGGTGTTCGTGTATGCTACCTCGCTGTTCTCTTGAGAACTTGCACAACTCTTCTTGCCAGTAGGTTCTGGGGATCCTTTCAGACTTTACGTTGCTGAGACCAGAAGCTTGAATTTGCTGTGAGAAATTCCTGGCAGTTTTAGCAATGGTTTTTATAGGGAAACAGCTCAAAACATGGGGATTTTGAGAGGTGGTGCATTTTCTCAATGCCCTGGGTGAGCTTGGAAATAGACTGTGCAGTTTAGGAGTTTGGGCTGTTACAGAGATACTGAAATCATGAGGAATTGCTTTTGATGGGAAAAAGTATTCCTGTGGAACAACTGTTCCCATCCTTGAGGAGTCAAATTGTCAGCTGGGTGAACTGGATCTTTTAGGCTTTTTTTCTTTTGTTTAATCTTCATGTTTTATCCTCTCTTGTTTGGATTTTCCCATTAAATGTACTGTGCCAGATCACTGCACAAAAGTAAGAGCATTTTGCCCAATAAACATGCAGAAAGTTGTTCACATCTGTAAGTAAGGCCCTGCTGTAGAGTTCATTTTGTTATAGAGACTTTGGTCATAACAACAGTGGCAGTGCAGCATCCTGAGAGCTCTCACTGCTCCAGATCAGGAAAGCTGGCATCACACAGACTCCCACTGACATAAAATAGCGAGAAATAAAAGCTGATTCTTGCAACGCAGATTAAAGGAAAATAAAATTCCAAATACAGGATGTGTTTAATTGAGATAGAAATATACTAAGGCCATCTCTTAACAGGAGCACAGAGCACATCCAACAGCATAGAGGCAGTGTTGCTAAATTGTTGTCAACATTCAAAAGCAGGTATAAGCTATTTTCATTTTCATTTTTTGAGTCTGTTTTAACTTTTCTGATTAACTTGTAGTTTTGATTTGTATTTACATGAACAGGTAAGGAAGAGAACACAAGTTCCTAAACTAGGGGTGGAATCACAAACATGGAAGAGTGGCTTAAATAAAGGTGGAGCTTCCAGTTAAGCTGAGTTAAGAGTCAAGTAAATTTTTATATTCTTTTCCAGGACAAAAAGCATCCATACAATAAACATTTGTAGCCTTTTCATGGCTGTTTGAGAAGTGTGACTCAAAATNATTTTGTGCATGTTTGCCTAAAACTACAAAAAAACCCTTTTTTTTTTTAACTGAATTGCTGTACACGCATCCAGTTCTGGTGGGAGAAGGAGGAAGATTTGATAGCTGGTGGGTTAACATATTTATGTGAATTACTTAAAGCATTGGTAAACTATTGTCAACTTTGTTCACATTGCACAAGATACTCCGTGTAATCTACTGCTGGCATTATAACCTCTGTGATCCATGCATATTCTGTAAATTCCTGTAGGTTTTGTGTAAGAAATCTTGTCACCCCTGCTTCCTACTGTAAATTCTTGTTTTGAAGCAAGAGGTGGCATTTGATTGTACAGCCATGTGTATTATATGCTACAACAGTCCTCGTTCTGTCCTCTAGACTAACTGTCCACATAGAGTTGAAGCTCTGTTAAGCACGTATGGTGGTTTCAGAATTTATTTCAAGCAGCAGGTCTATAAGCCATTTCCAGGAATATTCAGTGTAATGTAAGGGAATTCAACCCAGTTCATACCCTTTTGTGAGCGCTGGGGGTTGGATTTTAGCAGGCAGCTGCAGGTTGGCAGGTTCTGTGGCATCCCGGCTGCAGATAGCTGCACACCTGAGAGGCACCACACCTGTGCAGGTGTCCCCAGGCAAAGGGGTGCCCCAAGAACAGCACCTGGGCAGGCTGCTGCCTTACAAAGACACATGAGCTGCTGTCTTGGTTTTTTCCCATAAACTGATCAGTGCCAAGACTGAAACCCACCTCCAAGGGCACGCAGGAGGTGCGGCACTGCCTCTGTACTGTGTCCTCCTCCCCACCCACCCCAGGCTTTACCCACCGTGGTGTTTTAAGGAGAATTTAACTCTCTGTCTGTTTATTGAGAGAGAAAAACAACCGGAATTCTTGGACTCTGGATTCTTTTTTATAGTATTTTATGATGTACAACAAAGACCTGAACATGTCTGTGTGTTCTTTGCTGGTTTCTGACATCAGAAATTCAAGTCCTGTCTAATCTGAAAGGCAGTGATGGGCAAAGTGAAAAAGCTTGGAAAGTTGAAGGGGATTCTTACTTGGATTATTTTAAATTCTGTGCTTTTATTGATAGCTTGAATGACTAGGTTAATTTCTTGAATCAAGGCGGTCTTAATGACTTTGCACCTTCACCCTTTCATGTAAGACTTTGAGAACTTGCAATAAATGTTCCTCACACTTACAGTCCGATTTGTAGATAAATTCCTTATATTTCTAAGATCAAAAAATATTTCTACAGTTACTTTTGCCCTTTACAGAGAACAACAGGGCAATCCCAATCCCATAATCCCAAGTATTTGTAGGTGTATTTTAGACAAAGAACTACTTTCAACATCATAAATGAAACTAATATTCAATGTTCCAGTCTCTGGAAGTAAAGGAAACCTCAGTAATTTTGCAAACCAGCAAGAATTAAACTTGTCAATATAAATATTAATGTAGAAAGTGCATGCAAAACTTGATACTGCCTCTGACCTTAAGCATTAATATTGATAATATTGGGGATCTCACAAATGTTGTGTGTTTCAGAACCACTGTATTTCTCCTCAGTGTGTGCTTCATCTTCATTTCCGACAGCTACTGCAAAGAGCCAATCCATGCCATAGCCAAGGCGTGGAGAGTCAAAGTTCCCACAGCGTCATAAATACGTGGACATGTGTGTGTGTTGTGTTAGGATGGGTAACCACTCCAACTGCAAACTCCCCCAGACCGTGTGTGTATTGTCAGAGCGTCTGGGATGGTTTCAGGAGGGCAGCAGCCCGTGTGGACAGTAGGTACTGCACACTGCCCGACAGCAATCCCATCCCACGCGGCGTCGGGTCTGCTTTGGGGGAGCGTCATGAAGTCAAGCCTCACTGTTTTATCTGTGAAAGTTCCTTGCCGGACTGGGAGCTGCAAAGGCACGGATGGTGTGGGTCACTGACCCAGAGCATGTCTGGGCTGGAGCCTCAGGCAGGGCTGTGACAGTTTGTCATGGTGATACTGTGCCACCACATCAGACTTGTTTCCGCTCCACTCTGCAGCCTGATTCATCCTGCCATAATCTCTACTGGCTGCAAATGACCAGCCTGGGTCTCTTGGGTAAGTCAGAGGAGGGACAGGAGGGGAGAGGCCTCTGGAAGATTGTGTTACAGCATCAGTTGCCCCACCACTGATGAACAGCTGGAATTAGGTGGGATGAATCCAAGGGTTTACAATTGGCTTACATACCTCTGCACAAAAGTGCATTTATTTGAGCTGGGTAAGGGCAAGAATAATGCAGCTCCTTTGAACCTGAGTCCAAGTGGCTTACAGATGAGTTCCTGAATTCAGTCTCAAACATGAGATTTCTGCCCCAAAATTGCTCTTTTCTTTCATTTTTACTTCAGATTTTATAAACAGGTCTAACTTGAACTAATTTGTTGGAGCATTTCCTGAAGGTTTACACCTGCCTAGAAGTGCTCACCTTTATTTGTTACGTGGGCTCCCTCATTGCCTGCACTGATTCATTTATTGTAAGCAACACATGAAGAAACCATTGCATAGATCAGTCAACACCAGCAATAGCATATGCAGGTTTTAAATTCAGCTGTGAGCATGTAACTACGGTATTAATGATCATACTTCCCAGGTGTGGCTAAAGATTCCTTTCCTGAGAGCTTTAAGGAACAAATCTAGGAGCTCCTGATGGAGGATTGAGATGTAGCAATGGCAGGTTATGAGGGCTCGGGTTTTGTTTTTGTAAACTTGTGATCCATGTATTGTGACTACGCGTGCTGGTTTGGAGATGGAGGAACATCCCATGTCAGTTAGAGCAGATCTCTGCAGGCAGCGTTACTGTGGGTTGGCAAAGCCTGTTTACAGCAGGTTCCACCTCAGGCTTGCACCACACCCACCTTGTTCTAGTTCACCTTGATACCTTTCTTGATTCCCTGTTGGTACGAAATCCTGACAGCAGTTGTACCAGTTCTTGTTGCAAGCTGAGGAACAGCTGAAGTTTAAAAACGCAAATGTCGTAGCTTGCGCCTTTCACTCTCATGAAGTGTCCTCATTCTCGCAGCTGGGCTGGGACAGCAGCTGCCTCACAGTTACCATGTAACTCCATCCCACAAAGCTGGGTGTCATTTTTTGTGAGTTTAACAGGAGCAGTATTGATCCATTCACTTAATTCCCTAAGTTGTGAGTCACTCAGTGCTGGAAATGATATGCACCTTGTGCAGCTATGAATAGAAAAATCGAGAGCTGTACTTTATGATGTGCTGGTACAATCCCTGCTCTGCTGTTCAGTATTTTGAGTGCTGAAGTTAACGAAAATGTTACCTTCATGGATTATCTCAGCCTCAGCTCTGCATGAAAATGGGTGTGAATTTCCAGTTGCTGTTCCTGGTTTCTCTGTGAATTCTGAGCCAAAGGTAAAACAGTGGGAGAGATTGTTGTGGCACTCACTGACAGCTTTCAGATGCATAAGGCCATTCTGTCTGTGACCTGACACTGTTCCAGTCTTTTCACTGGGTCACCATGCTGTTGAGTATCTTGTTGGGTGTTGTCAGCCAGTGGAGGAAAGGTGGACGAGCTCACCACCCAGGAAGGGTAGAGCAAGTAGCAAGTAACGAGCTATCTTCTCCGGCAGTCATTTATTTGTAGTGCTTTGCTTTCAATTAACATTTGTACCTTCAGTTAGTCTACTGTTCAGTATCTTGAGGTGGTATGAGCAGAAATATATGAATATATATAATTTACAAGAAGTATAGGCTTGTATTGTGCCTTTGTAATTCTCTTCAGCTTCAGTATCTATATGCTACGAGCAGACAAACTTCTTCCCTCTTTTGGGGTGTTCTTTACTACAACAGTAGCTGATGGCTTCATTAATACTATTTTAGTCTTCTGGGGCTAACATTTATGTTTTTCTGGGTGAAAATGCCATAGTGCCCTCAGCAGACATAAGCACAATGACATAACACTGCAGTGCATGCTGTCTCTCAGCTTCTCTCTCCATGTGCTTGCATGTTGGAATTCAGAAGTGCTGCTGTATAAATTGCTACATTATTTACCCAATACAGGTGTTCTTCTGCATCTCTTTTTAGCTCAGAACTCCCGTTAACTTGGAAGTTAGTGATGGCTCCAAGAGGGGTTTTGGAAGCACAAAGGATGCAGGGAGCAACTCTTAAGTAGTTTACAGGCTGCCGTAAATGTCTTTTCAGCAAAGAAATGTAGCATTTTAGCAGTAATTTCCTAGTGAAAACACTGAGCGTGCTTATCACTTAAGATGTTAAGGAAAAAAAGAAGTGTCAGACTGTGTAATTGTATCTCATCTAACTTTGACACTTAGCCAGTTTTATCTACGTGTTCATGCTACACCCACCAACACAGACCTGAAAGGTGACAGCCTTCTCTTAGTATTTATTGCAGCTACGCAAGAGGTCACGGTTTTGCAGAGGTCCTGTTCAGATTTTTTGTTCCTTCAGTACATTTTCACTGCGGAGGTATTTTTCTATATAGTTACCTGAGGCTTTCTTTCACCAACCAAAAGTCTGTAGCCCTCTGCACTGTGAAAGGCAAAGCCCTGTGGGGACACAAGGGCTTCACACTTGCCCAGCAAATTAGCAGAAATTTCACCCAAGCCATAGAAGCCTCTTATGTTAATCTCTGTTTATGTAATTAAAGCAATTAGGGGTAGGAGCTTCAGGAATAATGAGGTCTCTATCCTCCATTTGCTCTCTCTGTACTTCATAGGGATTTTTCCAAGGCTCAGCTGTGTCTCTTCAAACCAGTGCAGTCCAAGCATCGTGTGAGGTGCAGTTTATGGAGATAGCATTGGAGCATGAAAGATTTACTTCTGGTAGCAAGGAATAACACGTGTCCCTGTGGACATGGGCACTTGCAAACAAGTCTGATACCAAGAATTAAAAAAAAACAAAAAAAACCAAGATGGTACCAGTACATCAGACTCTGTTCTACAGTGGGGTTTTTAGCTTTTGTCATTTGTATTTTATTTTGTGAAAAAAGGAGTTGGGGGGATCTCAGATCACATGGGGAATATTAGAAGTATATCACTCAACAATCATTTTATAAAGTCTAACTTCAAAATGCACTATGATTTATTACAAAAGTATATTTTCTTCTGTTTGCCGACATGGTGGTTCCATTGTGTGATAAGTTAAACTCAGCAGTTAATTTGTTGCACTGCCTGGCTGCATGACTTCATCCAGTGTACATACGTACCTGTGCAGCATTACTTTTGGGGTTTGTATTTGAATTTGCAGTATTGATTATTATTTTTGTATTTTACTTTGCCTCTGTTATTGGAATTGTAGCAAACATAATTTATACATATGATTTTACAACTGTTTTGCAACTGAAAAGTCTCCTTTAAATTGTAAAGTTTTATTGATGGATACTCATTAAAATGTTATAAAAATTATATTAACAATTGTTTTGTGTTTTGATGCTCTCTGTACATAAATATATGTCTATTTATCTGTTTAATGGTGCTTGTGTCTTGCAATTTTGGATACATTTTAGAATAAAGTTTCATTTTACAAGAAGTAGTTGTATTTTCACAAGCTGTGTCCAAAAAAAAATACACCTCACTTTTTTTCCACAAATGACTAGGGTTATGAAAGAGGCATACATAAAACATTTATAATTTCAGGCAGTAATATATTTGTTTCAGGAATACAGAAGTATGCAGCCCACAGAGATGCACAGGTGTATGCTGCAGTTGATTTACTGCAGTAGCTGACATCTGTATTTAAAATGTTACCAAAAAGATGCATTTTGGAGCAATTCTTGCTGTCTCTGATGGCTTTGCAGAAGATTTATTCACATCTAGAACTGAGCTTATCTTGTGTTAACAGGAAAAGATACACAAAGATGCTTCCCAGAGGCTGCCCTCTGTCCACCTACCTTCACCTGTTGGTACTGCCACAAAAGGTACTTTTCCAGCTGGGAACCACTGAAAAACACAGATCCCCTCTGTGAACTGGGGCCAGTAATTTAATTTCTGTTAATTTTTTTAGCTGTGAAAGGAGAACAGTATTGACTTTGCAGGTTATTTTCTGAGCTCAAGTGTACCAAGGGCTGTAAAATACTCCATTACAGCAGTGGAGACTGTATAAAAAGCTCCAGTGGCTCCTCTGCAGTTCATTACACTCCTTCAACTTCTTGCTCCTTTAGCTGGAGGGCAGGAGAAATGCAGCTTAGGAAAGCAGAGGCTCATTTGGGAAACTTTTTCAAATACCAGCTTTCCCGTGCTCCAACAGAAACTAGAGAAGTTACCTTTTCTGTTTCTCTAAAACTCCTCACCCCAAGCACGTACTCCTCCACACAGTCCAGATGGTTTTAGATGTGAGTGGATTTAGATTTTACTTTACCTCTCTGTGATTCTGGAGGCTCTGTAGCTCCTCATCTCACAGCAGAGAACAGATCCATACTGGACCAAGTGCCTGGTCACTGGGACTGTTAAATGGAGGTGAAAGCCACCTGTGGAAGAAGAACAAATGAGCATTATCTTAGAGAACAACTGAGTGTGACAAGGTAAACCTGAAAACAAAATTACAACTTACTGGCCTAGACAGGCAAAACACATTTTATTGGGTTTTTAAAATAGGAAAATGTTTAGCTCTGTTTACAGGCTCTCTTTCTGACATCCAGGATCCATGGCATGAGAAGCTGGTAACCTGAGTTTTTCTCATCTGAATTGAGTAGATGAGGAAGGAGAAAACACTGGCTGCAAACCTTTTACAAACCCTGTTCTGGCAGCGAGACAGAGGTGTGTCACTGCCACTTCCATCAGAGTCTGTTTTTTCCCTTCACAGAAGCCAAAGGAAAGAGATACCAATACAAACTGTGTTTTTCTGAAGCAACAGAGTGAAAATCAAGGTAGAGAATAGCACAGCATGCTGATTTTCACAGCCAGGATCCTCTGGAATGCCGCTAGTGCGATGGTACAGCCATCCTGTTGCTTGCTAGAAGAATATGTGATGCAGAAACAGCAATAGCTGTGCAGTGATAGGAACAGACCGTGCAGGGAAAAAAATCCCTGCTGCACAGAGCAGCTCTGTCTTGGTTGGTTAAAATCCAAATTTTCCTGACTGTTAAGGTTAAAGCTGGATCTTTAACAATGCTTAAATGAACAAGTGTTCACGATACAAACTCAGGTAGTTACGTTTTCAAGAAACGTGGGAAGCATCTAATTGGAATAGTAACTACCAAGAGGAAGGGCTGTAAGAAAAGGCTACAGAAAAGTCTTGCTGCTGTATTAAGACTGTGTGCAGAGTCAAATACCATCTGCACCAACAGCATGGTCTTTACAGTGGACAAGTCCAAACCCCGATCATCCCCACAGTGGCTGAGCCCTCCATAGCAATAGCACTGTATCCATGGCAGTAGTAAAACAGTGACCCTGCTGATGGATCCAAAAGTGATTGTTCTGCTCTTCCTAAGGTTGTATTTTCACAGTGTGCAAAAACAGCAATATTCATACCAGCCATGTGAGGGGGAGGAGGTAAGAAAAGAAGCTTTCTGTGAGCTCTCCAGCTATTGACTCCTGCAGGAATATGTGACTGAGGCCATGGGCACAGAGGTGGGCATTAAAACATCTGCACCAGCACCACCAGTGGCTCACCTGCCTCTGGAGATGGGAATGTGTCTCTTGGACATGTCTGCTGGGCTGTCAAGTTGGTGACAACATGAGCAGGCAAAGCTTTAAAAAAAGGAAATAAAAATTAAAATACGACGCTGATTGTTATGTGTGGTGGCAGCACGCAACAAACCCACCAGTGGCTGGTGCCAGGCCATGAGGTCGCCCCGGGGGTCCCAGGGCAGGGATGGTGGGACATGACTCCATGTGCCCTAAACACACCTGGCACCCCTCGGGCTGCAGTTGTCCAGCTTGGAGACAGCAAGGGCTGCAGGGAGACCTCAGAGCTCCCTCCAGTGCCACAGGGGTGTACGAGAGAGCCAGAGAGGGGCTTTTTACCAGGGCATGCAGTGACAGGACAAGTGGGGATGACTCCAAGTGGAGAGTAGGTGGGATATTGGGAAGGACATCACCCTTGTGAGGGTGGGCAGGCCCTGGCTCAGGGTGCCCAGAGAAGCTGTGGCTGCCCCTGCATCCCTGGCACTGTCCAAGGGCAGGTTGGACGGGGCTTGGAGCGCCCTGGGCTGGTGGGAGGTGTCCCTGCCCATGGCAGGGGGTGGAATGGATGGGCTTTGAGGTCCTTTCAACCCAAACCATTCCATGATCCCCCTCGGCACCAGCACCCCAGCCCCTCATCCCAGACACCTCCTTCCCCTCATCCCAGATACGCCTTCCCCTCAGCCCTGGGTATCCTTTTCCCCCCTAATCCTGTGAAACTCCTCAGCCTCATCCCTCGGTAACTCTTTCCCCTCATTCCTATCCTCATTCCCCTCATCCCTGTCCCTGTCCCCTCATCCCTGTCCCCATTCCCCTCATCTCTGTCCCCTCATCCCTGTCCCCTCTCCCCTCACCCCGGCGCTCCGGGCGCTGTTCCCGGCCCGTCCCTCAGCCGGTCCCGCCCCATCCCGGCGGGCGCCGATCCCGGCGGCGAGACAGCCCCGGGACAGGACATTGCCTGCGGGAGACGAGGGATCCGGGACATTCCCTGAGGGAGATCTGGGACAATCCCTGAGGGAGATCCGGGACATTCCCTGAGGGAGAGATCCAGGGCATTTCCAGAGGGAGATCCCTGCAGTCCGGGACAGGACCTTCCCTCACGGCGGTCCGGGACATCTCCCGAGGTCGGTCGGGACATTCCCTGAGGGAGATCGGGACATCCATCGCGGTCGCTGTCCCCATCCCCGGACAGGACAGCCCCATGTCGCTGTCCATGTGCCAGCGGGCGCTGCCGGCCCACGCCGGGCCCCGCGGCTCTCTGGGCTCCGGGGCGCTGCTGCGGTGGATGGACACGGCGGCCTGCCTGGCAGGTACGGGGGAGAGACAGCATCGTGGGGGTAACAACAGCGTGGGGATAACAGCGTCGGGATATGGGGATAACAGCATCGGGATATGGGGATAACAGCGTCGGGATATGGGGATAACAGCGTCGGGATATGGGGATAACAGCGTCGGGATATGGGGATAACAGC
>VWZG01007979.1:0-30225 GCA_013396735.1 Grallaria varia | reverse complement strand
GGATATGGGGATAACAGCATCAGGATATGGGGATAACAGCATCAGGATATGGGGATAACAGCATTGGGATATGGGGATAACAGCATCAGGGTATGGGGATAACAGCGTCGGGATATGGGGATAACAGCATTGGGATATGGGGATAACAGCATTGGGATATGGGGATAACAGCATCAGGGTATGGGGATAACAGCATTGGGATATGGGGATAACAGCATCAGGATATGGGGATAACAGCATCAGGATATGGGGATAACAGCATCAGGATATGGGGATAACAGCATTGGGATATGGGGATAACAGCATCAGGGTATGGGGATAACAGCATTGGGGTAACTACCCCTGCCTGTCAGGTATGGGAATAGCCCCATCCCACTGCCTGCCTGGGAGGCACGGGGAACACACTGGGGTATGGGAACAGCCTCGGGATACGGCAACAGCCCTGGGGTACGGGAACACCTTGGGGTACGTGCGCTGGGGGAGCCATGGGGAAGGGTTCAGACCATGGGAGGGAAAGTGTTCGAGATTTCACTGTCGGGACGGAGCCGCTCAGGGTCCTGCAGCCCTGTCATCCCACAGCCAGGGCCATGTCCTGCACTCATGCAGTGTCCCCAGTGCAGGAGGCTCTGTGCCCTCTGCACACCCTGTTCCACTGCTCACAGTGAAGTTCCCCCTCACAGAATCACTGTCTTGAGCTGGGAGGGACCCACAAGGACCATCCAGCCCACACCCTGGCCCTGCACAGATGCCCCAACCTATCCCACCCTGTCCCTGTCCCCTTGTCCAAACCTGGATCTCTGGCAGCCTTGGGGCCATGCCCACTGCCCTGAGGAGCCTCTTCAGTGCCCACCACCCTCTGGGGAAGAACCATTTCCTGATACCCAACCTAACCCTGCCCTGGCACAGCATCAGGTTGTGCCATTGCCTCCTGTCCTGTTGCTGGGCACCACTGGGCACAGCCTGGTCCATCCTCTTGGCACCCACCCTTGGGATATTCACACACATTGATGGGGTCCCCTCTCAGCCATCTCTTCCAAGGCTGAGCAGCCCCAATCCCCAGCCTGTCCTTCTATGAGAGATGCTCCAGCCCCTTAATCACCTTTGTCACCTTCCTCTGGACCTGCTCCAGGAGCTCCGTGTCCCTCTGGAGGAGCCCAGGAGATCTGGGCGGCTCAGTTTGGAACAGGCACCGCAGGGTGAGGTGGCTGGTGGGGCTGGAGTGGAACATCAGATCTTGGGGGAAAGAATGAAGGTGATGGGGATGTGAGGGTGAGGAGAATTTAAAAAAGAGAGCAACAGAAGGGGAGAAAAGGGATGGGGAAAGAGAAGTTAGAGAAAAGTACTAATTTAACATTATTGGCACATGGATGCCAAAGAAAAAGGGACCCTGCCTTGGGAGAGTGTTAGACTGGGTGATCTCCAGAGGTCCCTACCAGTCCTTCACAATTCTGTGATCCCAAGGTTCTGTGAAACAGCCACAAATCCAACCAGCACGCAGAGCACTCCGTGTCTGATGTAACTCAGCTCCATAAACTTCTGAAATCTCCTCACTACTGGAACTAACTTTTAATTGACTTGTGGAAGCACGAGCCGCATGGAAAGCACGAAGAGAGCCCAACACTGTGCTGTTGCTGCTGCCAGTGAACTCTGTTCCCAGTGCATACATTAGCAGTCCATAATGAGCCTTGTGGGTATTTTTGGGGAGCAGCTTCATGCTATCTGCTCTTCCTATATGGAAAAACTTGGGATCCTGGAGAACTTGTCACACACCATAACCCAGAAACCACCTAGCATGTGGCAGCTTCCCAATACAATCACACTTCTCTTTTTTTTTGAGATTTATGAAGGAGTGAGTCGATTTCAGCCCCTCAGGGATTTACCCCTCAACAGCGCTTTTTGGAGAGGGGCTGAGGTTTACCCTTGCATTTTCAAAGGGAACTCCTCAGGCGGAGATATAAATCCTCTAATTCCCCCGAGCTTTTTGTTGTAATGCTCACTAAAAATATGGGGCTGCTTGGGAGTGAGAACTCTTGACTGTTTTGTAGTGCTGTTTTCCAGGTTTCCTGCTAGTCCTCTCTTTTGCCTCTGTGACCCAGGAAACTTCATGGAGCAGAATTCCTTGTGTTTATACAGCTCCTAGTTCAGTGGAGGTTCAACTTCTGCCTGGAAGCTCTAGGTGCTATGGTCAAATAAATAATGTATCACAACAACCTGCTATAAAAACTTAACTATCAGGCTACTAAGTATTAACAGTAAAGAAAACATTCACCTTTTCCAGATGAATTTTCAAAATTAATACAGAAAGGATGCATTCTTTTTCACAACCAAATGTATCACAGGGAGATGAAAAACCCAGTTCAAATTTTGGTAAAAATATTTTTCAGCAAGTAAGTAAGTAGGGGTTAGATTTTTTTTTAATCTTGTTTGTGGGTTTTTTATTTAATTCCTGCAGTTTTGGTACAGCACTGAGGACATGTATTTACCTGCTTTCCACTGCTGTGACCACACTAATAAGGCAGCAGATTTTTCTCCTGTGTCTGAGAATCCTCAGCTGGCGTAAAACTTCCACACTGGTTTGCCCCTGCTGATATTCATGACACACTGTTTTGAGGGGCCAGTGCTGAGATTTCTATAAACTGGTTGACACTCTGTGATTCTTTCTGTCCTGCAACTTGCTCGTTAATGCTCTCTTACCAGAATGCTCATTTTTAGGGCAAACCTTAAATAGAGGCCTTCAGACTGAGTAGGATCATTATCATCATCTAGCCTCATCTCCTGATGTTACCCTTAAATATGAGTACCCTTTACCATGAAGTCATGATAAATACTAACTTTAATCTCACTTAGCTTCTCTTTTTTTCCTAAGGGCCCCACTGAAGACTTGCATTTTGGTGTTCACAGGAAGAGCTGGAAACTATGTGTGAGATCTCTGTGTCTCATGCACAAGCCTACAGGTGAATAGCTCAGTGCACTGTGATAACTGTGTGCCCCTGTGTCTTTTTTGAAGCTGAGAAACATGCTGGTGTGTCCTGCGTGACAGCGTCCATGGATGACATACAGTTTGAAGAGGCTGCCAGGTACAGAACCAGCTGACAACAGTCAGGTGTCTTCATTCTAGGGATCCTTACTTGGCAGAGATAAACTGCAGCTCTATAAAATCCGAGACAGCAGACTGATGAACTCACCAGGCTTACAGGGCTAAGTCCTAAAGTTGCTCATTTCTACCTGTGATAGCCTGACCCACCTAGAAAACAGATCACTCTCACAGGTCAGAAATAAGCTGCTGTTACTTTGACTTGGCAGCCAAAATGAGAAACTTACTGCCCAATGTCTTTGGCTCTCATGAAAGTGAATGCTGAAGGCCACTTCTTATCTCTGTTAGATAAGGAATGCATACCTATAAAAGTTACTGTACTAATGCTTTTATTGTAGCAAGTGCTCTTCTCGTTTATTTCTTACCATCCCTTTCTTTCAGCTCTTTAAAAAAAAACAGAGAGGTTCTGCACCCATTGATCACTGAATTAACTGAGTCTGCAAGATAATACAGGACTTAACTTGTTTTTCATGATGTCCAGAGGGATAAAAGACACTGTTAGAGGAAATAGTACCGTTATTCCTAAATCATGTCTTTACATTAACTTAAAACCATTACTTTGTACTTTTTTGTGTGTTTTTACACCTTGTAATCTGGGAATTAGTGAGAGCTTATACAGGATAGACTGGGTTGCAGAGACCAACGCACGTGCAGTTGTCTTGGCTGTGAAAAAAGCAGCATTGGCTGTCAGAGGTACAGCCGGTGTCAATTTAAAGTCGTTTGCAGAAGAAGTGTAAAATCAGCATCCGGTCATACTTATCATTTTTAGAGCAGTGGCCATTAGGATGAGAACTGGAGCCAGTGACAAGGAAGAGAACATGATCATATCAAGTCTAGAGCTCAAAAGAGAATTTCTTGGTCTGCTTTACAATATTGAAGTGTTTGTACTGACTGAAATTGCTCTGTGTTTTTAATTTTGTCCTTAAGGGAAAAAATCCTGTATGTGAAAACTAATCAAAATCAGGGTAATCTTTCTCTTTTAGGCGTAACACTTCAGACTTAGTGGCTTCAGAGCAATTTCCTATCTTACTTCTTGAGAGCAGAACAGAGTTTCTAAAACATAATGGAAATACTTTTCCTTCCAAATTCGTTTCCAAACACGTCTCTAGCTCTCCATCCACTTGTAATATTGATATTTAATTTTTACAAGAATTTAGGGCACAGGTCTGGTAATTGTGAATTGGTTAAAGAAATTATTTTTCAGTGTCAGGTCATCCCTAACATCCTGTTTGGAGCTTTCTGTGCAATTTCTTAAATTTTGCCAGGTCCTCTTTTATTATACAAACATATTACATAAATAGCAGAGCTCTTGCTGCTCCCTCTGGTAAATTAATAAGATGTTTTGTAAGTAAGTCACTTATTGTAAGGTTTCATTTACCTCTCTCAGGTTACTAAATGTTCTGTGAGGATTAAGTCTTCTGGGATTCTTTCTTTCCAGCTGACATAGAAACAGGAATTTCCACAACTCTCTGTTGTTCAAAACTCAGTTTTATGCCATGATAACAAGTCAATCTCTCTTCCTTTTTCTTTTAATATGCAGTAATTCAGTGACACTGATTTCCAGTTACATCTGACTGTAAATTACATTTATTTAAATTTTGTTAGTGTTCCATGTGTGAATCATAGTCAGTTCATTCTGTTAAGTTTCTGGCAGTTTTAAGTGTAAATGTAGTTGTTTTGTGACTTCTGCCCTGTGTATCTATTGTTACTATTTTGAACATTCTCCTTTCTGAAAAAGAGCTCTGCAGCTGTGAACTATTACCTTAATGATTGTACTCTTTCTTTGCAATGAATAATGGAAAACCTGGTTAGGAATACTGTCTTCAAAAGCTAATGAGGGCTATGTACCTGCAGATGGTCTTAATTTTTTCTTCATTTTTCTCTGCTGTCTACTCAAAGGCTTCAACTTGCGTTCTTGAACATGAACAAGAAAGAGACAATGGCTGTGTAGTTTGTCGCTTCTCTCTGGTCATGTGAAGGAAGAGGGTTCCTACTTCCCATTCTAGTGTTTGGCAACAATTCTTTCATAGCTCTGGCATTGGAATAAGCAATTTAAATGTCAAAACCCTATTCATTAAATTAGGAAGAAATTTCTTTTTTTTTTTTTTTAAACATCACCCAGATTCATAACTGTGCCAAATCCTTAGTGAGGGCCTGTTCCATAAGTGCTTCAGTGCTCTGAGCAGTATTTTACATCAGTCTTGGATGTAGTTAGCAGCATTTTGCCTGCCCCAGGCTGGTCTTCAGCAGTTGTAAGTCAGTTTAAATTCCCTGGAGGCAGTGGCCAGATGCCCAGCTATTTTGGCTGTGGCTCTGACTTACCATGCACAACGTGTCCTTTCACTGCTCTGCTCAATGGGAAAACCTGAGGGGAAACTGCCTTCCTTCCGCCCTCCCAACATTGCCTTGTGTTAGGATTTTAGGGGTTTGCAAACAAGGTTTACTCCTGGTATGAAAGCGTAACAGGTACTTCAGAAGTTCCAGAAGGAAAGAAAATATGTCTTCATTTAAATTTGATTACAGAATAAGAAGAATAAGAAATTGAGTAAATAATAAAAGTAATAAAATAAAACAATAATAAATAATGTAATAAAATAATAAAAATAAAAGAAAAATATGTAATTCTGTTTAGGCATTTTATGTAGGTAAATGGAGAAGAGTAGTTTTCAGAAGTATGCTGGTAGGACAGAAGGGGCATGCTGCAGCCCTGTTCTTGGCCAAGACTTGGAACGTGAATTTTTTCTCCATCCTTCAGCAATGTCAAAGAGCAGTTTTTGTCCTGGGATTATTTCCTCTTGTGCATGCATCAGGATGCCAGAGATGCACGTGGAGTGTATCTGTGTGCTTTTGCAGCAAGATGTAATCAGTGACTTGGTGTAATTCACATCATGATGTTCTCTCGAGCAAAAGCAGAATCTAAGCCAAAATTTCTTGGTGTACCTGGGGCCTGGAGCACACCTGGGTCATACAGGCATCAGCCAGGAGAAGAAATGTTAGCAGAAAGGTGATGCAGTTCTCTCAGTAACTGTAATTTTACTGATCATGAATGAAGTCTGCCTGGTGAATAACAGTGCTAAATTGAAAAGTGAAATGCTGACTTTTTCAGTGAATTTTCAGTGCAGTGTGGAAGACACCAACTGATTAGTGAGATTTTCAACACTGTTAGGAATACCCAGAGAGGCACATTCAAGCCCTTACAAAGCTGCATTTTTGCATTCTCTAAGGTGTTACTCTTCTTAACAGGGTTGGACAAATTATTACCATCAAAGCCAAGGTGAACAGAGCATTCAGAACCAGCATGGAGGTAAGAGATCACCACTCTTATTCCCAGTGATATTGAAGGAATAAAACAGATGTGGGAGCAGTAGAGGAGCACAACATGGGTGCAGATTTATTTGTTCCAGGTATCTGTGCATGTATCTAAACAGTAACACTGACCAATGCAACCGGTTTTGAAGTATTATAACTGCATGTTTAGTATAGAATAATCCATGTCAGAGTAGAAACTGGACCCTGAAGAATTAAAGCCTCTGGCAGGTGCAATGGGCATGATGGGATGGGTTGGTACAGCCCAAAGCTGTTGGTCTCTGAGCAGCCTCTAGATGAGATCCACTGAATAGGTGGAGTTCTAAGTATTTTTGAAACTTCTGATACAAAAATAGGTGTAAACATGTTCTCACTATTCATATTGTAACAAGTATGCAATGCATTGCCAAGTGACTTGAAATCAGAATTGAAAATCAGAAAATTGAAAATAAGAATTGAAAATCAGAATTGAAATCAGAACTGCAGGGATATTCTTTGTGCACCGTGCCCAAGTCCAATGACCATTAATGTTAATAGGAGGGATACATCTCACAGAGAATGTGTTCCAAAAGGCTCTATAAATTAGAAAATATCAGAAGCTTTGCTGCATGTCAGGCCTATCTCACAGGATCAAATACAGTGTTTCCACTTCAAGTGCTTAATTGTGTTTGGTACATTTAGATGGATTTTTTAGCTCATACAGACCTTAGAAAGATTCAGATGGGGACTCCAAATATACACAAGTAAATGGAAAGAAATATCTATAAAGCTACATCGAAGTGTCTTTCCTGTTTTTTATTTTACCCTACAAGTGAAGCTAAACATACATAAGCAGTGGTTGCACTAGAAAAGCTTTCAGAGCTCAGCGAATGTTGTGATGTTCTTATGTATTCAGAGATGTATCAGAGATAGCCGAGCAGCTTTTTTACTTTTCCCTTTTAAGTGTAAGACACTGGACATGATTACTTTCATAAAAATTGCACCATTTTGTCTCAACTGAACTGACAATGATGTAAAGATCTTTTTTTTTTTCCCCCTTCCTTTTAGGTTGGCATCAAGGTTACAGTACAGGATGTTTTGACTAATGCTGAAAAAATTGTCTGTGTGGCATATGCAACTTATGTAGCCAAACCAGCTGGTGCTAGAAAGGTATTCTTTCATTTTCCTTCTAAGCTTGAAGTGACTGAGTTTCTGTGAAATAACTCAGCTTTCTGATTGTGAAACACAGCCAAAATGCTTGTACCTGTTTATTCTGATCAGTAATAGGAAAAGAGCATGAAGTTCAGACTTTATAGAGATAGAGATGTTTTGTTTTGTTTTGAATTCTCTGCATTGAAAGTGTCAATCTATTATTTTTGTTATTATTATTTTTTTTCTCCACTTTCTTTTGTGGAGTAAGGGCTGCAGTACTGACAGAGGCAAGCACTGGAAGAGAGACTCTTGTGAGTCTCCAGTCTCTCTCCTTTTCAGAAGCTGATCTAAATAAACCCTAAATCCTGCAAGGGTATGGGTGTGGGATTTCTCTATCCTTCACTTCTCTTTTTAAGGAGGTTGTTCAGACATCACTGTTCAGACAGAAGGCATTATTTTCAAGCTAGCTTCCAGTCTAAATTAATTCTTTGCCATTTATGTTAATTAGTTTTCATGCCACTGTTGTTTCTTCTCCCCAGTGTTTGGCTCCCTGGAGGTATTCAGAAATCAGCCTTCACACCACTGTACCAGACAGACATGGTCCTTTTAAAGTTTTCTTGTGAGAAAGGCCAAATATTCATCAGATTCTCTTAATAAACTCCCTTTGTATGTATAATTCTACTTTATGCAGTGTGACTAGAATCATATATCTGCCTTTCCTGCCTCATTGAACATGCAGTGCAAGTGCATCTACCTTTTCAACATCCTCTGGAGACTGGCAGAGTCATCCCATGAGCCACTAATATACCCAATAATTTCTGCTTTCCCCCTCTGTGATGAGTTATTACTGTTTGCAGATGAAACAGACTGGAAGAGTTTTACCAAAACTAAAGCCCAACTTGTTTCTGAAAGGGTAATGGCCAAATTGCTTCCCTGAAGGCACTGAAATAGTATAAAGTAAGAATTGTTTATTACTGGTTTGATATCATGCCCATGGCATCAAACTGTTTACCTTTTGCCTAAATTTCCAGGGAGATTAATTCAGGATTAAATTGGTCATGATTAACTAAGATTAGGCTTAAGGAAGGAATGTCCCAGAGGGAATTTGAGAGCTCAGTTCAAATTCCATCATAAAGCCTGGGAGAAATTAAAGAAGGTTTTTTTCAAATCTACTTTTCTGATCAATGTTTCTGAAGCTGTGGAGAGAGAAACACTATGCACCCACCATCTTAATCCTCTGTCTTGGCCATCTGGAAAAGGCTGGAAAGCTCTTGAGGAGAACCAGTAAGGAGGCAAGGAAATGGCAAGAGGGTTTGAAGGAAGAGTCAAAGGCTGAGAAACAGGAGCAGCACCACACAAAATGTTGAATTTGTCTGTGTTGCAGTGCTTTGAGCATTATTTCTGAGGCTAGACCATGTGTACAAATCACACAAGTGACCACTCAGTGACACCTCTGCTGTAATTATCCAATTTTCTTAATTTTCTCTAAATTCTCTTAAGCCGGCATGGGTTTAGATTCAGTTTGTCATTGAACTGACATACATGGGAATTGACACTTACACCACTGATCAGTGCAACTGGGTTGTTTTTCTAATACAATGATTCAATACTTAAACCTTCATACCAAGTTTGGTTTTGGTGTTCTGTTTTGGGTTTTTTGGTGGTGGTGGGTTTTGTGTTTTTTTAATGATTTTTCCTTTTTTTTTTTTGTGCCTTAAATGAGGACTGTCTTAAACTCTGTGTGCTCTCATGGATGTTTGTATTTAAAAGCAAAAAGCACTTTGTCATTGAGTTTTAATGAATGCTTCTGAGAGCATAATGCAGAACCTCTCAAACTTTAAACTCTGTGCTTGTTTGTGTTAATAAACTTGTCATCTTGGACAGCTGATAGGTTGTAGGAAATGCTGATGCCACCCTAAGTTCAAAGTGCACTTTTTTATGAGTGTGAAATTAAGAACTGTTGTGTTTTTTCTTTTTCATTTCCATAGGCTGAGTTAGAACCTGTAAAGCTTCTGTCTGCAGAAGACCACCTGGAGCACAGCCTGGCTATTGAGAGGAGAAGAATCCGACTGGGCTATCTCCAGGTCTTTGAGAACCTAATGCAGGAGAGTAATAAGGAAGGTGATTCCTATACTCACCGTAAGGGAATGGAACAAAAGACTTGTGGGCAGCAGGAAGGGAGTGAAAAAGCAGACAAAAGGTGTAGATCTCCTTGAGTTGTGAGGGTGTGTAAGACAGTTATTCTAATAGAGTGGCATTTCACTGTCTTTCAGAAACTGTATATTTTAAAATGCAGGATTGAAGGCCATGCATGCACTAAATAGATGTGAAAGGCAGATCTTCCATGTGCAACGTTCAACAGTTCACACACAGTTTTGCAATACAGTAATATAGTCCTGTGACACTGTTGTAGTGTAGAGAATAAAATTCATTCAGGTTTATGTCCATGTGTTTGAAGAAAGCACTAAGAGCTATCTTTATGCCCTGAGATCATTCCTAACAAGCAGGAGAAATTTCATAACATGGAGGTCAGAACAGGCAAAACCCATTTTTTTTGAACACCTTATGACCAAATTAGAAAAGCTGAGCCAAGGAACAGGGTCGCCTTTATTTCTAACAGTAATTTCTGTTCTTGAAGAGAGTTGTGCTCAAAAGTTGCGGTACAAAAGAAATTACTCACAGCAGTTAAGAAAATATGCTGGTGTTTGGAAAATGTAGCTCTGTGCTCCAAGTATAAATAACAGGCATTATATTGTTTTACTGAGGAGAGGTTAAACCTGTTGTAAACATAGATTCTAGTCTTAACAATTTAGTAAGGCTTGTAGAAGGGAAAAGTCTTGTTTGCTCCAAGCAAAGAAACTTTGTCTTCACAGTACTTGTCTCATAGGGTACAGTTGAATACCCTGACAGACAAATCAGAGTCTGATGGTTTTTGTCTCCACTGACTTTCCTGGAAACTTCCTTCAAGTGTATTACTGTATCAGTAATTCAACTTCTTTCTAGCAAAATGGGGGAAAGAGATGAGAGAACATTACATGTAAAGGCAGCTAGGTAGCGAAGCAGGTACAAATCATACCCTGAAAGTGATCTTGTCTGCTGAGTGGATCTTGGGCAACAAGTTAAGTAGGTCCAAAGTACAAGTTAAGTCTTATGTTTCCACACATTTATATAGTCATAAAGTTAGTTAATAATGGTGAAAGTCAGAAGTACAATTCGGGTCAAGCAGCTCTAGCACAGATATGCACTTTTAAAATGACTGATGTAATCTTATGGCTAAAAATTTGAAAGTGATACTGGAAATGCTCAGAAAATGGAAGGTTCAGATCCTTATTTATGTCTTTTGTCTGTTCTATGTTGTCCCAGGTAATCTCAAGATTTGTAACAAATTACAACATAATCATACATAGTCATACTCTAACTTTAATTAGACACACTTGCACAGGTGCCCATCACACACAGTGGCAAAGTCTTTGAAAGATATTTGAGCAAGTGAGGAACAGGGCACAAGTTCTTCTATGTCTTTCTGTTTTTCTTATTTTCTCCATTTCTGAAGCAAATGCGCTCTTCAGTAACTGGGTGTATTTTCTTCTGAAAGAACTCACTGATACAATGCTGCCATATTTCAGATATTTTTGAAGAGGAAGGTGCAGTTTCAACTGAACTTACTCATGTGCAGAGTATTGAGCTTGTCCTGCCTCCTCATGCAAACCATCATGGAAACACCTTTGGTGGCCAGATCATGGCTTGGATGGAGACAGTGGCGAGTATTTCAGCGAGGTACTTCCTACACCACAGTCTCTGCATGTGGTTATTCATGGTTGTGCCTGCATACGGTTATTAATGGATGTGCTTTTGATATTTAGAGTTTCACAGGGATTTATTTCATGAAGAAAACAGACCCAGACCTTTGTGACTTTTCTTCCTCCTTGCATTGCAGGAGGCCTTTGAAGTATTTATATGATGCAGTTCCCAGAGCCACTGTCAGAGTCAGATATTATTCTGTAACACATGCAGACCCTAAGGCCAAAGAGGCTGTGTTATCCTCCTGGGAATCTGCAAAAAGTCAGCATTGGACACAGGAACAGAAACATGCCCTGCTCGCGCTTGGTACAGTGTTTTAAAAGCAAAGTTGGTTGTTAAATCAGGATAAAATCAATACCATGTCAAGTGATACCCAAAAATGAACAGCATTCTAGAAGTTAGTCTGCACATCCTCATGCCGGAAGAAAAATGACTCAGAGAAGAAGGATCAAAATAAACAGGTTCTGTTTTGTTGGTGTGCACACAGGATGGATGCATACCCTTCAGCAAGTCACTTGTCCTTTCAGTCTCTGTGAGTCCCACATCCCATGGGCTGCAACATTTCTAGCAATTTAAAGAGCTCTGGCATCACCAGGTAAAAAGTACAAAGTACTTTTTGTGGCACTGCTAGTCAGTCTGACCTAGTGATAAAACCATTTAGTTCCTCCTCTCCTGGAGTCACACTGTTGTTTTTCTCCCTTCCTGCTCTTGGACACTGTACAAAGCCTCTTTGTAAGCGCCACTCAAGTTTCAGTTTGAATTCTCCTTGCTTACCAAGTGACCTAATTCACTGCAGGGATGTTAGATATGTTTTTGCTTTTTAACTTTAATAATTAAATGGTTTTGCCATTCATTATTCATGTGGTTTTGATTTGTCGCCAGTAGTTGTACAGATAACAACAGATTTTCTGTAATGGTTGGATAAACAGCCTGTTTTAGTAACATCAGTGCGCTGGCCTTACCCCAGTGTGCAGTTCCATTGGCTTGAAGGGATCATTGCAGATTTTTGCCACAATATAACCCAAAATATTTACTCGTTTTCATCTGATAGATTTTACCTAGTGGGAGTCACATTCAGATTTAAAAAGGGAAGGAAATTATCAGCAAACTGAGAATTGAACAAATTTCCTTTAGCTAATGAATGTCAAACATGATTTGTCATGGTGAAAATTTCAGGAATCATAGCAAGTGTCAGAGTCTGGTTGAAAACAGATTTTGTAGTTTTCTGCTTGAGAGATAACTAATCTCACTATGAACCTTTTATGAGGCCACTCAGAGCTCAACCTGACCTTTCAAAGTGCCAGGTAAGAGTTGCCATGGCCACAAACTCTGATGGAGGAACAGAGGAGGTGGAATAACCCTGGACAAATAAATTTCTAAGGGCATTTTAAAGGTTAGTCACCCTCCCTCTGCCCTCTCCCCTCCCCAACACCTCTGTTTTGGCTGGTCAATACGTGAAAATATTGCAGGTAGCCATAAACCCATTTGAATATTAGTAATATTAGTTGGAAGTAATGTCCTTTCTTATTTCTTACATTTGCAGTAAAAGCGTTCGGGGCATACATTTCCATGAAAAACTGAATATTTAGGCCAGAATTCTGTATTGCTCCTCTCTTATTTTCGATAATACTGTGTTTGTACCTATATCGTGAACATTGTAAATAAAATCAATGTTTAGAATTTAAATCAGAAGAGCAACTTATTTTTAATTTCATTACAAAGCCATTTGAATGTATTAGACTATTAAATAGATGTACCAGTCAATTAATTAGCTACAGATAATTGTGTGCATTTAATAATACCGGTACATTAGTTTTCAAAGTGCTGTTAAGTTAAAAGCCAGGAGTGCTACAGAACTGTGTTTTCAGATCTAAAAACTGCACAATGAAAAATCTATTCTCAGATGTGCACATGGGCTTCTCACTGAGAACAGCATGTTTTTCAGAGACTAAAAATAAATGGGATTATTGTATATTGTTCTCTGTTTGTGTGATGCGCAGAGATCCCAGTAGAAAGTGAAGGGCTTTGACTACATTTAGAACTGATGAAGAAACCTAATTTTTGCACACTCCAGAGAGCTTGCAAACTAGATCCCATTTACACAAACTGCACTTGGCAACTACATGAGTAGTCTTTTATTCTTATTTCTTATCACACCAGCAGAAAGCAAGCTGGGAAACAAGCAAAAAAAAAGGTACAAATATTAAAAAGAATAGGTAGACTGACATTGCTTCGCTTGAGCACTGTTTGTGGTACTCAACCTTTCTGCTCAGGTTTCCTTTAATTGTTCAAAGGCTTTATGATCCGGCATTTTTATGAACTCCCCATGCAGCCATACAGAAATTAATGAAACTCTGTGAAGTAAGTGGTTACTCTGTAGGTAAGCGATTCATGGCCTGGCTCTGAAAGAGGGTAGTATCAAGCAGTGAGAATTGGTGTTTGTAAAGTGTGTTGAAAAGGAAACAGCTTGACGTAAGTGGCATTATTGTGCTTGAAGCTCAAATTATGTGCTCTGGACATGGTGACTGTATTCCAGTGGGTTATGGAGTAAAGAGTGCAATACAGTGACCTTCTGGGTCACACAAACCATGTTGTTCTGATGGCTTTCCACCCCAAACCTAACAAAGGATGTTCTTCAGCATGACTGTGTGCTTTGCTTTCTCTCTTGTTCCTTTCTCAGCCGCCTTTGTCGTTCATATCCCGTCCTGAAATCAGTCAATATGTTCAAGTTCTGGGGGCCATCCTTTGTGGGCGACCGTCTTGTCTTCAATGCAATTGTGAACAACACCTTCCAGAACAGGTGAGCTCCTCATCTGCTTGTCTTCCTTGACTTCATCAGCATCAGCTTAAACTGATTTCAGGTTAGAGCCATCAGGAGGATTTGGATTCCTGAGCGCATTAATTTTTCAGCTGGAACTTTGAGGAATGTATCTATATCTAAAACTATCTGTCTATATGTGCTTTTTGTTTTGTTTTTCTTAGTGGAATCTTAAAAGAAAATTATTCTCTGACTTCCATTTTAAAGATCATTTCACAGAATCACAGAATCATTTGAAACCAAGTCTCACTCCTGCAAACACAGATGGTAAACATTCCTCTGAAACTCAGGGAGTTCTAAGGGTTAAGTTGGTCCCAGAGCTCTTGATTCTTCAGAAGATTCCAGGTTGCTGCTGGGGTCTTCCTGTCTTGGTGTCTGTTGACAGATTTGCGTTCTGGTTTTTTCTTATTTTTGTTAATGCTACTTAGCTACTGCCACGTTTTATTTTATTTCTGAAACGTGTCTGTCCAGACTGAGTAATTAATTTGGTTTGCTACAGAAAGTATTACAGTCGGGCTTCCTGCACACCTGGGTGCACTGCAGTCCTTTTAACCTGTCTCAGGGCTTCTTCTGCACCACTTGCAATAGTTCAATAATTAATTTAAACTTTCCTTCCAGTGTGGAGGTTGGTGTCCGTGTTGAGGCTTATGACTGTGAGGAGTGGATCAAGGACCAGCCGCGGCACATTAGCAGTGCATTCCTCATTTTCAGTGCTGTGGATGACAAAGGAGAACCGACCCCCTTGCCCAGAGTCAGACCCACAACAAAGGTGAGCTCTCACCCTCAGGACCAGGGGGGATGCACGTCTGAGGTGCTGGGGTCCAGCCCAGCACACTGTGTGTGCCACAGATGGTCACTGCAGCCTTGCTGGGTGCTAGGACTCAGCAGGGCAGTGGAAAAGCATCTTCTGGCAGAAGAGGAAAACCTCTCAGTGAAATGTTGGCCTTTGAGTGAGAAGTTTGTCCTTGTTAGCTTCAGTCTTCCCAAACTGAGAGAAGCAGTGGAGTCACCACTAGAAATTCTGTAGGGAGTTTGTGAACAGGGAAGAAGAACCTGCTTTTTGGAGATTTTTTCCACCTGTCTGTATGTTTTGTGCACCTTCCACTGATTGTAGATGAAACTCTACAGTATTTGGTGAATAGTCATTTTTCTAAAGCCTTCATGAAGATGAGAAACAGCATTACTAAAGAAGAGTGTAGGAATCAAATCCCATGATGTGGGTGGGCTTTCTAGGTCCTTTGACATGGAGATCTCAGCATGTGTTTCCCTGAAGGTGGTTCATGAAGCTCTTGAAGCAGTTTGAATACGTTGTTTAATTATTTGCTGTGATGTCACCTCTTGCTACCCTTCCTGCTCCAGTTACAACAGCATGAGAGAGCCAGCATGGGCAGAAATGAAATGATTATTTAACATCAAGGGATCTTATCTCTTACAGGATGGCAACTAGACAAATAAATCAAGGTCTCCTATGCACTGAGTCAGTAATGTTCACTACTGCACATTGCAGGCTACTACAAGAGGAAAAACTGACCTTGAAAGAATCAAATTTTTTGGGGGTACCAGGTGATGATGAATTGGATTAATACTTAATTTGGTGGGTGGCACATTTAGAAGGAGTAGAATGTGTGTGGTTCACTGCCCAGCTGCCACTGGTTTAGGACCAAAAAGCTCTAGCAGATGAGGAGGCAACTGTGATACAACTCTTTTATCACACTGTTTTGTCAAATTTAAGGGAATATTGCCAAGGCAAAAGTAAACCACCGACTTGGGTTAACCTGAGGAGAGGTGAGGTACAGTATGGTTTTGTATTTGCCTGTATTAGTTCTCTGGCATTTGTTCACCGGTAATAAATAGGTTTTAGTTGTCTTTTTTTAGACTTCATTCTAAAATAATCATATGTGTTACTGTCTGGTTTTCTTTTGATGAAGGATGGTATCAGGAGGTACCACGGAGCTATTGCCCGAAGGAGGATTCGACTCGCCAGGTATAGCTGGGTTACAAGGAGGAGTTGAATTTGAAAAGTTGAATTTATAATGTATCCTATAAAAAACCTGATTATTTGTTAAGTAATTAAAGTCTCCTTAAAATATGTATGCCTGTTTTACTGTTTGAATTTCCAAATGATTTTGTTTCAGTTGCACTGAAATTATTAGAGGCTACTTGTCTCAAAATTACTTTGCCCTATGGGTTATTTTGTTTCTCCATCTTTCTTTGCATCCAAAGACTGATAAAATACCTGTATTTAAAAGGCACTTAAGTCTATAGAAAGTGATAGCATACATAGAAGTAAGTGTAAAGAATCAATTTAAGCTATTATTTCTCTTTTTAATTGTGTTATAGAAAATGCATGCTGTCTGCTAAAGGAGACAAACCTTCTGATCACTGGGAGAGAGGCAACCAGGTAATCTCTAGGTGCATAAAAATGTGGATTTTTACACTTTTTTTTGGTGTGTAAAACAGTTATACGAGCTGTATCCGTTCCCCAGGTGGACCTTCTGTACTGTGTTATTATACTCACAAGGAACGGATAAATGTGGAAAGTGGTGTAATTTTTCTTCTAAAAAAAGAGAGTAGATGCTTTGTTATTGGTTTAAGAGTAAGTTTAATGGAAAAGATAAAAAAATGTCTTTAAGACAGACACATTTAACAAGTGGTTTCTTAACCAGGTGAGCTGTAAGGTCTCCTGTAGTTTTATATCTCTGTTAGAAAAGCTGAATTCTTAATTCCTCTAAAGAGGAATTAATTTGGGGTTTTGGTTTTGCCCTCTATCCAGCCACTGAGGTTCTAAAAAAAAATTGCTCTAAGGAAACCTCTTAGTTAATGCTAAAAGTTGGGGGAGAGCTACCAACAGAGAGATAAACAGTGGAATAGCATAAATTTTGTTTCTGTGGGAAAGAGTGCTGAAATCATGTGTTCATTCCCAGGTACTCTGCACCAAGTAACACGTGTTTCTGGTCTGCACGTGTCAGGCCATAGACTGTGTCTGTGTCATCAGTGAATACTTATGAACTTGAATTTAGGTGGACTTACAGACAACTTTTCAGTGTCCAGTTTTTGAGGCTAACTTGTCATTGCATTTAAGATCTCAGTGGCTCACAGAAAGTTTTGCTCATCTACCTTCCATTACATGAAAAAAGAAGTAGCTGAGAATTACCATGCAGGAGGTGATTTGCTGTTAACAGAGGCATCTCCACTGTTTGAAGCTGCATTTTATTTTTTTTTTCGGAAAAACAGTGAATGTAAACATGCACACAGTGATAAAAGTGGCTTACCTAAGATCTATTTACTATGAAATTAAAACCTGTCATTAAAGACTGTCAGGCTGTATTCTTTTTATATGGTGGTTAAATGAGAACTCCTTCCACTGCAGCCAAGCATAAATAATGGATATATTTGCACTTTCTCTGCTCTGAGCCTGCTGTGCAAAGCAATTACCAAGATGGACCACAGCTTGATAGCAAGGAAGAGGTTAATTTTCAGGTAGATTCTAATTACTTAGGAGGAAGGTGGACAAAAACATTAATGTAGTGGTCTGAGAGGTCGCCTGTATCATCTCCCTGATGGTCACAGTTTTCCTGCTTTATAACTGGAGAAGCTGAAAATAGTATTTTATTGTTTTTTAATTACGGTTGCCATGTGAGCACATAACCTACCCATTGGAAGTGTTTAATGCAGAAACTACTGGACTGTGTTTTCACTTATAAGGAAAATAGACATTTGTTTGCAGTTGAGGGGAGACAGGAGAAAAAAGAGAATCTCATTTCTGCAGCTTTTAGTGAAACGTGCTTTTACTCCTTCATTTTCAGACATATGTCTTATGTTTCAGGCATATTTGAGTTACAGCAACGTAGCAGCACTGGCACACCTGGCAGCAAAACCAGGATGGGAAATAACCAGGACACTGGATGATGTAAGTTCATTACTGTGGAGGAACTGCACAGGCACTTCAGCTGTGCTTCACCACAGGAGCTGGGCAAGGAAAAGCCATGTTTTACTACATGTGTGTTTGCAACACACTGCCTTCACCAGCTCTGCAGAAGTTTCTGAGCAGCAGGGCATCATCTTGTCATAGTTCCAAGTGGACACTGCCAGTCAGACTGCAATTTGTATACCATATTTTTCCATCTATCCTCTCAAAAGGCCACTTGAGGCTTTTTTATTCATGTTGTTCCTTTCACATATTTTTCTTCCAGACCTTTTTCAATTAAAAGGTTACACAAGTCTGTAAACAAAGCATCTCTCTGTTCAGTGTTATATGTTCTCTTCCTATCAGTGTTATAAACTCAAGATCAGAAAGGAAACTTGTCTAAGCCAGTTCTAATAGAGGAAGATGTGGCTGAGAAAACCACTGGTATTCATCCGGTTGCAGTGTGTGTTTGCCTAACCATAAAGAGACCTCAGATATCTGTTAAGGCTGGGTTTCTGAAAAATGTTTAGTGACTGGCAGATCATTTTGAGATCATATAAATCCAGAGCTGTTTTGGGGCAAAAAAAGGCTGTTGTAGTGTTTTCGAGTGATGTCCTGCACATCACAGGCCATGAAACTTTGCTTAGAGATGCTTGCATCTGGCCAGTAAGTGACTTGAGGAGAGCAGATACAAACCATAAGGAATTCCAGTGATGACAAATCTGCCAGTTCCATGTGTAGATTGTTCCAATTTAAAAAAAAAATCCAACAGCAATGATGAAGCTTACGAGTTTTGTATTACTTAGAAATGAAAACCTGTGAAAACTCTCTAGGATTTGACAAGCAACATATCACACCAGTTTGGGAATTAAGTCCACTAATTCTAAGAACTCTGTTGTACCCCTCTGGTTCCACTATACATGTTTATGGAATGTGCCAAACTCTTCTTTTGTATGTGCATTGTTATGTACAGTTTGTTCCTTTTGAATTCTCCCTATTAAGGTTTAGGCCTGTGACTAGAAACACACTCAAAATAACCAAGATACTACAAATGTGGGACAAGACACGCAAAACAATGTATTGAAATAGGTTTTCAGTGTATCATTGACTCTGGGTGCTCTGCTTTACAGAAAAGTTAAAAATAATGGGTATTTTGGAAAGAGAAATGCTGAATAAGTTTAGGGAAAGAGGGCATAGGCCAAGTGTGGCTGATTTGCATGAGTAAAGGCATCTGGAATGTTATTAGTACTCCTGAGAAAGTGTGCTGAAGTCCTAAATGTGTAACATTTCTAAATCTTAAAATATTTATCGCAATCATTCCTTGGATTTAATACGTGCTTACTTTTTTTTTTTCAGATAAAAATATGGACTCATGAGGAGGGTGATGTGCTGTCTTTCAAGGTTGAAATGCACGTGAAGGTCCCGTCCCGCCTGGCGTTCTCCCTTCTGTCTGACTTCACCTTGCGCCAAGAGTGGGACAAACATTTCCAGTAAGAACTTGCCTTTCCTCAAGGCTTTGAATCCACTGACAGCTACCTGGTACAACTACTTCTTGAGACATTGGCACTTTTCTACCCAGTTAAGAAACTGTTGTAAGAAGTTGACATCAAAGTCACAGTGTGGATTTGGGGTTTTTTACCTTAAAAATCAAATTTGGTTTATGCTTAGTCTGATTCCAAACTATGGGTGCTCTGGACTGTCAAAAGAGAAGAATGGGACAGAGGTGATGCTTTGCCAAAATGAACGCAGTTCCATGCCTAGACATATGTATGTTAAAAGTGATAAAAACCCAAAACAAAAGTAAAAAAAAAAAGGGTTACAAGTAAGAACTTCAAATTGTATACAGCTTGAGGTGGATATATTGTGCAAGCTGTCTGTAAAGATTAAGGAAAATGCTGGACTCCCTCATGTTTGTGTTGTTTGGGACACTGATGCTCAGCTTCACTGTACAGTCAAAGTGAAAAACCAAGAAATGGGGTTCTTCAAAATACATATTTTCAGGGGAAAAAAAGGTCTTTTGAAGTGTATCTGAACAGGAGTAGGTTTTTGAATTCCTGTAAAAGGTGTTTGAGTTTTTTTATTTACCTTACATGGTGTAGAATAATTATTAGAGACAGTTCAATTAATATGATGTTAATTGGATTTCGTGAATATTCTCTTAAAGGAGAAGCATTTTCAACTGGTTATTCCATCCTGAAAGATTTTTACCAGAAGGTAAAAATGAAAGCTTAGGGATATTTGAAAAATTACAGTATCTACTGAGTTTATGGCTTATAACCAGTGAAATCTGAAGAAATACTATATTGATGAGGTGTTGCAGGAAACCAAAATTTTTCACTCTGTGTTCCTCTCTCTCCCTTGCTGCCTGAATATGAAAATCAAAGGTTTAACATTAGGATGGAACACGTTTGCACTGTGGTTTTTAGAAGGGGTGCCATTGCACACATCAGGGCCTGCATGTGTGTGCAAAATGTATTTGCAGGACTTGTGAGGTCGTACAGTCTGTGAGTGAAGAGGAGAAAATATATCATGTGACGTCTCCCCCCAGGAGGGGCCACAAACCCACAGACTTCGTGATTCTGGTGTCTCAGAGGCAGCCTAGCAAGCCACGGTGAGTGCGGCTTTCACATTCCTCTCTGAACACTTTGGGGCCACAGAACTGGTTTCTGTTGACCTTCTCCTGTCACTGGGTGACAAAGGTTTTATTTTTCAGGAAACTGGAGCAGTGTGTTGGTGCCTTAGTTTGTACAACCAGATTTGTTTTGCGACATGAAGGTGCAGTGAATTAAGTCCAGGCCATCATGATTTTGCAGCATAGTCCAGTATTGCTTCCCTGATAGTGACTCCTTGGCAGTGGTTTGTCTTGAGGGAAAATAGGCCAGAATTCCAAGCAGGCAAATTGGGAAAAATATCAAGTCCCAGAGGCCCTGTCAGTGAGCTGGGGCTCCAAAGTGGGAGTTTGTCTTGTTATTTGTTTGAAGTGACTTTGTAATCCCGTTCAACACAATTCTGGAGATCTTCTTATTCAAGGAAGTGCTTGAAACCTCACACATTTATTATATCTGTAGATTTTGCCAAGTCCCTTGATCAGTTTAACATACACTGCTTTTTATTATTATTACTATTTTATTTTTTATTATATTTCCTTTTGCTCTAGCGTAATGAAACATGGCTAAATGGGACCATTTGGTGTAACTGATCCTTCTTTAATCTCAATTTCTTTACTTATATTAAGTCTTCAAGTTAACAGAAAAAGGCAGTGTTCTGTGCTGTGCTTGCTTTTCCCCCCCACAGAAGGGCATTGAATGAATTTGAATACCTTTGCTGGGCCTTCTTAGTAAGGGCTGTCCCCCGGTTCTGTAAACATGGGTTGTGAAGAGCAGGATCAATTACAAAAAGAAGGAGGTGTTGTATGTGGGTGATCGTCCTCTGGCTTCCACAGACGTCTCCTTGCTGGGTTCTGTGATGAAGCCTCAGGGAGACCCAGGAGAGCCCAGCCTTTCAATAAGCACAGTTTAACACATGGGAGCTTGTTTTCCTTCCCGTGGAAGTGACACCCTTGGCAGAGCTGTGCATGTGTAGACACTTCCACAGATCCTTTTGGACAAGAATGAGTGTTTGATGCTTGCCCTTGCCCCGCAGCGAGCCCTACACAGTGGCTGTGAGGTCAGTGACCCTCAGGGCAGTGCCCCCGTCCCCGGAGTTCTCCAGGAGTGAAATCCTCTGTGCCGGCTTCCAGATCCACAGGAAGAGCAGCAGCTCCTGTACCGTGAGTAGCTCTGAGGCCTCAGCTCTGCCTCCTTTCCTGGGGCATCACCTGTGCCCATCACGGACAGTCTGCAAAGGCAACACCAAAATGCGACCGAAAAGTGGGTCAGTTCCCCCAGAGCTCAGTCTGGTTGTGTGGAATATGCCCTGCCCAACTTGGCTGTCATGAGTGAGATTACACTGAGCACTGGAGCTTGCTGTGAACCTCCAGAGTCATCATCCACAGCTAAACACAGTCCTAGCAGGTGTGCATTAAACTGGTCTCTGGGAGTGTCCATCTCTTTTCACTGACTGCAGAGGAAGTCCAAGGAACTGGTTCCGATTAAATTCCTAACTTTAACTTACACATGCCAGAAATCACACATTCTGAATCCCATCTCTGGACCAGTGACAATGTTCTTTTTTTTCTTCTTTTCCAGGGGAAGGCTAAAACTTTTCCGTTTAAGAAAATACATTTCTGAAAATATTCAGCAGCTCTCAGGGGCTGCAGTTGTTTTTTTCAGGCAACAGCTTTGTTCACAAAGCACACATATTTAACCGGTCATACTTAATGTTTCTTGCTGCACTGCTCTGTACACTTACCTGCAGATGCTTGGGGATCTGGGGGCAGTGAGGACACTCAGATCACTGAAGAGCTGTAAAAAAGACATCCTTTTTGCTGATTATTGCCTTCACTTTCAGAAGTAGTGTGGTTCTATTCACATCCATACAAACTTTCTCATCTAGGTCCTGCAAAACAAATGGCTCACTCTTGCAATCCACAGGCTTTTTTTATCTCAGTGACTTTTGTTCAAACAGGTGTGTTACTTCAACCAAGTGACATCAGCAGTGATGCCTTACTTGGCTGCAAATCTCGCTGGCTCATCAAAATCCATTGAAGACACTGCTTTGGAATGTATAAAGTTCTTGGAGACGAAAGGCTGCAAGCCCTGAAGTTAAAAACAGATTTCTGGAGGGGCATCTGAAGATTATACAGCAATTCTGGTTTAAATTCCTGCAAGTGTGTTGATGATTTTTCTACAGGTTACTTACCTTGGATCATGTAGCCAATACTGGGCTTGAGCCGGAGAATATCTAGTACAAGCATCTTCCATCAAATTAAGCTTAAGCCTTAAGCTCTAAATTCAAGTTTTAATTTAAAAAAGATTAAGGGACAGATTCTGCTTTTGATTGCATTAATGAATTTTGTATAAATGGAGGCAGCACTTGGCTCGTGGAGCTGTAGCTCATGAGGCTATTTCCCTGTTTTAATGTTATACTGAATGCAAAGGCATCCAGGCAGTTTTAAATCTGTAAATACCATCCCTTGCCATTTGCAGAAACCAGTGCTCTGACCTGGCCATCCAGGTCCTTGCACCCCCATTATTTATAACCTGATTCCATCCCCTGTAAATTAGTCTTTGTTAATGCCTGCACTTTTAATACTTGCCTGCTTACGTGTGACTTCCGATAAATTATTGTTTCTGAGGTTACAAATTCACCACAGTACCTCTGGGGTGCAGAGAGGCTGCTTTGTAGGGGTGATGGGGACTGCTGGCAACCTCTGTGCCAGGCTGTGGAGTAGATGCAGAACAGTAGCTCCAGGATCCACTCCCTCGCAGATGAAAATGGGGGATGATTTCTGAGGTTTTATTGTGGTGTGTGTGCTTTGTTTTCTGCACTTACTTTTGCTCAAAAGAGCCTTTTTCAGAGGAATGATTGTGCTCATCAGCAGTTAGATCCTGGCACGCACAGGGCTCTGATGGGGGGATCAAAGCATGAGCTGCAGCAGGGCCACTTGATCTCACTGCAGAAGCACAACTGGTACAGTGAGAGCTCTTGGGGTCTGGCACAGTTCCCACTGAAACATATCTTCAGTTTAACCTACAGCCAAACCAGAGCTTTCCTTAGGGATTCACAGGATGCAGCATTTTGCATATGGGAAGTGCAAGCAGGAGAGACACCAATAGAAGCCCTGGAGGTGCACCAGGACCACAGGTCTGGCTTAGCTTGGGTACAAAGCCTTAGTGAAACCAGCCCTGTGTGCCAGGGGCTGGCTGCTGTGTGTCACACACAGGCGGTCCTTCCACCAGGAACAAAGGCAGGTCCTGGTCTCTGGCTCTGTAGGAGCAACCACAGACCCAGATCCCAATTTTGGATCAGCATTTTCATCACTTGGGTGAAGTGCAGCACCTCATTCTGGGGAGTAGGGACAACCTCCAGAGACTGGGAGCCAGCAAGGCCCTGCTTGTCACCCCCTGGGCTCAGCTGGTCCTGAGAATACTCAGATCCCTCCAGGACCACAAGCTCAGCTCCCCAAGTCCTGCCTGGAGCAGCTGATGGCCCTGGGCTGGGCAAGGAAGCCTCCAAGATCCAATTTTTGGTGAAGAGAGACACCTAATGTTGGCTCTGAACACAGGCACTGGGGACAGAGTCTGGGCGCTGCCTGCACCAAGCACTGTACATTCATCTACATCTTCACATGCAGCACCTTCTACAGCTGCTCTTCAAACGGCTCTTCAGCTACACCCACCTCTGTGAAATCACCAGGGGGTGCATTTAAGGTGTAGTTTTGTCCAACAGGTACTGAGGATTGCTCTGAGTGAGCTGAAGATTGACCCACAGCTCACACAGCCACTGCCTACACCCATCCCTCTCTTGGATGTACTGGTACCGCTAGGACAGTCCAAGTCCATGGCTCCAAGTTCCTGTGGATAAAAGAACTCGTTACAAAGCCAAAGAGTTGGGGAATTATTTAAAAGGTGCTTCTTAAAAATATATTTAATTCAAAGGGAAACTCTGGGGTGTCTGTTGCAAAATGTCCGTATCAGTGACAGTGCTTTGAGCTTTAATCCAATAGTTGATTAGAACTCTGTAATTAATCCTTGATTTCATTCACATCCATGCTTCTTCCCAATTTAAACATGTGCTCTGATGAATACAAACTGAATATACACCCCCCATCTCAGCCAACTCAGTGTGCCTTTGTCTCCCCAGCAGAATGAGAAAAACTAAAATAAGACCTCTAACCATAGTATTCTTCAGCAGCAATTTATTAAAAATAATTACCATGTACAAATATAGAATATATCCCCCCAATTTAACTCCCCACACTTGTTTTTTGCTGCGAGAAAAGCACACGAGATGAGCTCAGGGTGCACTTTTCCAGTAATACAAGCTGCTGCAGGAACTCTGTTTTGGTTTCCTCACTTTTTTTTAAAATATACATCAGTTTTTCTAAGGCTGCAGTCTCCACGTAAAACTCTGCCACCAAGCAGAAAGTGTAGTACACACTCCCAGCTTGCCAAGGGATAGAAACACTGAAGATTTTTGAACATTTTCCTTTGGAAAAAAGTAAAGACACTAAGCAAACGTCTCACTTGTTCCCCAACTCTTTTCATGTGTGTTTCAACACAGGTATCAGAGGGAGGGCATGATTCTGTTCCTGCTAGTGAACAAATAAGCAATCCAGTGTGCACTAACAATCAAGTTAATGATTGTTAATTACAACCACCAGTGTCAGGAATGGCACCCCAAGCTCAACAGGCCACAGTGTTTACCTGTAACTTCACCACAAGACTGCCCCAGCTGGCACAGAGAGGAATACATTATTCCTAATAGGAGAAGGCAAAACCAAGCCAGAATCCAACAAGAACCTTTAAAAAATAACCAGAATTCCTCTGGTAAAATACCAACTTGCTGTATTTCTGCTGTTCCCAGCTTTTCAGGGAGGCAGGGGAGCCTGGGAGGCAAACTGCAAAAACGAAGGGAAACAAACAGTTCAGCAGCAGTCTGCTCCATCTTCTGCAACCAGCTTTCTAAAGTCACTCCTCTGCAGCGAAGCAGCCGTGAAGAGCCAAGAGGCCTTCAGAAAGTCACCACTTTGGGTCCTTTGGGTTTGGGCTTCTGCAGCTTTGGTGCGTCGGTGATCTCCTCGTGGTCCGCGCTCATCCCGGCGACCCATCGCCCCACGGTCATCTGGTCTGCAGGGCACAGGGTGGGGAAGGGCTCAGCACTGCCAGCACCAAACCTCCACACCCCAGCAAGGTCTGGCCCACGAGAGCAACGAACAGGTCATACCAAGGCCATCACACAGAGAAATCCAAGTTTATACTAAAGTAAGCCTGACAAATCCACCTGAAGAAATCAGAGGCTGCAGTGTCTGAACTTCTTTGCCAGCTGTAATTCCTCCTGTAGTCTAAAAGTGCAATGCATGATGCAAACTGATTTCAGAGAATATCACAGGTCTTATCAACAATGTCGCAGTTCCAATTAATTCAACTGTTTTAAACCAGCAGTACTAGCTTTGAAACAATGTACGGACCAATTAAACAGCTCTTGTCAATCCTCACTGGGGATGTCAGACTGACCAGGAAACAGTAGGAAAAAATTGGTTACAGGCTTTCAGTGCAGCAGTCACCTGCAGTCATCAGCACTGCCCAGCTACCTGCTGATGAGTTTGGGGGAATTTTAGAGTCTTTTTGTGTCAGAAACTTCTGTCCTACCAGTTCAGACACAATCTCACCTACTCTAAACTGGGCAAGCAACACAAACCTGGAATGCTGCATTTGCTGTCAGACCTAACCAAACCATATATGTAACAGTAGGTACAGAAAATGCCTCTCCTGCCTCCATAAATATTTTTTACATAAATATCACTAAAGTGGCTTATTATTAACCCAGAAGTTCTAAGCAACATAAAAATAAAGCAGAGAATGCACAGACGTGACACCACTTCAGGTAGTAATAGGATCATTCTTCAAACTCTTGCCTGATGCTTTTGCCTCCCTTAGCACACTAGGGTTTGAGGTTTTTTAATGCAATTTTTCCACGCACGCGGAAAACTGAAGGGCACGTAAGAAAGTAGGTCATTAGCTGTGGATCCAGCTGGACACACCTCCTGTCTACCCTTGGTCCCCTGTCCCTGACACATCTGCCTCTACACACCACCTCCCTGCACCTGACTCTGTGTTCACTTCCACCTCCTCACACTGAAATCACTAAAAATCAGCAGCCAGTTTGGTTGTGCAGCTGCCAAGCTGTGAACAGCATCACAAACACTGGCCAAAAAAAATACAGATTATCTCCCATCACCTTCAGAAACACAGGAGATGAACTTGCTGTTAAAAATAAACTAACTTAGTTTTCCACTGCAGTTTACTGCCTTCCTCCACACCCCCCTGAATATCAGCACTCATTCCCAAAAAAAGGGTCACCTTTGCTGCTTCCAGGTTCTCTTCCCAAACCCTTTTTCCTCACCAAAGTCAGGCAGAGCAGTGACTGGGCACTGCTGGCACCAAACTGCACCCCCAGTGCCCTGCAGCTCACCTGTGCTCTGCTTCTCTGGGCAGTCCTTCCTGAAGTGCTCCACCGAGCCACAGAGCCTGCAGCCCCCACCTGTTCACAGAGAGAGTTGTTACTCCAAGGAGGACAGAAACACAGCAAAGCACCCAACAAAACACCTCCCTCTGTGTCTCTGAGGGATGGAGCTGCCTGTGATCACACTGCTCTGCACAGCACCACACGCCACAGATCCCAGACATCACTCACTCACTGCTCCTGATTCCCTGGAAGCTCTCTTTTTGAGAAATTGCGCCAGAATTCATACTCAAAGGAACTTTGGGAATTGACAGGAGCCCCCAAGAGGCAGGTAATCCAACTGCAGGTACTGAGATATGGAACTTAAATTCTTCTCTTAATCCAGACATTTGAAAGCAAAGTGGTTTTTCTCCCATGTTCACTGTGCTGCAAGATCACCCTGTGGAGTGGACCCATGTTTGTACTGGGAACACTGGGAGGCAGGTTGATGGTTTTTGGTACCCATGGGGAGGTCAAGCAGAGGAGAATCTGAGTGAAACCTTCAAACTTATATCCCATTTCTCATTAAAGTAACTCAAACTGAACAGATAGTCCTTCTAGTGAGAGCCTCTAATTTGCCACCTCCCAAGATTTTAAACAGGGTGACAGTATGTTTTTAACACATAACTGTGGTAAAAGTTGTGCATTTACATGTACATGCACTTACATGTAAATACAGACTACACTCATGACTACAATACAATTTTCTGTGTGTATCTCTTGATATTGAAGCACAAGCAAACTCTCACACTTTGCACCTCATCTCCTTGTTTAACACGAATCTTACAATTAAAGCAGAAATCTCCAGGTAATTAACTGACTATAAATTCCCCAGAATTAGTCATTTTTCACCAAAAAAGGCACAGAAATTCCTTTCAGTGAAGATTTTGTTCACTTTGCAATGTTGTATCAGGTACGAACAACCCAGAAATCTGATTTTACTGAATTTAGTAAATCATCACACTCACCTTCAGCATACAATCCCTTGGGATTATCCGGACACGACCTCGACAGGTGCCCCATCTCACCACAGATGAAACACTTTGCATATGGAAATGGCCCTGCAAAATCCCACAGGGTTTGTGATCCACCAAAACGTTGGTGAAGCCACAGAACACAGTGCAATGACAACATCTTAACTCACGTTATGTACAGAACACCTCTCAGGGTTCTCATTAGATGGCAAGAGCTGAATCACTAACACAAAGCTGCTGTTTCTGCAGTCACAACTTACGACGTTTGATTTATGGGGGGGGATTACGTCCCGCTAGCGGGAGGCTTTTTCTCCTTTACATCGCCGGGAGCCTTCCTCCCCCCACTAGTTTTCCCCCCCCCAAAGGGCGGGTCCCAGGGTGCCCCGCAGAGAGACACACAGAGACCACCGGAGAGGGAGCAGAGAGAGCGTTTATTACATGGGTAAAGGTATTTATACCTTTTAGATGGATCGTAAAAGATCCAATAGAAAACTAGGATTAACAACCAATAGGAAAGGGTTAACTAACATCCAATAAGAAACTTTAAACACACTTCAAGGATACATTCTTTCAGACCTAGCTAGGGAGATAACGGTTCCTCCCAAGGGATTTTGGGAAGAAGACACAGTGTCTTAGTAAAAAACAACAAGACTCCATCTTAAACAATAGAAACAGCTTTCGCTTTTAAGGTATTTAGGTTAGCTTTTTTCCCTTCTTCACCAGCCCATTTCTCACAGGATTTTTTCCATTTCTGATATTGTTTGTTCACTGCTACAACAACTAAGACCAAGGCACCCCAAACCACTGTGGCTTTCTGAGACCCACCAGCAGCTGGATCCACTCTGGCCCTGCATTTGCTGATGTCATGCTCCGTGGATCCACACCGGTAGCAGATCCCTGTTCCCATGTCTTGGCTCTCCAGGACTGCAGGACAGTCAGCCACGCCATGCCCGGGTTCTCTGCAGTGGAAACACACCTGTGAAGGGAAGAATTCAGTGACTCGTGAGTGGCAATCCGTAAATCCCAGCCTCACAAAGGGCAAACACACTGAGGGATTTTATCCTTGGGGAAAAGCAGCCAGGAAAGGAGACTTTGTTCTCTGCCACAAAACAACTGTGAGTGCTCTGTGCTATCCAACAACATTATCAATGGGCACTTTTCTCCCTTTGCCCGTAACACACTGTAGGGCATTGACTCACCATGTGCTCTGGATCATGGAATCATGGCATGGTTTGGGTTGGAAGGGACCTCAAAGCCCATCCAGTGCCACCCCCTGTCCCAGGGACACCTTCCACCAGCCCAGGATGCTCCAAGCCCCATCCAACCCGGCCTTGGACACTTCCAGGGACTTCACTGCCCAGAAACCTCGCCTGGCACGCTGTGTCTCCTGTGGCAGGTGAGGGATGAGCCCCCCTGAGCCCCCCAGCACAGGGAGAGGGGTCTGCACCTCCCACAGGGGGATCTCCTGAGTCCTTAACAGTGCTGTGGCACAGGGACTGAGAGTAAAAAGATAATGGTACAGAAATTATAGCAGAAAATAGGGTTGTACTCCCTGGATGGGACCCCACACAGGTAACACAACCCAAGGGGAACTAAAGGGAGAGTGGAGCCGAGGGGAGACCCTGTGGCTCTGTGAGAGCCCTTGCAAAGGGGCATTTCTTAGCTGACAAACCCCACAGGAGCTGAAAACCAAGGGTATAAAGGACAAGGTACTGCTGTGGAATCAGGAGCGGTGGTGAGATCCCTCTCCTTGGACTGTCCATGTCCCCACCCCAAGGAGATCTCGGGTACCAGACTGAGACACCCACCCCAAGGCTTGGCTACCCCTCACCCGACCAAGATGTGAGCCTGAAGCCAGCCCCGCTCCAGCCGAACACGAAGAGGTGGTGCGGGAGCGAGGGAGGAAGGGGCAGCAGTTTGGGGAGAGCCCCGTGTGACTGCCGGGGTGTGTCGCTGGGCTGCCGCTCCCTCTGCCCTGCAGGACCACCGTGTGTGTGTGCACGGCGCCGTGCTCCAGCCCGGCCCCAGTGCCATCGGGGCCCGCCGGGGCGCTGCCCGGGGCGCTGCCCGGGGCCCGCCGGGGCGCTGC
>VWZG01007978.1:664195-683181 GCA_013396735.1 Grallaria varia | reverse complement strand
ATAATTCATCTCCTTCATCATCAGCACTAGTGTTCCCTGCTGGTTTTTGTCTGTAGGTTGTCTCTAGTGACCATTTGCCCAGAAGACACGGGCTCATGTGTGTTCTTCTGTTTCTACAATATATTTCTATATTATACAACTTTTTGCTTTGAACTTCCAGAAATGCTTAGAAATAATTTATTTTTTTCATTTCAACTGCTTTTCTAGAGACTTTTGGGTCCTCTTTCTGTTGCTGTCCAACAGAACATTATGTATGTGTGAACACACATTATATATGTGTGTTCCAACATTAGGGAAGGTCATTTGAATTATGATTAGAGATGATTGTTACCATACTTGCCCTACTCCTATGAGTGCTTAGTCCCAGATCTCTGCTAACAGATCCACAGCAGGGTTTCATCATGTCAAGACTAGCTCACCTAAGAGTTGACTGGAAAAGTTTATTTGGTCAGCGTTCGTATGAAACAGTTGCATACAGTTGTACTCATTTACTTCCAGCAAGATTTGTTTCCACTTAATCTTTTTCTACCATAGTTTTTGCATTTGCTAATTTTATTAATTACCTTAATATATCTGTTTGTATGAATAATTGAGAGAGATGATACAAATACCTCAGTATCCATAAGCCTTGCTGAAAGACAGTTCTTGGTTTGAAAATCTATGATTTGGGAATGAAATCCTTTTCTGTAAATGTGTACTACTCTTTTATCCATTTACAGCTGTATAAAATTTCTCTCAATTTGGACTAGTAATTCTTCTTGATGTGGCATAGAGTGGGATAGCTAACTGATAAATGTATGTCTTTCAGATGGCAACTTGGCAAATAGCATAGGCTGTCCAGTTAATCCCTTGCAAAGTTACAGAAGGCTATAGGCCTCTCAGAGTTTGGATGTGGCATTTAGCTTATTTTTTTTCAGATTCCAGAACAAGTTTCTACAGAGGAGCTGCTGGATCATTGTGAAATACTGAAAAAGCTGTATTGTTTTTTGTCATGTTGAGTAACTAAGTAGCTGTGAAGGACAGCATTGCAAATGACATTGCCAAATTTCTTTACATTTAACTTATGCAATTGAGGTCTCCTTTAAGTGTTTTGCATTAACAATACAGTTCTCTTAGCAAAAAAAGTACTTCTGGGCTAGGTGCCACTTGGTGGAAGGTGACTCTGTGGCTGCTAAGTCTCTGTTGTCCTTTACATTGTCCAGCTTTGGGACCGGTTCTTCATACTGTTCTCATGCATCTGCCTGCTTGGATTGGTGAGGAGGAGGCAGCATTTTAAGGGTACAGAAGTTACTTATTGTAGGAAACCTCTATTTGTTTTGAAAAAGTTTGGATTGCAGGGGGTTAAATGTCTTCTTTGAAGATATTGTAGTTTTGGTTTCACTATTTGACCTCTGTCATGACTGAGTGTTCTATTCCTTCACTTTTAAGAGTCACCACCAGAAATTATTATTTTATGGTCGTAGACTGAAAGACCAGCAGAGGCCGGCCAATGATAACGTGTTTACAGTATGTTATTTCTCATTCGCTTACCACCTCAAGCCTATTCATGTGGCTGCAGGCTGTGGCCGTACATACATAAAGTTAAATATTTGCTTGTTGAACACCTTTTCCAAGGCTGATAGTATATTTCAAGGTGAAATCTATGTTGACTTCCTTGTAAGTGTTTTAGTTGGCTAAGTAGCCAGGTAAGGTGCAGATCAAGTAGCAGCAAAGCTTGCTTTTCTGCTTATGTGCTAATATGTGAAAGAGAAAAGAAAGGGATGTCTGCTTGAAGAGTGTTAGCTGCTGAGGGGTTATCTGTGTTTTGTGGGTCTGTGTTTTGAGGTTGGTTGTCTTTTAAGTTTTTAGAGAAAACCTGTGACTGAAGCAAGTACGTAAATTGAACCTTGCTTCTTGATTCAGATTACAGGGTTAGAGGTATCAGTGTTCATTCACACTTTTGTACCTGTAAATTATTCCACTGAAAGCTTCTTGGGCATGTGGCATTCATGTGGCTGTCTCAGATGCTTAGCATTATGTTAATCTCATGTCATAAATACCAACAAATTGAGAGCTATTAGCTTTACTTATTTAATATAAACCATAGGTAATGCTCCAGACTGAGCCTCCAGATTACAAAGAATGTGTTTATTTTGTTTGTACAAAGACAGCTTTTTTCCTTCTGTATCATTCCATGGGTGTAAGGACTGACTGATACCCTGCTATGTATAAAACAGGCTTGACTCAGGGATTTTTTCTTTAATTTAACTTCCTACCAATTAACACAAACTTTTAATTATTGATTGAGGGGACAACTAAACACTTTGGTAAATGCTTTTTGTCTTTCTTTTCCAAGCTCATCTTCTGTCATACACCTTTCTTCCCCCATTCCTGGTCTGAGTTACCCTTGTTCTCCCAATGCACAATGCTTGGTCAATCCCAGTTCCTTTAGTGAGGCAACAGGTGGTGTGAGAGGTCAGGGGCATGTACAGGGTTTTATTCTGCTGCAGCTCCTTCTCCATGCTCTTTACTGTTTTTTTTCCACTGTGAGGGGTTGTCCATAGGCCACAGTCACATGAGAAAAGGACACAGAGGGAAAATTCCCTGCCCTGACATGGGTTCTACATGGACCTTAATGCCTTTGGAGCTGTTCCTGATCTGGTTTGGAGAACATGGAGGTCCCTAGCAATGTCTCCTCTGATGCACATTCTCTGTTGTTTCTCATTTCTCTCTTCTATTTTTACCCTGATAAGTTTGAGCGGTAGCATCATGTGCCTTTCTGGTTGAAATTTTGATGTGTAGTTTGAGAGCCGTCTGGCATTGGCCATGACTGGCTCAGAGCAACTGATGGTCTCCTCTCACACTGGTCACCCCTTCGCTTAGCTGTTTTAACACAGTAACCTCCAAACATACTTTCATTGTGAATGTGCAGAAGCATTTCTGAGTATAGTGATTGTATTGTGCTCTTCAAGATTTTGATGACATGAAAAACTGGCTCATGGTTGTGTGTCTGGACAATAATAATAGAATAACCAACAGATTAATAATCTGAATGTGCTGCTAGGTTGTTTTGTGGATCTTACTGAGTTTTGTGCATCTTCAGTGCCTATATGGAAAAGGGCACAATGCTAGGCTAAAAAGGGCTCAGCGGGGAAACCTGAACTTACAAAGTTGATACAAGGTGTCATGAAGTCTCTTATATGCACAGATCAAATGTTCATGAGAAATTAAGTATTTGCCCAAACATTGTTTATCAGAATCAAATGAAACATCACCAATTGTACAAGTAAATTACCCCAAAGGTTCACTTAAATTCAGGAATGATCAGCTCATCTTCCTGGAGACCACATCAACATAATGGGGCAGCTGTGCAGCAACCTGGCATAGTGGGAAGAGACAGGGACTGGGATAACTAAGGGCGTAGGACAGAGGGAAAAAGAAAGTAAAAGAACTAGGTCTTATATAGAAGTGAAGCGTTCAAACTGAGAAATCTTCTAAGTTGGTCAAAGTTTACAAAGGAGGTGGTCTCTTAAATTATGGCATGGACAAGAAAAACAGGTTATCTGCAGTTAGAACTGCCAAACTTGATCCATGAACCTGCTTAGCTTGTCATGAATTGACAGACATTTGGAGTGAAGTGGAAAGGACTTGCTGCCAGTGGATGCAGTAATGCTGGGCTCACCCAGAAAACAAAAGCATAGCTCTGCCTGTGAGGCTCATCTGTGGAATGAGGGAGAGGACCAGAAGGAGGAGGCTGCCCCTGCTCAGGTAACAGGCTGCTGTCTTGTACAAGCACTACTGCATCCTAACTTCTCTCTACCTTAAATGCTGTACTCTTCATAAGGTTTTAAGAGCAGAAGAGCTTTTGGGAGGTTGAGAAAATATGGAGGCTGTAATTATACCTGGAGGGAAAGATACTTATCTGTGCTTTCAGTGTAAAACTCTACAGTTATTCTATGTTAACCACTGACCTTAAATGGCACAGTGGGATGTTAGCTTTCTAGTATCCATATTTTTTGTTGCTTACTTTCCTTGCTCTGAGAAATTTAATTTTTTCCTACACAGATATTCTGTGTGGAAATTTTGTGTCATGTGAGAGGTTGACTTCAAATGATCTGAATGTAAGAGTTAAAAAGTGTAATTACTTATTCTAGATCCTTAAGTCTGAACATCAGTCTCTGTGTCATGTCTTTCACTTGCACCAAGTGCTGTGAATAATTTGGAATTTCACTGATGGATAGTAACTGTATCTTTAACATGGTCACAGTTGAGGAGAAAGTAACTGAAATATGGAAAGCAGGCTTCTAATGGAACCCTTAAGCCGTGTTTTTAAAATATTTTCATAAGTCTGAATACTGGGAATGGAAAGAAAGAGGTATGGAAATGATGAGGGCAAAGTGCTGCAGAGAACGCCTGAGCTTCAGGGAAGTGCATAAAGTACCTCTCTGAGCTGTGGCTGCAGAACTGAATGGGTTGATGGAGTTTTGATTTGACTTTCACTTGAGTTTCAAAGACCTGGAAAAGCAGGAGAAAATACAGATATTTTGAGAAAGAGATTAATGTTAAACATTAAGGGCTCAAAAATTAGGGCAAATGTAGAGGCATTTAAACACATGTAGAAAGTAGGATAAAAAGGCTAAAGCTACAGTAACATATTCAAAAGTTAGAGGCATCAAAGTGGCAAAGATTGTTTAGGTTTAGAAGAATAGACTTCAGTGTTTTAATGGTAAAGAATTCTTCTGAAAGAAATATTTTTTTAATGTATGATATGATTAAACAACTACGACTTTAATATGTATCCAGTGTTAAGAAATACTAGGTTGGTTTAGTGTCTCAAAAAAGTGCAATTAAATACGGGACACTCTCTAGATCTAAGTATTGCTGTTGTAGTTGCAGTTTGAAGTAGAGCTGTTCAGTCTTGTTCTTCAGCTTCCAATGTAAGAAATTTCCTCCTGAAAATTCCTGTTGCTCACTAGAGCATATTTTAAGCAGGTAAAATACCAAACCACTTTAGTTCAGACAGATTTGGCTAAGCTGAGAATGCAAATGAAGTTAAGTTTTGGATTTGAGCTGTGATCTAAGAGTTAATACAGGAAAAGTATTTGACCACTTCTCAGTAGTTTGTGACGAAGTAAATAGACTGCCTTATTATTATTATTTGTTTTAATTTATCTGAATCTTTTTGGACTACTTAGCTAACATAACTGAATACCCTCCAATTTTTGTAGGCATTTGGCATAGCTACTGATGAAAACTTTGTTATCACCACAACAAATAGGAAGGAAATTACAGAAGACAACTTCAGTAAGTATCTTAGATGGCAAAATAATTACAGCTATTTCTTATATTGATTGTTAAGGTTGCATAATGATTGTTTATGCTCTGTGACATGCAATAATTAACTGAAAGTACAAGTCCTATAATAGTTTGCCAAGAATTGTTACAAAACTAACTTTTGCAAACAGGTTTTTTTACAACTACTAGCTAGTATGATGACAGTAATGTTAAATAATTTTTTTACCTTCCATGACAAATTCTGTAAATGATAGGGGAGAAATGGCATGTACATAGCTGTCAGCCTAAGAAAACTTGCATTATTAAGCTTAAATATGTGAAAAGATATTAAATTAAATGTTGCTAAATGCTGATTAGGTAATGCCTAAGAAAATAGAGGTTATCTGAGGGTAAACCTGTACTGGTTTTGAGGGCAGAAGTTGCAGTGCTCTTCAATATACTGTGTATTTCATCTTCACTGCAGGTGAACTTGTTCAAGATGGAGTTACTTTATATCTACTACAGTCAGTTGATCAAATGTTGCTTTTGGCAACCAAGGAACGAATCGACTTCCTGCCCCACTACGATACACTTGTCAAAAGTGGCATGTACGAGTACTATGCCAGTGAAGGGCAAAATCCTTTGCGTAAGTAGTTGCGAAAAGAATGTTGTGTAAATGGCGTTCATATGAGTATAATGTCATTATGAGCAAATAGCTTTTAGTTATAGCTGATGAGAATAATAGTCTTAACTGTAAAAAGAAAACTATGTTCCTCGTACAAATTCTTCTTTTAAAAAGGGATAAAAATAGCCATGTCATGAGATTTATAGAGGTAGTTCCTCAAATACTTCTTTAAGAAATTTGAATATTTTAAAAGTTAAATAACTTTAGCCTGAATAATCTTGTAGTTGTTGCCCAGACAGGTCAGCATTTGTGTTATCAGGTTTTTGTCTCCTGTACTAAATGAAAGAGTATGTTTGAATTTGGTCAACAGTTTTTGTGTGAGCTACTGTAGAATTTTGGTGGTCACGAGTATTGAGGCCATGCTGCTGAGAACGCAGCTGCGCTGGGCAGGGCACGTCTCCAGGATGGAGGATCACCGCCTCCCCTAAGATTGTGCTCTATGGTGAACTTGCCACCGGCTGCCGCAAGAGAGGAGCCCCAAAGAGGAGATACAAGGACTCTCTAAAACAGTACCTCAGCCTTGGCCATATTGACTACCATCAATGGTCCACTTTGGCCTCCAGTCGGGAGGCATGGAGGCACACCATCCATAATGCTGCTGATTCCTTTGAGAATGCATGCAGAATCAGTCTGGAGGAGAAAAGACAACGCAGAAAGAACCGTACCTCCCCAACACCGCCTATGGAGACTTTCTGCTGTGCCTTTTGCAGCCGGACTTGCCTATCTCGCATCGGCCTCTTTAGCCATCAGCGCGCTTGCAGCAAGCGTGGGGAGAGCCCTTCCCAAGTCTTCGTTCGCGAAGCCTGGCCATGATGATGATGTAGAATTTTATGTACCCTCCCATCTGGGATTCTGAAGAGCTTGACTTATCAGCAGAAGCAAGTATTTCTTTAAAGAGATGCTGCTTTAATTAGTTTTTATGTAACTGGTATTTTAAATATGTAACCAACATTTTATATTGTTCTATTGAAAAACTAATTTCTGTTTATGACTACTCTGAAAATTCTGTCTGTAGCTATGATTACTTTTTAAGTATGTACTTCTTCGGTACAGCATGTACAAAATTATACAGAAAAAATTGCAACCATCAAGACTCAAGCATGATGCCATTCCCTCTGTGATTTCTGTTTTAAAACAATATTGACAATGTCTATAAATAGCAACTGTATTTTTAAGGACCAGTCTCCTTTTTCCCCTTTTCTCTTTCTGTACTTCATTTGTTCCCTGCTGCAACAAAGACACCAAGTTAGTTTCAATTTGAGGGTACTGTGCTCAAGGTGCACTGATTGTTTGGTCAATGATATGTGTATCCCTGTGCACAGGAATTGCTGTGTTAGACCACACAAAGCATTCTATCAAGATCTATGCTTTGTTCCTACCAGTGGATCTGTTGCTCACCAACACAGAGGAACTTACTGGAAGGGTCAAGAAAAGTATTAACCTGGTCTGTAGTGATCACACCATGGTGGAATTCATGATCTTGATGAATATAGGCTCATGAAAAGTATAGTCAGGACTCTAAACATTAGGAAAGCGAACTTTCAGTTGTTTAAGGGTGTGGTGGATGGGACACCCTGGGAAACAGCCCCTGGGGATAAAGGAGTAGAAGAGCAGTAGAAATAGCTTGCAGCTATTTAAAGACTTTTTTTTTTCTTAGAGCACAAGAACTGTTGATTTTCATGTGCCAGAAATTGGGCAAGGAAGACTAGCATGTCTCAGTAAAGACCTCCTGGTCAAACTGAAACAGAAGAGGGAAATGAACAGGCAGTGGAAGCAGCGGCATGAATACTGGAAATAAGATAGGTTTATTGCCTGGGAATGTAGGAATGGGATCAGGAAAGCTAAGGCACGTGTAGAGCTAAATTTGGCAAGGGACATAAAGGAGAATAATAAGGATTTCTACAGATATATCAAGAAAAGGATGACAAAAGAAATTGTACCCTCAATAAATGAAATGGGGGACCAGGGGCTTTAGAAGCAACAGATACTGAGAAGACTGAAATTCTAAACAAGTTTTTGTCCCTGTTTTCCCTGTCAGTTGTTCTTCCCACATCTCTTGAGTCCCTGAATCTAAAGGCAGGGAATGGTATTTCCATTCATCAGAGGAGAAGATCAGGTTCAAGACCATCTGAGGAACCTGAATGTACAGGTCCATGGGACCCCATGAGATGCATCCCAGGGTTTAGAACTGTCAGATGTAGTCAGCAAGTCACTCTCAGTCATATTTGAAAAGACCTGACAATCAGGCAAAGTTTCCAGTAGCTGGAAAAAGGGGAACATCACACTCATTTTTAAAAAGAAGTGCTGTGGGAACTATGAGCAGCCAACATGGCTACATGGCTTTGCCAAGGGCAAATCATTTGTGGATAAGGGATAAGCAGCTATCTTGACTTCTCTAAGGCCTTTGATACAGTGCCACACAACATCCTTGTGACTAAATTGAAGAGATATGGGTTTGATGGATGAGTGAGTAAGAAATTGGCTGAATGGTCGCATTGAAAGACTTACAGTCAACAGCTCAATGTCCAAATAGAGGTCAGTAACAAGCAGTGTCCCTCATGGGTCTATATTGGTGCTGATTCCGTTCAGTATCTTTATTAATGACATAATGGGATGGAGTGCACCCTCAGCAAGTTCGCAGAAGACACCAAGCTGAGTGATGCACTTGATAGATACTTGCAGGAAGGGATGCCATTCCAGAAGGACCTTCACGGCGTTGCGAAGTGGGCCAGTGTGAACCTCATGAAGTTCGGCAAGGCCAAGTGCAAAGTTATGCACTTGGGTCAGAGCAGTCCCCAGCAGGAGTACACACTGGGGTCTGAATGGATTGAGAACAGCTCTGCTGAGAAGTACTTGGAGATACTGGTCATTCCAGAACTGGACATGAGCCAGCAATGTGTGCTTGCAGCCCAGAAACCCAGTCATATCTTGGGCTGTGTAAGAACTACTGTGACCGCCGTGTTGAAGGAGATGAATCCTCCAGCTCTACTCTGCTCTTGTGAAACCTCCACCTGGAGTACTACATGCAGTTCTGTGGCCCCCAGCATAAGGCAGATGCAGACCTAACAAGAGCAAGTCCAGAGGAGGGCTGTGAAGATGATCAGAAAGCTGGAGTACCTCTCCTGTGAAGACAGACTGAAAGGGTTGTTTAGCCTGGAGAAGAGAAGGCTCCATGGAGACCTTGTTGCGCCTCCCAGTGCTTAAAACATGTTTATAAGAAAAATGGGGAGAGGCTTTTTACCAAGGCCTGTAGTGAGAGGACATGGCATAATAGTTTTAAACTGAGAGTAGATTTGGGTTGATCATAAGGAAGAAATTCGTTACTGTGAGGGTGGTGAGACACTGGAACAGGTTGCCCAGAGAAATTGTAGTTGCCTCATCCCTGGAAATGTTCAAGGCTGGGCTGGATGGAGCTTTGAGCAACATGATCTAGTGGAAGATGTCCTTTCCCATGTCAGCAGGGTTGGAACTACATTATCTTTGAAGGTCTCTTCTGACCTAGACTCTGAAATCACTTGTTTAAAGTTACGTTTTTTCATACATGATGGAAACTACAAAAAAAATAAGTGCAAAAGCAGTAGAATGAGATACTTTCTCTGTTGTGAATTTATCAGTGTTGCTGATGATGCTAAATCGGATGGTGAGGTAGACAGATCAGAAGAGAGCCATCTTAGGCTGGAGCAGTAGGCAAGGAAGAGCAGTATGAACTTCACTGGGCTTTGCCTGTCAGTGCTTGTACGGCTAAATAACAGTTTCTTCACTACTTCATGTGGTTCAAAATATTTGTAGACTTATGTTTGGTCCATCGAACAGTATCACTTGTGGTTTTCTCTCCCTGAATACTGTTACCCAAAGCCTGAAACAGGCTTATTCATGAATCAGAGAAGTGGTTTAAAGATGGAATCTCGACATTGTCTTTTTGGAGTCCATTGGTTTTGGTGGTTTTTTTCAGTAGTAAAGCACACTTTGCTACCAGTAAAGCTACTTTTTCTGGTATTTTCCTCTGTCATGTTATTGCTAAAACAGCTTACTTCAGTGGTTTTAAGTCATCATTCTCTCTGAGACTGAACAAGCTTCAAGTGTTTGTGAGAACCTTTTCATATGCATTTACATCAGTTCTTGAACTTGTCTGTACTCTGCAATAGGTGACACAGGGAAAAGAAGGATTCCTGCTCCAAGTGCACTGAATATATTCATATTGCTACCACAGAAGCCTTTAAAATGGTCCAAAAGTTGTGGTGGTCATAACTTTTCAATCCTAAAGAGACTAGAATGATCAAGACTACAAATAGAGCAACTTTTAGATCCACTTCTGTAATGACGTTACTGGTATATATTATTTCTAATGTCTTAGTATTTCTCATTCTTTGAGACCCTAGTATTTTGTGAAATTCTGAAATATACCAGTAATTCAAATTTACAAACCAGCTATATTAAACTGCCTGTTTTAGTTTGTTATGTGCTAGAATTGACTGTTAGAGCAAAGAGCAGTTTTGAGCTTGTGTAAATGTGCTGCAGCTGATGCTCCTTATTTTTAACACATCTAAGGGCATGCCTAACCCATTTCATGTGTTAATGAAGGAGCATTGTTCTTTGATATGGAATATAAGTATGCATCACATAACTGATGCTCAACTACTGTCATTTAAAATGAAGAAAGTTGCAAAAAAAATTGTAGAACTGTTTTTATACTTCAAAGCAACTTTAGGGAAAATGCCAAGTGCATTGATATTGCTGCGTGATACTCATGGCATTTCTCTTATATACCTGAAGGGTATGGCCATTATAATTTGTACTGTAGCATTCTGAAGAACCTTGTAAATTGTAGGAAATAAAACTTCCTTTTCAGAGAGACTGAATCAAAATGTCTATTTATTAAAGCTAAGTGAATAGGTAAGATAAGTGTGTCTGTTTTCTGACTCCTGTTTAACAGGGTTATTTTTGTTCAATTTCTCCAGCGTTTGCCCTTGCTGAGTTGATTGACAATTCTCTGTCTGCTACATCCCGAAATCCTGGTATTCGGAGCATACAGATAAAATTGGTAAGATAGAGATATTCTACTTCTTTCAGGTGTAGTTTGCACTATCCTTTTTTTCTTTTTTTGGTGCTCCTTGTTGATTTGTGTTGGGTTTTTTTTTCCCCTCAGTTATTTGATGATTCCCAAGGAAAACCAGCTGTTGCTGTGATCGATAATGGAAGCGGAATGACTTCTAAACAGCTTAACAACTGGGCTGTATATAGATTGTCAAAGTTTACAAGGCAAGGTGACTTTGAAAGGTTAGAAAGCTTTAAATATTTCTACAACAATTAACAAACTCTGTGAAGGTTCACAAAATACCCTTTTAAGACGTAGCTCATTACCAACAGTTAGCTAAAACCTGTCATTTTATGATTACATAAATAGGCACATACTTTTTATAGGTAGGAACTACAGAAGCTTCATAACATGAAACTGCTATTCTATTATTATGATACTGTGTGACTATTAGGATAGGATAGTAAATGTGAAGATGAGAATTACAGCCTCAGTCTTTGTCATATGAGCAACTAGTATAAAAAGTAATGGGGCAGTGGTAAGTGATAATGTAGCTAGGGAAATTTTTTTTGCATTGGAAGCATCTCCAGATAGAATGGCAATATCTTTCAAACATCTGGAGACAAGACCACAAGAAGTGGTCTGGGTCACTTGTAAAGAATGTCATTCTGTTTTGAAATTGCTGCAAGTGAGTTTAGTAACAGTGGAAATGTACAGTATTCTTAAGCAACAGGTTTAAACTGTGGATTGCTGCCATTCAGTGGGAGCATAGGTGCAAATTATAACGGGATAACCTCTACTCCTTTTTTTCATTTGGGACTGCTGTTATTCAAAAATAGATGTTTGTCCTAAACTAGGTTAGACTGTTAAAGCTTACTTAAGAGACATGGAGTTTAATTACTGATAGCATATCTTGTCTCTCCAAGACCGCATTTAATAGTTGGTTGGCATTATTTCCCATTTTGACTTTAAAGTATTGTTACGAAAGGATGCTGTGAGAAAGATCAGGCTTGCTTTCTAAGCCATTTTCATTTGAAAAAGATGTGGTTTTTGAGAAGGGACAGAAATGTTCTATGAGATGACTTAGGAAAATACTCTGTCATTATCCTTTTAAAAAGAATACGTCAAAAATCTTAGGCACATACATTTTCATATTGCAGCTTTAATAGGACTAAAGTGAAGGCTTTTTTAACAAAGTGACAACAGGAAGAATTTAATACAAGCTGTTTAGATCAGAAGTTTCTTTGTTTTTTAAAATTACTTTTGTATTGAGAAAATTTACTAAAGACATTTTTATTCTCAGTGATCATTCAGGATATGTACGCCCTTTGCCAGTGCCTCGTAGTTTAAATAGTGATATCTCATATTTTGGAGTAGGAGGGAAACAAGCAGTATTCTTCGTTGGACAGTCTGCCAGAGTAAGTAAATGTCTTCAATTTTATTTTAAAACAGTTCTACATAATCAGATTGTTATTTCCTAGCTTTTAATCACAGCATTTTATCTATTTTATTATGTTCATTTTAAGTCTTATTTTGATTTTAAATGCTGTTTCTTTTAATAAAATCAGATGATAAGCAAACCTGCAGAATCTCAGGATGTTCATGAACTTGTCCTTTCTAAAGAGGATTTTGAAAAGAAGGAGAAAAACAAAGAAGCAATATATTCTGGTTTCATTCGAAACAGAAAGGTAAATAGCCTTAATACTTTCACCTTTTTAATTGAAAGCCTTTTCCAGGTTAACGTGATTTAGCTGTGTAGTATTCTTGTAATACTTCTCTGGCAATATCTTAATTTTATTGAATCATTTTCACCTTGAAGTGTAAAAGGAAGTAATGGGAAACTTGAAAGCACTGTATCATAAGACTTTATTTGTATGTGGGTTTTTTTCTCTTTTCAGCTAATGTTCAAGGACAGAAATGCTATATAGTTTTACATGTCAGGTTAAGAAAAATATGTAAAAATGCTTCCAAGCACTGCAATTTTTTTGTTATATTTGAAGCAGAAAGAAAAATGTATGTTCTCTGAAGTAGTAAGGAATAAATTAAGAAAACAAATTGTGCTTATGTAGAAATATGTAGAAGAACTAACCCACGTATGGCAGAAAAGTCTAGCCAGATCAACAGAACCCAGTGGTTTTACAAATATTCATCAATTTAGTAAAATAAATGACCTTTTGAATGGAAAACTAAAATGAACAGTCCTGATGGTTTTTATGAAGAGGAAAAGCTCACACAAAAAAGCTGTAAGATAAGGAGGAAGACTGAAGGGAACTGTTCTTTGGACATTTTTGAGCAAGGAGGTAAAGGGAAAGATATAGCTAAGGGTGCAGATGGGAGACAGAGTGGGTGCTGTGTATGATAGAGAAATCAGACATTGAGCCTGTATCTTGTGGATTATATCACTGTTCTTCGCCTTTTGTATGGGTGAAGAAGGAACAGGAGGCAAATAAGGTTTTTATCGTGCTAATCTTGGGTCAATTACTTACCAAAAAAATGGATTGTCAGAGTTTTGTTTTTAATCTTCGTACGATATTGTTGAGAAGGTAGATCACAAAAAAAGACATTGAAAATAAAAGCAGGTTTTTTTCTCGAGGGCACAAATGCTCTCCCTCCCCATTTAATATTAAAAAGAGGTAGTGGTGATAGAAAAGTGGAATATAAACTAACAGGCACGTGTTGGAGGAAAGTAGCTGACTGATGTGTGTAGATACTGCTAAAGAATTCAAGAAGGTAGTGCAATCAACTGTTTGAAAAGTTGTGATGATAATATAAAATTAAAAGTTTGTACAGGTAAAAAATATGCAAATAAAGTTCTATTAGAAGAAAAAATAACTTGTAACTATCCAAGAGGGAAAAGATGATGTGAAGAACTCAAATAACAGCAGTTAAGTGTGAAGATAATGTGTGTATAACTCAGGTTTAAGAATTTTTTTGAAAATCATTGAAATACCTAGGCCAGTTCATTACACGGATGGGAAATAAAGTGTGTGAATTTGTCTCTTTAATGACTGGAAAAATGGTCTGCACTGCATGTAGGTGAGCAGGAGAATGTTATGGCAGAAATAGAAGTTGTAGTGTATTACTGGTGCAAGAAGATTGAGTCAGTAAAGGAAGTAACTTTTGGAAAGAAACCAAGATGTAATTAAGATCAAACATAAGGCACTCTAGAACAAGGCCAGAACACTGAAGAGAAGTGGCATCAATGGCACCCCAGCTGATTATTTTCTCTTGATGGGTAGTGGGCACCTACCTTCACTGCACTCACTTCCCCGGACCATTTAATATTGCCAACAAGTAAATAGGACTTTTCTAGTTGAGATGGATGCTAGGAATGTAGGGGAAAGTGCCATGGTAGTTTGTCATTTGTAGTGGGAAGGCAACCAGAGAATTTGGGAATAGCGTTTTGGAGGTCCTTTCACTCTGTAAATTGTACAAGAGTGGTGCTTGTTCAGCATTAGTGTGCAGCTTCTAGATTGGTCAAATCATACAGAGGTGAGGACCAAGCCACTGGCTTTTCTTTGTTGTCACTGATCTCCTCACTAGCATAGAAATAGTCCTTTGTTTGCGTGAAATCAACGAGACTGTTAGGTTTAAAAGAGGCTGTGCGTTGGGCAGAAGAAAGAGATGTAGTCTTTTTTGATGAAAAGTCCAAACACTGCTTAAATTATCCTCTTGGTTAAAGAGAGGTCTTTGATTCCCTAAGGAAAGTAAGTCTTAATAGAACACTCTTGATTATTTCACCACCTATGGTCAGGTATGACATGTCTCCTTTCATGACTTAGTGATGAGGGTTTTGCCTGCTTTTCTGCAAAACGAGTCATGAAGCTGCATTTGCTACAGAATATCTTCTCAGTTGTACTAGTTGTTTGCAATTACTATAAAGATCTCAATTTTTTTTTTTTAAATAGCTTCTTTTCTGGATGTACTAAATGTAAAGAGTATCCACTGGTCCAGTTTGAAGCGTGACATCAGCCATTGTGTTTCTGTGAAGCTTAGAAACCTATCATAAGAGCAAAGTTAATTCCATCCAGGAAAAGATAATCAGTAGCTTCCAGACTAGGGAATTTCTCTTTCTGTGAGACTACTGGGTATTTCATCTGGAACTGAGGATTCACCATGTATTTTCCAGCAAAAGCATGGTTCTTGCACTTCAGTTTCCTTTCTAGAAAGCAATCTATCCACTTAAAAGCAAATCTTTTTTTATACTTAGCATCATGTGTTCTGTATTACTTTCCTGTTATGTTTTTTAATCTCTTTCAAAGCTGATGGGAGTTAAGAAATTCAGTTTACATTTCTGCTCTTACTATTTTACTCTTTTTGTAGCCATCTGACTCTACTCACATCACAAGTGATGATGAAAGATTTCTCCATAATCTAATATTAGAAGAAAGGGATAAAGAGAGTTTCACAGCAGTTATCATTACAGGTGTACAACCAGATCATGTGCAGTACCTGAAAAACTACTTTCACCTTTGGACAAGGCAGCTGGCGTAAGTTGGTGATTTAAAAGATTTGATTTAAAACTAGGCTACTAACAAAGTCAACTAATTATGAATTGCTTCCTTTTTGTACTTAGGCATTGGCCTTATTCCTTTAAAGGCTCTTCGTTGATATTACAATTAGTCTTCCTACCTAACTGATTTTAGAGAAACTAGAACAACTGAGTGGGCCCCCCCCAACCAAAGATGTAAATCTTAGTGACTTACTCGATTTAATGTATTATTAATGTAATAATTAGTTATCTAATTAGTAATAACTCAGTCAGTTATTTTGCGCATGGCTGTGCTCCTAACCTTGATATAGAGCTTTGTATTTACAGAGATTTTTTGGTTGGTTGGCTGTTTTAAACAACACCAAAAAAAAAAGTGTTGCTGCTTCGTCCCGGTTCAAGAGGGAGAACAATGTGTGATACTGCCCACTCAGTACTACAGCAGTGGCATCAGTGGACTGGCAGAGCCTGGAGATAGGGAAGTCTGAGATACCTGTGGGTTGTTTGGTCTTAACTGTTGAGGTGGTGGATCTGTCTGTGAATGTAATCTGAAATAGGAAGTCATAGTCCAAATTTGAAATCTGGCAAATTACCGAACTTTATTTTCAAATTATATTTTTTGTGCTACCTCTAATCTCATAATAGTAGGTAATTCTTAAAATGAGTGTTCACACAAGGATTAGATTATATCTTATTATGTAGACCATCATTCAGTGTTGCATGTAAGAACTTGTAACTGAAACCCTTTTTATCTTCATGAAAATGGAGGGGTGCATCTACATTTAACTTAAATTAACTTAGGTCCCTCATTAGCTTCTAGGTGCTCTTCAGGTGAACACCCACATTTAGGTGTGCATTTGTTCTTTCCAACCATCTCTTGAAATGGAAGAGCAGCCTCCATTTGAGATGGAACACAGGTGCAGTTATTCAAGTATGTGCCCTGTAGCTGTTACAGTAAAACTAGTTGGATTTAGCTTTGCAGTGCATGACTTTCAGCTGAAATGGCCTTTTTGCCCTCAAACACTTCCACATACTCTTCTGCCATGCCTTTTACCACAGGTGCAGGATACCAGTTTCATTTTGCTTTAATGGGCTGCAGCACAGCCCTCATAGTTTTTGATGCTTTGAAGTGGAGGTGAACTACTAAAATAACTATATCTTAAGGCTATGAGAGCCTCTTTTGAAGTCTGGAAGAAATGCAGACAAAATACTAAGCAATTTGAACATACCATAAAGTCCTGAACAATGCAACCATGGGGACCTTTTTTCTGGGAAGCAGGATTTCTCCTTTAGGTGCATTTAGTGCAGTGGATGTCAGAAGCAAAGCAATTATAAACACTTGCAGGTGCATTTAACTTTTGCATTCAGTCCATTGACTTGTATAATTTCATTTTTCTGCAAACAGCCGCCCTGAGGTTTAAGGATTCAGTCTTTGAGCTGGAAGAACTAGCTAGCTTGCTGAAAAGTTGAAGTAGATGGAGTTGGGTTCCTCAGTTTTATCAAACTTCAAATCCATTAAATTAACTAATCTATCTGACCGTGTGGATTTTTTGAAGTTTCTTAAATGAGTAAAAATGCCCATTAAAAAATAATGTTTACAAACAGAAAAATTATTTCCAATATGCAGATCACATCCATGACTCCTGTCTATATTCAAATTCTTGTAAATAACTTAAAGTTAGTGATTGTTGGTTGAATATTTCTATTGCTATTACATGACTGATATAAAACTGGTATCAGAAACAATGTGTGGAAAGCTTTGTGTCTGTCGTTCTTTCTAATCTCAAGAGTGCAGAGCAATTTACAGTGGTCTTATTAGTTTGTGCTTTGAGGTAAAGGATCTGGTACCCATGTAACAATCGTAATGTTTTTTCACTTACGGAGGGTTTTTTCCCAACAAAAATTGGTCCTAGTGTGATTCTGCATGACAGAAATGAGAGGAATGAAAAGGAGTTACTCCCACTAGTAAATCTTCTGTACTAGATATACATGTTATCAAGGAGTTGATTCATAATAAACCGGTTATATTTGAATAAAAAGACAAGCATATTTAGATTTTTTTTTATATTATGATGTGTAAGTTTTTAATTTCATTTTCTGGTGTGTTGGGTTTTTTTCTGAAATGTTTTTCAGACATATCTATCATTATTATATTCATGGACCAAAAGGAAATGAAGCTAATGCTGCAACAAAAGACAAAAGCCCTTTCAAGAACATCAACATTCAGGTAAGAGATTTTATACATATTAGTCAAAAGTCTTCTTTGATGACAATTATTTTATGTTGTCCCTGTTTCTCTTTAATCATGCATTTCAAACTACAGCATTTTAAGATGTGTCAGTAATTTAATTTTTTTAAAGCTATACTATTTATCGTTGCAGCATAGGAACTAATTCATTTGCTAACAGTTAAGATAAATGTCAAAATGCTAATTACTATGCCTTTTGATCTAAGGAAAAATCAACTTGTTTTCTTTTTTTACAGATTTCAATGTTTGAAAAAGGGAAAGTACCAAAGATAGTCAATCTGAGGGAGATCAAAGATGACATGCAGACATTGTATATAAATACTGCAGCAGATAGTTTTGAGTTTAAGGCACATGTTGAAGAAGAAGGCATAGTGGAAGGCATCATCCGATATCATCCCTTCCTGTATGATAAAGAAACATACCCTGATGATCCATGCTTTCCATCAAGTGAGTGAAATGTTTTGCTGCTTGTCAGTCCTATCATAGACAATCCTATTACTCTACATGTTTAAATGATGCAAAAACTAGAGCAATTTAAATTGATGTGCAAATTATTACCTGATTTCAGCTGTGTCAGAAAAGGTCACATTCTTTTGGATGAGCAGATCCTGTGAATAAATTGGCTGTTGTGGTAACTTGTTCATGTGAACCTGATCTTTGGCATAACACTGTCTTATTTCAAACTATAAACTCTTGTGGAATGTTGTAAGATCGAAACTTTCCATTTTCCTGACTGTTAGATCTTTGCTCCAAGACAGAAATAAAATACCAGCAGTGAGATTTAAGAGATTCTAATAGCAGATACTGCGAAGGACAGCACTTAGTCTGAAGTCTTTAATTTAAAATTTGTTTTATTCAGACGGGATGAGTTTGCAAATGCTAAGGCTTTTAAATATTTTGTTTTGGTGTTTTTTCTTTTTTTGACAAAATCTTGAGTTTAATTGTGACAAGATTTTATGATATTAGAAGAACAGCAGTTGAAACTAAGAGGACAAGATAATACTCAAATTNNNAATTTGAATCTTTCAGATTTGGTAGGTTTGGTAATATTTAACTCCTGTTCAAAATTTTTGCTTAGCTTTCTTAGTTATTCTGTTTTTTCTGATATATTTAAAACAGGAAAAAATTTGTAATATTGTATATAACTAGCTTGATATCATAGGCACCGCTACGGTGCTCAACTTAATAAAGGTAGATAATCCTTAATTTAAACTGCATTGGTTTTTGCTATTATGTTAGGTTTTTTAAGAAATTTATTCAAGGAGAATGTCTTTTT
>VWZG01007978.1:652174-664169 GCA_013396735.1 Grallaria varia | reverse complement strand
CTATTATGTTTGGTTTTTTAAGAAATTTTTTTAAGGAGAATTTTTTTTTTTTTTTTTTTTTTTAAATCAAGGATTAAACGATGATGATGATGATGACTGCTTTATAGTAGAAAAAGGTGCCAGAGGAAAAAGGCCCATTTTTGAATGTTTTTGGAATGGGAGATTAATACCATACACAACTGTGGAAGAGTAAGTGGTAATCCGTTTCCTACAGTGTAAACCAGTCTGCTTCTGTAATGTAAACCTCTCTTTATAAAAGATTTTAATGTCCTTCTCCTTTTGTTTAAGTTTTGAGTGGTGCGCTCCTCCAAAGAAGAGAGGATTGGCACCAATTGAATGCTACAACAGAATTTCTGGTGCATTGTTTACCAATGATAAGTTCCAGGTCAGCACAAACAAACTCACCTTCATGGATCTAGAGCTGAAGCTGAAAGATAAAAATACCCTGTTCACGAGGATCTTCAATGGACAGGTAATAGTTGTGTTCTATTCAAGTATTCGTTCATGTAAGTATTTCTTCTTTAATAGTTCAGTGCTTGCTGGTGATTTGTTCATATCACTGAATACTGCCTGGTTCTGAAGAACTTCCACCTTGAGCATTTTTGTAGGATTTTGTAGCAGACATATCTCACTGTTTTAGTGAGTAGTAAAGCTGAATCTTTAAATGTGAAAAAAATAAGACTCAGTATTTTTTCTTTTAATTTCTGAAACAATTATTTAGTTCTTATATGTGAGTTTTTATAGAAAGACGTGCTTCTTAGAGGAATATGGCTCCTGGGGAAGCGCTTTCTTTGGCTTGAAAGTGTACCTTTCCTAGAATTTGGTCATGTTTTCAAGCTGAAAAATTCTTCTTTTTACTTTTTTTCCTACTTCTGTTGTTGTTTTGTCTGTTTTGGTTTGAGTACAGTAACTCTGTGCTCTTACAATTTCTCAGGCTTCTGAAGTCAGATTTAAGTTTTGTAATACATTGATAATATGTATTTATTTTGTAACCTCTTTATAGGAACAACGAATGAAAATAGACAGAGAATTTGCTTTGTGGCTCAAAGACTGTCATGAAAAATATGACAAACAGATAAAATTCACAGTCTTTAAAGGAATAACTGTACGTACTGATATACCATCCAAGAGAATGCAGAGCCCTTGGACAACGTATGCTGCAATAGAGTGGGATGGAAAAACATACAAAACTGGACAGCTGGTAAGTTAGTCATTTCACTGATGTTGGGGTTTTGCTTGTTTTGTAATAGGTGATTTGAACCCTATAAATGGCAGATATTAGACATCTGAAGCAGAAGTAATGTATTGACATTGTGTTGTCTTCGCTTTACAGGTGAAATCTATTAAGACTCATCCAATATTTTATGGAAGTATTGAGAAATTCTTTTTGTATGGAGACCATGATGGGGATATATTTGCAACTGGAGGAGAGGTTCAGATTGCTTTGGTAAGACAAATATAGAAAGGATTCACACACTAGTATGGCTGTGAAATCTTTAAACATATTTCTGGGTCAGATTTATTTCAATTACTTTTAAGTATCTATTGAAAATCACTTGTTTTTTTGAGATTCGGCAATCTAGAAATAAAGTTAGTTACTTTAGATCAACAATCTGATTCATTTAAATTTACATATCAAATAGAGTGTCACAGTTGGTATCAATACATTTAGAAGTGTCTTATGGTGTCACTAGGTAGAATTTATTAGCATATTGCATTATGTTCGTATTGACTTCTCTAGTCCATTGATAAGGACGTCTTTCTTCACTGGCATATTGTAATCTATAACTGCACTGAATTTTTATTTCAGGAACCACAGGCATTGTATGCTGAAATGAAAATTATTCCAATCTCAAAACTTGACAGAACAGTGTCTGAGAAAGTTGTCAAAAAATACATAGAGGATGAAATGGCAAGGTAAGCACTAAGTTGTAATTATTTAATTGTGGAGTTTCTAATTACACTTTTAGTATTTCTTCAGGAACCAAAAGAAGTTCAGTTTTGTTCCCAAATGAAAAACTCAACTGTTTCAGTAGGGAAGAAAAAAAAGTTATAAACCAAGAAGAAATAGTGCAGGGTTGGGGGTTTTTTCCTACCCCAAAAATTGCTTCATGTATATTAAACTAAAGATAAATTACCCTTTTTTTTTTTTTTTAACTTACTGAAAAACTGTTCATCCTTTCTTTTTTGTTAGACTTCCTGACAAATTATCGGTTACATGGCCTGAAGGAGATGAGTTATTACCAAATGAAACAAGATTTGCTGGTACACCAATAGGTATATTTTTTCTTCCAAATACTAAAACATTAAATGCCAATTTCAAAACTTATTACGCACTCTTGTTAAAAAAAGAAGCATACAGCAATTTCTGATGACTTATAATCCACATCATACTTTAAAAATCCATTATTTTTCCTTTTCAATACAGGAGCATTAAGAATAGAAATTTTGAATAAAAAAGGAGAAGCAATGCAAAAACTTCCAGGTACAAGCCATGGAGGTTCAAAGAAACTTCTTGTTGAACTCAAGGTTATTTTGCATTGTAAGTATTTCAGTATATTTAATTCAGTCTTTCTTATTTTTTAAAATGCATAATGAATAATGTATTTCTTTGTGTATATACATGTAATAAGTATAAATCAAGTGTTTTGTGATTTCCATTTGTGGGTGCTTCACTTGACATTCTTAAACTGCATTGTTGAAGAATTGCATTGTGTCCCAAGGCAGCTGAAATTACTCAGTTTTGTGTTCAACACAGAATTAGAACACTATAAATTATCTGAAAACTCCAGTTCTGCACATGTCAAATGTATTTGAAATTTATAGAAACTTAAAATCTTGTTTACCTTCTTTCCATATATGACAGGAAAATCCAATTCCTTTTTTCATTTAAGAATTGTAAAAATACCTTTCTGGAGCACTGAGGTTATTGTAGTGATACATGTCAAAGGAAACCAAATCGAAGTATCTTAGCTTCACTTTAGTGTATGTGTCATAAGAAGAATACACATCATATTTTAATGGCACTCGTTATGTGGGTACTGTCTGCTGTGCATGACCTTTGTCCAGTGTAGTGTGCTGGAGCATAAAGAGGTTGGAATTTAAAAAAAAACAAGGTGTTCATGTAATACAGATGATCAAATTGCCTCCTATCAGTGTAACAAACTGGTGTTTTGCAACTTTAACTGAGATACACCATCCTGAGTTCCAAGTATATGGACTGGAGAGGGACATGGTGTTTCTCTTGTTCTGTTTTGTCAGTATTCCTAGGAGAAATAAAACCCTTTGCCGCTAATCGCTGTCAAGTCTACCTTCAGACCTTTTGTGTCACCTGGCCACTTGATTTGTCGATGGAAATTTTTACTTAAAACTGTTTCTGCTGCTTCCTATCTTAATTTTTTTTCTCTAGTCAATTGAGGAATCTCTATTATAATTGCCCTGCTCTTCACCAGAACAATGAATAAATCCTGTTAGTGAGGATTTGAGCATGGCATTCCTGTCAAACTCAAACCCCTAATTGTACAAAGGAGAGTAATGTGGTTTCAACCATACGCAGGCCAGTAGCAACCATCTTATAAAGTACAAAAAGTTGTTCTCTCTGTGAGTGGAATACCTGGCAGAATGTACTGTGAACTGAGTAAACACTGAGAGCTGAGCTGCAAGAAACTTATTACGTGGGCTGTTAGTTGGGAACCTTGTTATACAAGGTTCCATTCAAAATTAGGGTTTGAATTAGGGTTGAGAGAATGATAAAGTCAGGGGGTCTGGTGAGGGTTAAAACAGCTGCCAAAGGAAAGGGTAGGATAGCAGAACTAGACTGGGAGTAACGTCTTGTCTCAGCTGCATAAGGAGCACAGGGTTTGTGCAGGGTTTGGATAAGGGAAGCAAGGGCTGGAAGGATGTCTGGGATATAAGAAATTTTTTTTTCTGGGGCATGGTGAGGGTGGGCTTGTAGGTTTTGGCCAAAAAATAAGGTTGGTCCTGCGGGTTTTTGCTGAGAGAAGGAAAAAGCTGCTAAAAGAAGGAAAAGGCTAGCAATTGTTAATTAAAATGGGATTAGGTAGGAAGCTCATTTTTTTTAGCTGTGATCAATGTGTTTAATTGGGAAGCTGAATTGATATTTATTAGCTCTAGAATTGATAGTAATAAGTGATACTAATACTTGAAAAAAGTGAAAAATACAGTGTAAAATTTAAATACATGTAGCTAAATGTTTGTTTTGCAGCACCTACTGAGAATAAAGAAATAATTTCCCATATTAGTCAGCATGGAGGCAAATGGCCTTACTGGTTTAAAAAAATGGGTAAGTTTGCTTATTCAATATCTTCAAGGTTTTGGATTTTGGGTATTATTATCTTTCTAATTGTATTTTTATTTTTGTTTAGAAAATCTTCAGAAACTTGGGAACTACTCTTTGAAACTGCAAGTAGTATTGAATGAAAGTAATGCAGACACTTACGCAGGAAGGCCTCTACCGTCTAAAATATTTAAATTTACTATTATAGGTAAGAATTCCAGTCTTATTTTCTTCTACTGTTAATGTTTCTATGTGATTCGTTGTATATCAAAATTATTAAGGTTTTAGTTGAGAGGTAATTTTCAGCACTGAAAAGTAGCATTTGCATGTCAAATACTTAGCATTTTCAGGAAAAAAAAGGTTTTGCCTGTAGGTTTTGATCTCACCTGTAATGTGGTGGCTCTGCTGTACAGTCAGTTTTACACAAAAAGAATAGTAAAGTTTTGTTGCAATTTAAAGCTTCTCCCTCATGTGAACTTTCCAAAATGTACTTGAAAAAATAACCTTCTACTTAATTAGAATCACTATTTTTCCTCATACCGTTGACATAAATATTCTTTCATAAAACTAGTATTCATTAGGCCAACTTTCATGTGCAAACCACAGAAACTCATTAAAAAACAGGTTATGCATTTAAAATATGCATGTTGAGATTGGAGTCTCTTTTTTTTTAATTAAAGGAGGAATCCTGTGCAAAACTAAGTTCTCATTTGATTGCAATGGGTCTTTCTCTTTGGGTTAACCATCATACAATACTTAATTAGAATGCCAGAACAGAAATAATACCATTAAATATGTTCAGTGCTAATCTATCTTGCCTTACAGTCTGGTATGTGTATGTGTATGTGGCCTAACAATTTTTTTAAGGTTTTTTTAAAGGTCATTTGGTCAAGAGAATTCAATTCCACAAAGCATGACTGATTTACAAGCTCCTATTTGTTACCTCTCTGCTTGGTCTCATTTATTAGTGCCTAATTGGAAGCAGTCTAATGGGGCCAAATTTCACAGGGAAGATACACTCAGATTTCTTTTTTCTAATACACATTATTACTGTTCTTTATCTCTCAGATTGGAGGTAGTTTTAGAACAAAAATATTTCATTGCATGAATGATTTTATTTTACCAGAATTAAAGCAATTAAATGTTTAAGAAAAGCTGTCCACAAAGAACTTATCCCTTTTCAGGTACTGTATTAATGTTCTAAATACTTTCAGAGTTTTGACTGTCCTGTTGTGTTTCTTATGCTGTAGTCTATTGCTGTTATGTTTTAATTATTGTTTTCATGTTAGTGTAAGTTAAAAAAAGGATCAGTCAATAAACCATAACTTTAATTACAACAGTATTCTGAACAGCCTGTTCACTTTGCAGCTGCAAACCACTTGACTGAATTGCAGCCTTAATCAAGAAAAATCCAGTGAGCACACATAATTCTTTCTAAAAATGTATTATTCTTTTCTCTTAGAGGGCAAACCAGAGAAATTTCTGGTTGGTCTTTTGGAGCTTCCTTTTCGAATTGGAGTACCTTTTAGTATTCCTTTGGAATTGCAGGATGAATTTGGTCATGCAACACACTTGACATCTCGCACTAGGCCAATTCTCGAAGCTAGGTAATTCAACCATCTCTTCTTTTTTGTACTTTCTCATGTGGCAATAATATAGTAATACTTTGGGATTTGTCTGAGTGATATATGGGATATTTTCACATAAATTAGATTGCATTTTTGCTTTTATTTCTATAGGAGTATCTACAAGTATCTTGTATATTAAAACACTGTGTATGTTTTTTTTTTTAATTGCTTCTCTTGTGTTTTCTGTATATTTTTCTAGTGGATTAACATTGAAGCATGAAGACATACCTGTGGGAACAAAGTGTGTCATTAAGGGTGTCATTGCTAAAGGCTGTATAAATAGTTGCCAAGGCAAGGTAGGCTAGTAAATTTAAATTCAAGCACTGTATTACCAAAAATACACAGAGCATTTAATTTTTATGTAAAATGGATTGTCACATAGCATTAGCTAAGTTTGACCTGCACTGATGACTAGAGGTATTTCTTTTATTTATTTTCAGGGATAATTTCAAATTACCTCATCCAGTTTTACCTGGAGCAATTTGTCTTATAGCTTCACTCTGTTAGCTGATGGGACTGGAGCTGAAAGAGCTGAGCAACACAGTGTGGTAGAGTGTGCCCAGCAGGCTAAATCAACTGCCTTGAGTTTAAACTGGTGCTGAAATTGGTTTAAGCCAAACCATCCTGGTGACTTTTGCGCTGAAATATCTTAGGGAACACTGAAATCTTTCACTGTTGTAGTTCAGATGATGAGTAGTAATAGTTAACATCCGGGGTGTCTGCTCGAGCTTCTTTAAATGTTTCCAAAATGATGGTTGCACTTCTGTAGCAAATATGTCATTCAAATCCAACCTGTTACTGATGGATTCCCAGCACTTAGTCAAGCTGTTAATTTACTGTAAAAACAGAAACATGTTACATGCTAAAAAGATTTCTTTCATAGAACAGATCTTAATTTCTCTGATAAATACAGATTTGAAGATTTTAAAAGAATAATACTTTAAAATCATGTATTTGATGTGTTTACACAATATTTGAACCAAGTCTTAATCCCTTCATTTAGTCTTGTAGTCTAGCATAGTAAAAAGAAAGCTGGGAACTGAGGTAGCTGAAGGTGCTTCATTATATTGATGATATTGTTGCTTAGAAAAAAGTTGGTGGAAAGATATGTAAAGAGAAGAGGGAGTTCTCTTATTGAAAAGCATAGGGTTTTGGACATAGTAAGTGTCGTAGGCAAAGCTGAGAAATTTTGGTGAAGTGCAAGAATAATGACATAAAATAGAGGTGGATTATGGGAAATAAAGTATGTAGGAGCAAAGTGCCACACTGAAGCAAGGCACAGATTTGGCGAGGAGCAAGACCAAGAATCATTTAAGGAACTTGGAGTACAGAAATAGTATCATACCATAATAATTGAAAAGAAGGGGTGTTACTTTCTCTTATTTCTTAATTGCATAAAATGTCAGAGGCAATACTGGACCTGGCACTGAAAGCAGTGGTTCAAATTTATATGATAAAAGAACTGTTGAAGTTAGTAATGAAAAATAATGACAAAAAGCACAACTGTGGGAGAGTAGAATAAAAGCAACAGATAACTTTAAAACAAATACAGTGTAATTTTCAGTGAATCATTAAAAAGGAGAAGCAGAGAAGAAAATATGAGAAATTTTCAGCACCTTAAAAGTTGATTTTGAAATGGTAGCAGAAAAGCTGAAATATTTCAAGAGAAACAATCATTTAGAAGGAGAAAAAATGAGAAAATAATAAAAAAAAAAGAAATGGCGAGCATGGAAAAAATTCTGTCTTTTAGAGGTAGAAGTAAGGAAAAAACCTGTTGAAATAATAATCATGCCAAATGGAGACAAGAAGCTCAAGTGAGATAGGAATTATGGAGTGTCACGGTTGTCAATGAAGGAAGCACTGATAGAGATGAAAGAGAAAGCTTATTTCATTTACTTCTATAGTCATTTGTTTAATTCCACCCAAACCAGTCAAGAAGTATGTTTTGATTATGAGTGGACTCAATGAAAAAATTTTAAGACAAGTGTGTAAGTAATATCAAGATGACTCCTTTGTAGGATTTTGAATACAGTCAGGAGAAGGTTGAAGAAGGGAGTTTTAAAAAGGAAAATATTTCTTCTTCTCATTTTAAAATACTGTATTATACATAGAAGCTGACTTGGTAGCAAAAGGAAAGTAGATACAGGGGTCATGAAGGATAAGGGACAAAACTTCTCCAGAGGGCACAGATGTTGAAAGATTAAAAGGAATTAAGTTATAAATGTAAACTGGGTAGCGCAAGATGAAGAAGATGGTATTAAGTAAAAACTGAGTATTGCAGAAAAGAGTTTGAAACTAAAAGAAGGCAAGTGTAGGATGAGTGTCTAGTAAATAAATACCAAGCTGCTGAAGAATTCAGCTTATAAGCATTAAACACCTGTTATCACCTACACTGGTTTCCTATGTTTTTATTCCCTACCTTATTTTTCTCTTCTTTTCCCCTTTAGTTTAGTGGGGCTTTCTGCTGATAGGTGCTCTTTGGCTTGTCAGCAGACCAGTATGTAAAGCTGGAGAGTTTTCATGCACTTGTGTGTCTGGCCATCAGCTGGGGACCTCATGTATTTGATGTGGCTGCAGTTGTAATGCTCCTGCCCGGGCCTCCTTGCACTTTCTGCTTCACTTGCCAAGCAAACCTAGAGAATTACTTGGTGGTTTTCATCCAGTCTACAAGGAGTTAATGTTGCACATATCTTGTGAGGCATGGGAAGGGCATATGACAGGATTATGAAATTGAACTTTCCAGAGACAGCATTTCTGAATATGTAAGGATGACAGTTCATGAACTGCAACTAAATATTCTCAAATACCATATATATTACATATGAAATTCACATATCTACAGTGCAACTAGTTTTTTAAGTTGGCGCTTTTAAGATTGATTTGACTGCTTCATTCGCTGACTTTAATGTGCGAATTGGTTTTAGTGATGCAGTCTGCAGCAGTTGTTTTTCTTACAGCTTTGTACAAAGATGAGTTGGACAGTAGTTGTGCCTTGCTAAGGAGTAACAAACACAGAGATTGCAGACCCTTTCTTTAAAACTTTTTTTTTGTAACTGATATATTTTTCCACATTAAAACAGCCTCTAAGTAGGAAGCCACAGGTTATATATAGCTGCTTTTAATGGTTTCAGAACCATGTAGTTTAACATGAAAATCGTAGATTGACCATCTCTGCATATAATAACATGGAAATGACAGATTTCTGTACAAGAAAAAAAAAAGTGTTGCTTTTTTTTTTAATCAGTGCAAGAAAATTTGTAGAGATAAATTATGTATATATGGATTGACATGGTTATGTGAGACAATTTATTGTATGGTTTTGTTTAAAGTTAATATTTAGAATATTCTTTTTTCTTTTTGTTAGACCTTTAATCTGAAGATTACTCTTCCTGGTTTGAAAGAAGACACACAAATCATTAAAATAAGATTGCAACCTGGTAAGTATTCATAAACTATTTAGTGAATTTCTGTTGAACTTTATTCTGACACTATTAATGAAAGACTTCTCCCAACAAAGTAAAATATTTAATGAGGCATAAAAAAGGATTCTATTTTATCCAAGTAATGACTAGAAATGAAATACACCTAAGGGCATGTCATTGGTGGAAATAGCATCATATTCACAGCCCAATCTTGTCTGTTATTGTAGCAGCTGGAATTTGTCTGCTTGCTTGAGACTAATTTTTCACTTCTTTTTTTGGAATTATCTTACATCTTCTTTTACCTAGCACCACTGAATGAACTAATTTCTTCTAATTTTTCTTTAGTATTAAGACCTTTAACCTGTACTAATCTGTATAGACCTGTTCTTCCTGCAGAAAACATGTTGTGAATTAATAAATGCTCATTCAGTTTCTTACCCCAGCAAATAGGGGATGCTTTGGCAATTGGATTGTGTCTGAAATTTTAATGTTACCTGTTGAATTTATCATAATGCAAGAGAAGAACACAGAAGTCTGTAAGAACAGTGCCCTTACCAGAATTTTATGTTTTGTGGATGTCTTGATTCCCTTATATGAGATCTGTTATCCCTTGTTTTTGAATTTTTTGACTTGGGGTGTAAGGTATAGTCTGAAGGCTTTGTTAGGCCTACAGTGCACAGTTTATTCCATTATTCTTTATCTTTTGGGGAGTTAAGGCTTCATGTAGAAAATGGAGTGAAATGATTGGACTTGAGACCAACTGTGCTGTGTATTTGTGTATTGCTATTATTTACCTTGGACTGAAGGCAGCTTCATCCTTCATCAGAATCTTTTGCTTTTGGCAGTGTAGAGATGCTTCACCGCAACTTTCTTCTCACTGGACTTATCCTTGGCTTTTAAAGCTGTTTTCTGAGGAAGCAGTGAATAATAGCTATTTCAGTCTCTCTTGTTCTTCAGCCAGTGAGTTTGAAATGGAAGTTTTAATGAATCATGCATAAAGGATGTTTCTAAAAAATTGCCTTCTTTGTTCCTTCAGAACTTGTGTTTTACTAGGAATCTATTACTTCCTTCTCTTTTTTAGAACTCTTAAAAAGTAATGCTATGTTCCAGGGGATAGACTTAATTGAATAGCTTCCCTTTACTATCCAAGTAATGGCAACAAAATTTTCTTTTGCATTTCTTTGCATACGGATTTTAGCTGTGACAGCTTTGGCAATTAATCGGGTATCTCAGCATTTTTGGTTTTAACATGTCAGAAGAAAGTTCCAAGGGTTTTTTTGATGCATTTGAATCCATTAGTATGTAAACAGAACTATATCGTGTTTTTACACCTTGTATATGCTAAATTTCATCTTGTCTAACTATTCCATACTGAATTAATTCCAAAGATTGGCAGGTGTTATGTATTGAAGGACAGAAAGGGTCTAGAACTTTTCAGTATAAACCAATACACATGAATTGTTTTAAGTGGTTTGTTACCACACATATCTTGGTGGCTTGGCTTTAAAAATTCTTTGAGACAGCAAAAACTGAAATTCAGTGTCTCACAAGTTACCTAAAATATAACTACTGTTATGCAATTCTGCATTTTTACAGGCCCTCCTCGTCAATTGAAGGTAAAACCAGATTCAGAAATTCTAAAGATTGAAAACGGTACAGCTTTTCCCTTTCAAGTTGAAGTACTGGATGAATCAGGAAATATAACAGCACAGCCAGAGTTGATTATTCATTGTAAGGTAAACTGCATTTCATTATGTGCCATAAGGATTTTGATACTTGATTTTTAAAGGGTCAAAAGAAGACTCTGTTTTGGAATCTAGATAGACTTTAAAATCTTCAATAATGCTTCTGAAATTTCTACAGCTTGGTAGCCGTAACTGTGACTCTCTTACCTCATCTGTTATAAGTCATTCAGTAAGTTTTAGAATTAGTGGAACCTGGCCTTAGAAATGGAAAATTATGGGAGGATATATATGTGAATTTTATGGTATTTAAGTAATATTCATCATATACAATACTAAAATTTATTCATCAAAATAACTTCTTACGTTTACATTTGATATATTTTGGAGTTGAAAATGCAAGTCTAGTGCCTAAAAATAACAGTAGATAAGACTGTTACCATAGCACTAATCTAAGCTCAGAAGAAAATGCATATCTTGCTCTGGCTTTAGGAAGTAAAAAAACTTGCCCTTTTGGCCCTATTTTTTTTAACTCCAGAAAGTGACACTTCCAATTCTAGTGAAATTCCACAAGAACAAATAAAAATGTTCTTCCCACTGCAAAATAGTCTACATTCCATTTACACTTCATGTGCATACATTGTCTTCCTGTAGACTGGGTCTGCAGTAGTAAGATGACATGTTGAACTTGATGTTTAAATTCATTTAATGTATGATGTTTAGTAAACTAATGAAAATTATGTTTATTTAACAGTTTAATTGAATTTAGTGCATAATGGTCGAAGAGACTAATGCTTATGTGTTAATACATAGCAGTTGGATAGGTAGTATATTTTGTTTATATAACTTCCTCCTTTCTCCGACACATCTTCTACCACGTGCAGAAAAATACAAGAGTTGGTCTTGCAGGCTTCTGGAAAACTGAAATATATAAAATTTTTCTGTATATAATCCTATATATATATA
>VWZG01007978.1:626183-652128 GCA_013396735.1 Grallaria varia | reverse complement strand
ATATTTGGACTTGTACAAATAATCATTTCTGGAATAATTGTGGTAGTTTTATAAAAGAAACTTGATATTTATTCTTACATATTAAATAGTTTTTAGGTGCTTCAGACCTTCCTGTGTATTCTGTGGACTGCAGTAATGGAGGAACAAACATTTTAACCGGTCCAGTTATACATGTGCAGAATATCAAGAAAGACCAAATACTGAAAGCAAGAATTGAAATACTTGTAGGTATTGCTTGGAATNTACTTGTAGGTATTGCTTGGAATGTTTGGATGAACAAAAGATTGAAAACAGTATATGGTACTGCCTTGCATCTTTTATGAATCAACTTAACCCCCAAAAGTTACCAGTTTAGTTATTATAAACCTGATAATCAGGTGGCTGCACTTTTTAATATCTAGGAAATCATAAAAAGGCAAGGAATTTTTCCAGGTTTTTTCTTCACCTCTTACTCTCTATTTCTTGAATCTCTGAGGTGTTTCAGAAATATGCATACTCTGGGATTTTTCTTTCCTTTTTTACCATCTGGATCATTTTGTGATATTGCCATTATTGCATAAACATTTAGTATCAGAAAAGGTATGGCAATCAATAGTTTTTTATCGCATTTGAGTTTTAAAGCTCTTGAAATACGAATTTTTTAAATGCTATGGAACATCCCACTTCTCTGGTAGTCAGAAGACTCCCACTGCTGGAGAAAATAACACCTGTGTGTGTTTTGCCCTGGAAAAACACATAAACAAATACTAACATTGGAAACTATATGAAAGGATATTTGCAATTACTTTTCAAAAGTGTTTGTAAATCGTATGCTATAGTATTTCTGGAATAGAAAAAATTTTAAATAGCATCAATTCTAGTATCTGTTAAAAGTTGTAACTGTACTGGCATATCTTTCTGATTTACTTTTGACAAGTCAGGCTAATTTCATGTTTGGACACCTGGTCACACCTGGTAAGCCAGAGTAATGACATAGGCTATGATGGAGTTATGTCTATGCATATCTGTATTTCATATCTTAATTCTATGTCTTTTTTTCCCTCCTACATATAGAATTGTAAAGACGTGCCACCAGTGGAAAAGATTATTAAACTTCTTCCTAGCAGTCATGTTGCAAGACTACAAGTCTTAAGTATGAACGGACTAAAAGCTCTTCAAATTAAACATCAGGATGAAATTACTTGTGTTGCTGGCCGTATCATGAACAAACTTATATTTCAGATGTATGATGAAGCAGAAAGGGAGATACCCATAACTGCAGCTGCTGCAGAAAAAATCAAGGCAAGTATTTTGGAGTAAACAGCACCATAATATGTGGGAGAGCTACAAAGTTGATTCCCTTAAAATCCGTAGACATCAGACTGCAAAATAATACTCCTCAAGACTGTATTATTAAACATAGGAACTTAACTCTTTGGTTTATTTTTTTTAAATATTCTTATTTTAATTAATTAAATAATGCCTCAGGTTAGTATTATGAAAAGCAGGTTAGTATTTCCAGTGCTTCACCTAAACGCTTAAAATAATTGTGTTATGATTCTTCAGGTCTGGGGCTTTTCTTTGAAAAGGCGTGTTCCTTATGAAGGTTTGCTTGCCTGTCTTATGTCCCTGTCTGTGTACATATTTGTCTAATATAAATATAGATTCACTTTTTTACATGAGGTTTTTCACAATTGGATCTTTCCTAACTCAGGGTTAGTGAGGGAAACTTAATGCATGTTACGATTTATGTGGGGGTTTTTTGGAGGAATTAGCTGTATTTGGGAAGATAGTGTTGGTTACTGTTGGGAAATGTACAGGCTTTCCATTGAAAGTTTCTATTGCCTTTGTGTTAGAGTGGTTACAAGATGTATTATGTAACTAATTGCTAATAATTTAGCTTTTGATCAATTTATGACATTTTAATTTTAGGTTAACTGGACACCTAAAATTGACAGAGAACTGTTGATGCAAGGTTTATTACCTGATGTAAAAGTACCGAGCTCAGTCAAAGATGTACGTTACTGTCTAATTACTTACCTTGATGAGCATGTGTCTTTGGAGAGTGCATTCACAGTCAGGTTTGTTCATTTGAAATACTTCTTTATGAATTACGTTATTGGCAAAGCTTTGTAGATCTGTACTTTGGAGTAAAACAGAAGTCTTTCTGCACTCCTTAAATAATTAAACCAGTTGGCAAATTAGCAGGAGAAGGTGATTTGAGGGGGAGGAGAGGTTTGTGCAAATTGTTTACACGGTCTGCATCTGGTTTATAAGTCAAAATTGATAGGCTGTAAATTGAACTTTAAAATTCTCTGTTTATCACTCTCAGTGAGTCTAAGCAGTTAGCTCTCCTAGTATCTTTATGAAGTTTATTATGATAAATATGATTCTAAATTAGTGTATTTCAAGTGATGTTAATAGGTTAAAATAAACTAATTAGTTCACAGCACACTGACGCTGGGCTAAATTGGCAGCAATTAGTAATTTCACAGATCTGTAGTAGTGAAATCAATTACATGACCAAGCATTAAGATTCTTTTAGTTATCATGCCTTCTATTATGTTATGTTTACGTTGATGAGAAAAATAAGTCAATTTTCATATGCTTACTCAGACCAGTTCCTGATGAACCAAAACACATTAAATGTAAACTAAAAGGATCAAACACACTGCAAATGGGTGATGAACTACAAAGTGAAATTGGTGAGTATTTGCATATCTTGAATTTCTTTCAAGGTTTGTTTTTTTTTAGGGTTTTTTTGGAGTTTTTTAAGCCTGTTGTGTATACAGATGTCAGGAAGAGTAAATTATCTGCAACTGTTTTAGTAAAAAAAACAGATTGACATTCTCATTCATAGAAAGATGATCAGACTTCTCTAATTGCCATTTTACTATTTTGGAGTTACTCTCTGATAAAATTTGGACAGATTCCCCAGAGAGTTTGGGGAGTTCCCCTCCTTGGAGATGCTCAAAGCTGCCTGGCTGCAGTTGTCTCTGGGTTGTCCTGTGTGAACAGGGACTTTGGACCAGGTGATATCCAGAGGTCCCTTCCAACCTCAGCCACTATGATTCAGTGATGGTCACGTAAATTTTCTCTATATTGTATCTATGTTGTGTCTATGTTTATATTCCATATGTTGTATGTTTCATTAAAGCAGCTGCTGAGGTAATCATCTTAATAATCATTTTAATCATAGTCATCTTTTTTAACAGATATAATGATTACAGATCATTTTGGAAATCAGGTTCAGACATTGACATCCACATGTGTAAATTCCCTCGGAGTTTCTGGGCCTGGACTTGATAAATCAAATTTGAAAATAACTTGGCAGGTATTTATAAGAATGTCTTACAGTTTATTTCTTCGTGGCATTTGTGTGGTAATTGTCTTGATTCTGTCACACAGAATTGAACCAAAATTGCAGAAAGGTAGTCAAATTACAAACTGTTTGGTAAGATGGGCAGTTAGAGGCTTATGGCATTAAAATTGTATGATCCACTTCTAAGGAGCACAGCAGCATCTGTTAAAAACCTTATCACTGCTGCAGCTATACAGTGTGGGGACCAGTTTGCTTCGTGCTTGAGTCAGGGTTGCTTTATTCTAGTCCATTGCTCTATATGGGGTTTTTTCATCTTGTTTTTAGTCTTCTGTGTTTGTTTATGTTGGTACAGTTGATTTTAAGGTCTTTTGAAGAACTTTGTAGAATGGACAATGTGTATACCTTTTAAAGCTGTGCATAACTTAACACACTGAAAAACAGGTTTCTGAGAAATGCTTGAGTTGATCAATGAATTTGACCACTTCTTACTCAAGGAATTTATTGAAATTTAACAGAAGCAACAGAGCTTGTAGTTTTATTTTCAGTCCACTGTTTTCACAGTAAAAGCACCAAATAGTGTCTAGACAGTGTAAATATACTATATTGAAAAATACTAATTATACTTCCCTTTACTTGTTCTTGATAAAATATCTTTATTTCTTAATAGGAAAGTACTCAGACAATGAAAGTGAAAGGTATTCGATACAAACCCTGTTTACTTGGAAGCAAAGAATTGTGCTTCGCTTGGCGTGAATTTTCTGACTTTATCAGAGTGAATTTAATAGCAGGATCACCTGCTAAATTGCAATTTGTCGATTGGCCAGAGTTAGAAAAGGTGAGTTCACTAGTTTTGGTTTGGAAAAAAAACAACATGGTCACTAGTCAGTTCTTTTGTTTCCAGAGTTTTTTGGAGCACAGAATGTAATTTCTTAGTAGTTATACTTGAAAAATTGTCAGAATGTGAGTGCTCTAGAGACATATTTTTAATTCTGTACAGTGCAACATAACACAAGCAAAATTAAATATTTTGCAATTTAGTTATATAGATGTGTTTTATATAGGACTATAGATGTGAAATATTTTTCATTCAATAGCTAAATGCATTAGGTTTTTAAAAGTAAACTTACTTTGGAGTAATCTAACTCCTGTATGTTTACAACACTATTTCTTCAATGTGTCTCAAGCTGTTTATTGTGCCCCATTTGCATTTCTACAGATGGTGTAATTTTTCTTTTCTTTGGTGCAGTAATTTTACTGTGGGCTGAATCCTGATACCCTTTTTCACTGCTCTTTTCCAAAGATACAGTCCTTAATGGCAGTAATAGCTGGCAGCTCATCTCTCCTTCATCTGTAATTGGGGGTTTTTTATGTTTAAAATGTAGGAAGGCAGTTTCAAATTTACTTAAGTTTACAAGTGTTTACAGTCAGAAAGTGGAGAATGGAGCACAGGACTTAAATGGAAAGACTGGAGATTTTTCGTACAATACATTTACTTGTCTTGAGTTTTTTGGATTATTTTTCTGTGTTTACTTTGGCTATTCAAATGATAGTGCTGAAGTTGCAGCAGAAATCAGAATGGCAGAGTGAAAGCAGGAAAAAGAAAATTGGGTCTCTTAATAGAGGGCAGGAATCAAGATTGGCATGTTGGGAAAATGGAGAAGGAAGTTAGTGAAGAAAATGAAACAAAAGGTTCAGGGAGTAGCATAATTATTTTTGCTCTCTAGGTAGCTGTTAAAGTATATCAGAAAATAGAAGTTTTAAGCTCTTCCTACAACAAGGACACTGATAGTGCTCTTCAGAAGCGTGTCCTTCCTTTTAGTCAATCAACACAAGGACCTGTGCAATTCAAGTGTGCATTTTATTATGACAAGAGAATGTAAATAGGGAAACTTCAGAAATACCATTTTGGATACAATTCTGTCATAATCTAGCTGCTACGGGAGACATATAGTATTGAAATGGTGGTTACCATTGCTTTGGGAATTCCTGACCTGCCATGAATGTCTGGGATACCTAAAACAGAGTAGTATAATGCATTTGTATCTCTTCCAGCCTGTTGCAGTGATTAATGGTAGAGAATTGGAGAGGCCCCTTATTGTTCAGTTGTGCGATCAGTGGGGAAATCCATCTCCTGAACCTAATGTCAAAATCAGCCTTACAAAGGGGACCAACTTAAAGGTAAGCATAGGCCTTATTATGTGAATGTTGTTTAACACAAGGTTTTGTTGTCATGTCTACATTATCTTAATTTTCAGGACATTTTTTGAAAGTTAATAAATTATTGTATGAGCACAAAAAAATAATCTAGTGTAATAGCAGGGTCAGCAAATGATGTAAACAGTTCCCAGGACAGATTGTTCAGCTTCCTTGCATTACAGCAATCACAAATATAACAAAAAATCATATAAGACAGTGTCCAAGTATAATCAGAATACATTCCAGATGTTCTACAGAACCTTTTTCGAATTTCATGTGCATATCATATCACCCCATTGCCCACGTTATCTGAGGTATTTGTCTGATTAACGGTAATGATGATGATACAGTCCCAACTAGCAACCAAATAATTTTTACCTAGTGGTTCTTTGACTTTGGTTCTTGAATTTCTGGCTTACCATCTGTATGTAAAGCCTGTCAGCAGATTTGGTCCCTACTTTATTATCCCTGTGAAAAGCATTGGCAGAATAAATTAAATTAAAACAATGAGGATGCAAAGCTAACCCAAATTTAAGTGGTTACTGTCCTTTCCCTGAGTGAGGTGAGTGTCAGATGGTCTCCACATTGGTCTGCACAAAGAAAGGAGTTTGTCAGAATACTCCATTTATTAAAATTTTTGTTCTTGTTATTTAAAAAAAAAAGAGAAGTCAAGCAGTCAAACATTCCTAACTATTAGGGCAGAGACTGTTATACTGCATGTGTGCTTTCTCAGTACAGGATATATTCATCCACCTCTGGACATAACATTTTTTCATGCAGGGCTGGTCTTGTTCCCTCTTTGTTCTTGTTTGCCATGCATTTGTGTCCCTCAGTTCTCAGAATACACAGCAGCCAAGAACCATCTTTTGCTCACCTCTCAAAAATTGTGCCAGAGCCTCACCTTTTTCCCTATTCAACTATGCTATTACATTTTTTTCTTAGATTTTTTTTTAAGATTTCTTGATACCTTGAATATTTTACTTCTGGCTCTTTTAAATCTCTTGCCATAGAAGCCTGCCTTGTAGTTTGGGATTTTTTTTGTTTTCCCCAGCTATTGTCTTTATGATGGCAGTTGCTGTTCATTGGGATTTCTAGTTATATGGTTCTTGAGAGAGCATACAACCTTGACAGTAACACTGTGTGGTTGTGCTGCCTCATCAAAGAGAGTTTGTGGTGCCATGCCATGTCTTTTCAGATTTTATGCGTGTGCCAGGGAGGACCAGCAGAATGTCTTAGGGAGTCCACATGTTCTTTATCTGAGATGTGTCCATGAGAGTGTTATGAAAGCCAAGGCAGATCATTGTTATATTTATTACAGGATGCTCTCCTAGAGCTTAACAACAGTGTAATTTATAAAGATTTAATTTCACACATTAGCAGAGCAACCAACTGCATGTTTGCTGGTCAGTATTCATGAGTATCTTGGAGAACCTCTTTAGAGAACTGTCTTGCTTGGGCACAGTGTCACAAAAGAAATGAGAAGCTTTTGGGAACTGAATTTCTTGAATAAACTGTCTTTTTATATTTCACATCCCACCCTCTAAGTCTCCAAAGCCTGGTGTGCATTTCCTTTACTCCATCCCCTATCTCGCAGGTCCAGACTGAACATAAGCACTCTGAACTCTGAGTAGTAGAAATGCACAAAGCACTGGTTCCTGTAAGAATTAAAACTTTCCATTCTGTGATGTACAGTAATTTCAAATACGGACCTATTTTGAATTGACTGTACTCTTCAAAAGAATTTATTAAATGTTTATCAGTTTTCTTTGTCTTTGCAATGCCTTCCACTGAACTATTAGGCACATGTATTTTTGCCATTGCTTTTCTCTAATTATATGCTAGGGTTAAACTCATGCTCCCATAGCTGATCCATAATGAATCAACTTTCTTTGTTTTTTCTCCCCCTAAAGTGGTTTCATTCTTTTAACTTATTGACATGAGATTCTGGAAGGAAAATAATTTTGGCAGAAGACTGCCCACTTTAAATATTCCAAAATCATTGTTTTTGTCTAAGTGGAGACTAGACACTTAGTATCCTGACATTTGTGGTGAAATAGCAAAGGGAAGGCAATTTAATGCCAAGCACTGTTCAGATAATGACAGACTTTTACATAACATTGTTGCATTTTATCATCAATCAGTTGATTTCCCTCCTCGTTGAGGAATTCATTATAGAATAACTCAGAATGTATCCATGGCTTTTACTGTCCACCGAACTCTAAAACTACTGTCTGAGGTTCTTTTGATACAGTGGCAAGCTATTTCTTATGTAAGGCTAAAGTAGCAAGCACAAAAGTTTGCAGAAGAAATAGCTTCTGCTTACTTTAAGAATGTATTCATATTCTTTAAGATTCACACCTGTCTCTATGCGGGGATAGGCATTCGCCATCTGCTGCACTGGAGTTCATAGTTGCAAAAAGTTGTGGCTGAATAGGAAAGTGGTTAGCTTCTCTGCCATTTAATGTGTAAAGGCAAGTATGACTTAAAGCTACTGCCAATCGTAGGATTTGACTTTCAGTGTCAGGAAAGCGAGTGTGGCAAAGAAAAGGTACACATAGAAAACACACCTTGAAGAACAGTAGTGAGTGAAAGGGGAGTTATTTTCTAACAGTGGGAGTCAGCAAGAATTCCTTTAAGTCAGTCATAAAATTTTCATTGTCTTAAAGGACTTGGAATCAGAGCTAATGTGCTAGATAAACAGAAGATGTATGAGCTATTTATGGTGTTAGCCTAAAACAACACTGACCAGAAGTCATCATGATTAACATTTGATTAAATGCCATTTTTTACAGTATTGAGATCTTGTTTATTATTGTGTTTTGATAAATAAGGTGTACTGTGCTTTATCAGTTGTCTTAACACTTTCCTCTGGGTTGTCTAGCAGTCTCACATTTTTCGCAGCAGGACTCGAATGGGAAAGGCGAATAGAGAGATGGATGTCTTAGTTGTTTTTACGGCAGTTGTATAATTCTGTAATTTTTGCTACCCAGGAATGTCTGTGCAGACTCAAGAAACACTGTAAAAAGGAATAAGTAGTTTGTAGAAGGTTTTTGGATCTGAAAACATACTCCTGTCTGCTATGGATAACATGGTAACATCAGTAGCAATTAAAAAAATAAATAAACATCGTATTGATGAAGAAAAATATCCTAGTTCAGATAAAGTGATTGTTTACAAAAGCTATTAGAGAACTCTGAAACTTCTTAATATTGTATTCATAACTGTATCTTTCCCTGATTTAGAGTGCAAAAATACAACAATGCTACAACTCATATCGACAGTATGCAGGCAGATGACCACACTTTTTTTTCTAAGACTTGATACTACTTCTATATCATTGAAAGAATAATTTTTTTTTTCCAGATTGTTCCTTCAAACCAGCAGCATAAAACAGATGACACGGGTAGGGCTAACCTGGGAGTTTTTAGTATTCATGCACCTAGGTAAGTAGTAAAAACTAGACAGAAAAAAGTTGAATTCTGAAATGTTGCTTGCTAATGAATACATGCGCATTTCATAACATATCTACCAAGTATTGAGCTAAGATGAAACATTTACTATTTATATGCTGGTGGATGGCCACATAGTGAGTTTTAAGAAATTAAGTCCTTAACTAAATAAAAATCATTAGCTGCTTCTTTTGGTCTACTGAGAGGTTGTTGCGCTAATTTTCTGAATCTTGTATTTTTCTGATGATGATAAAACATGCCTTATAATTGTCAACCTGCAACAAGTGCAAGTGGTGTCATAAACAAGTGGTTGAAATACTCAGTCTTTAGGTAGCCAGCTCCAGACACTGTGCTTTCAAAGTAGGAACACATTCTAAAAATGTTGAAACTCCACTTTTTCTGTATGCTAGGCATTGTTTTAAAGGATTGGCTGGAGTGTCCAAAAGATTTTTAAATAGATTTTTTTTTTTAATCTGCAGTTGAACTAAGGAAGTCTCATTTCCAGCAGATGTGTGTCCTGTGGCTCCTGCTTCTTCATGTGCTTTTTCATGCTCACTTCTTCATGTCTGGCTCCCCTTACACTCATATGTCACATCTGACTTCTCAAATTCGTCATTTCTATATCTTCTTTGTATTCACAGTTCTGCTACACTCACTGTACCCCTGAACTTTTCTTGGGAGACTGGCTTGGCTTTAGGTTATTTCTTTGCATTCATATCTGCAGGATTTGGCCCATAATACTGTTTTCCATTTGGAAGAAAATAATTTCAGATGCAGTTGATGGTGGTCAATGTATTTATAATGCCTGCGTCATGGTAGAAGGATGATAAATATTAGTTATCAGTATAGTAATGAAGGTTAGAAACAGGTGTAACATGATACTATTATAGCGTAATCAAAACTGGCTGAGGAGTACAGCTTCTATGCAATCAAATATGGTATTCTCAATTACGTGAGAAAACTTAAAAATTAAATTTGATAGCACTGAAATCATATACTTGCACTGCAGTATGCTAGATGTGAATGGTGGTGGGATTCATTCTTTGGAAACTGTCACAACAGAACACTCCTCAGACAGCATTTTAATGAGCTATGCATGCATTCTGCTTTACTGTCTTCTACTTGAAGCTGTAGTTGCTAGTGTCTTACAGACAGGCAATGAAACATGATCAAACTAATGAAATATTAACACCAAATTAAATCTAATAAGTCAGTATCTTAAGAACAACTTAAACACAGAATTTTACATGTCTTTCCTCTCTTTACTACTACTTTCATTTACATTATTCAGACTTTTGAAGCCTCTTGGGAATTGTCTTTTTGGAAGAGATTTTGTATAATTTTTTATGATTTCTATATATTGCAGGGGAGAGCACATTTTACAGCTTAGAGCCTCATACAACAAGACCACATTAGATTGTCCCATAATCACAATAAATGTCCTGCCTGATCCCGAGAAACCTGTCTGCTTGAATGTTAAATATGACAAAATTCCATGTTTTCCAGCAGGAGGTACCTTCCCTGGTAAGTATAAGGATCTTTTGGTGGATCACTCAAGAGCTTTGTAAATCTGTGAAAAACTATTTTAGTGGTTCTCCTGGTGTATTTTCTTGCTTTTTTGTCGCAATTCTTTGTTACAGCTGTATCTGAGATGCCTTTGTAACACTTGGAGAGGCGAAATATGTAGGTCACCTTTGGAAAGCATTTCAAAAGACCTCTTATTTATTTGTTCCAAATTGTTGGTTTTATCCATCTGTAAATGGTAAAACTACAGAATCTCTTATCTGGAGTGAAATACCATATTTCAGTTTTTGATCTTCCCAAACGATGATCTCTGCTAGTTCATGGGTGTTTCCCCTCATCTCTTTTTCTGTGGAATAGTAACAAAGAAGGCAACTATAAAATTGTAGGCCAACCATTAGCCAAGAGGAACCAAAAAGTGATCAGAAGTATGCGAGGGACAGTACAAAATACTCTTCTTTCCTGCTGTATTCTCTCACAAAATGATCATCTTATCTATCTAGCTAAGAACGCTGAGACATTAAAGACAAAAACCTAATTCATGTTTTATATCCCAGTAGTATTCACAATAAGGAAAACAAATAAAGAAGAGCAAGTTAGAATCACAAGGAAGCATCTGTTGCTAAAACAGAATTTGAAACTTCTGCTTTTTCCTGTAAGGAAACTTTGGCATGATTAAGAGACCTATCCTAACTAATTCCATTAGTTCAGGACGTAACTCTTCTTTCCAATAACTAATGGACATACAGTTCCTGAATTTGCCAGTGAACTATGCAAATTTGCTAGCCCTTCCTCCAGAAAATTTTCCTCTTGAATTTGCAGCAGCATGGTTTGCACTATGAAACCATGAGGCAATGGTACTCTTCAGAAAGCTGAAGCCCTGTCTACAGAAATTAAATAGAAAGCAAGAGGATTCTGTCACTTTAAATATAATGCTGTATTAGAGAAAGGCAAAAAAAGACTTCAGTAATAATTGAGTGAAATTTAAAAAAAAAAATAAATAAAAATTGAAACCTAGGAAGCCTGCTGTATTTTGTCAGTAGTTCCTATGAAGGAGAGTAAGGTAGTTTCCAAATTAATTTTTTCTCCCATTTGAATCGTACCTTTGATTTTAAAAGATTAAAATTAAGAATTCACATTTTAATCTTAAGTTGATGACTTTGAGACTTACTTGATTAAGTCAATACTAAGAAATTTCCTATACTGAATAGTATTCACTTAATTATAGATTAACATTATTAACTCTGATATGCTAATCGTATTTAATTTGGACTTTATTTGAAAGGAATAAATTAAGGTGGCAAATCTGATGCAGTTTTCAAAAGGTATCAGGAGAGGTCAAGGTAACTTTTGATCACTTGTTGGAAGGAATATAATGAATATAATTAAGTGACCTGATGGCCAAGTGTAGAAATGTGAACAAGTTGGGAACTGTGACTTTCCTACAGGAAAGTGATTCCTTAAAAATGTATATGAAGGAATTGACAACTGTATGAATGCGAGTAATCCTACCAATATAGAGTACTTGGTTTCTTAGACAGCTTTTGTCAAGTTTCTTAACCAAAGGCACTGTAACTAAGCTGTTACAAGACACTGTCCTTCATATAATTCAGTCTTTCCCTTTAGGTGGACGTAAAAATTGTCTATCTTAGAAGTGTTTTCAGTCCAGTGAGATTTCAGCACAAGAATCTTACTTTTTCCCATCTATTCCTCTGTAAATATTTCTGTATTCCCAGATGATAAAGGTCACACAGGGAAGACCAAAAAAAAAAAAATTGAGAATCTGCTTCATACAAATCCATTTGTTGTATTCCCAAGCCTATATGAAATACCTGCAAAGTCTGTTCAAAATTGAGAATAAAAAGGATGTGTTTGTAGTACTTGGAGTTGAGAAGCAGAATACCCCACAAATAGAAGGTCTGTGGTGTTGGGGCATGTTTCTTGACCATCATAACTTGATCAGCCACCATTTTTTTGGTGAGAGGTTTTTGTTCTTTAAAATACTCAAAAGATATTTCAGTTTTGCCTAGAGGAAGCATACTGTAGAATCATAGAATGACAGAGCGTTTTGGGTTGGAAGGGACCTGTCAGTATCATCTAGCTCTAACCCCAGTGGGCAAACAGAACTTTTTCAAATGTAGTGTGTAGTATAAATCAACCAGGATTTGAGAGAGGAAGAGAATTAAACGACTTCTTCAGCAGATAATATATATAGTTTATATGATGTAATTCTTTTACATAAAATTAGGCAATAAATTCCTTATTAACAGCCTCGTGTTAATTAAATACTACATAAATAAAATACTTCAACGTCCTAATTATTTCACTTACTGGTGAGCTCAGGTACACCTGAGGGTGGACACCAGTCTTGGAGGGAGTCGTGCCTGAATTTTTTGTGTGCATCAAAGCGTAGTCCTTAAAGTGCAAAATTCAGTATTACGTGAGCAGTGCAACTTCACTTACATGTGTGAAATCCACCTCTAACCATAGTGTCGAAGTGCTTTGTTCAGGTTTTCAACTATATGAAGGGTAGCTTTATTTTAGTTTGGATTGCTTTTCCTTCAGACCACTGCACTTTCTACGGAACCTATAGGAAAAGGTAAATTTTTCAGATTGACGTACAAGATGGCAAGTACTTTGATTGTGGAACTAGTCAACAGGTAATAGAGGAGTGAAATGTCTCCCTATATCCTGTTTCTAACACATTTAAGTATGTGATACAAGTCTGTAAGAAGGAGCCAAACTCAGCTTCAGCTTCATAGCCTGAGCCCTTGAGAAAATGGAAGTGGTGTTTGTACAGTCTTTTTACAGCTACTGTGCCTTTCTCTCCAGTAGTTCAATGGCTAAAGCACTTGTGAAAGAAAGAGGGAGATCTGGATTTCCTGTCCTTGAGAGAAGGAATCAGCTGCTTACCTATCTGATAATCTGAGCGAGCAAGGCAGACTTGAAATTTTAGGATTATTTTAAAGCAGTCACTGGATAAAGTAGGTGGGGTTGTTTTCCTAATGATTGTTACCTACATTATTTACAGGGCTAAGGAGAGAAGGTTTTCCGTATCTGGTTTGAAATTCTTTGTTGTTTTGCCTCTTTTTGGATTACTTGTTTTGTAACATTTTATCATCATGCACAGAAATTCGTGCAGTTTAAACTTCTCAATTCTGAATAGAAATCATCTTCAAAGAATGTCTTCTCTCATCCTACAGATTTTATGGTTAGTGTTCTTTCTGAAGATGACACAATTATTAAAAATATTAATCCAGCACGGATTTCTATGAAAATGTGGGAAGCACAGAGCAGCCGGATTAGAACACCAATTGATGTAAGTGATGTAAGTAAATGCATTTTCAAACCAGGTGTCAAAATGCCAGCATAGGCCAAACATATTTGTAGTAGAAACTTTCCTTCATTTGACTTAGATCTGTATCCTTTCTAGATTTTAAGTAACAAGTATTGCAGATCAACCATATTTGTTTATCCGTATCTGTCCTGTTACAAGTTGGCAGACTGCTCAAGTATCAATACTACAGTAATAACAAAAATGTTACTATTCTGCAGAAGCTAACTAGTAGTAGGGAGAGGATTAAAAATTGTCACCCTCCATTTTGAAAATACTCCAAGAATTAAGAATATGAAACTAGTGCCTAAGTTATAGGTGATCTCATTGAATTACTGTGTGCTATCAGTACTGCAAATCATTCATTAAGACTTGATAGCATGTTACAAGTGAGGTACTTCCAGTATACTGCATTAAATTTTTTTGCCTCTTTCTTTACAGATTACAACATTTAGCTGTAGTAAAGTGAAGGATGAAAAAGAAGATGGCTTCTTCTATTTCAGGTATAGCAGAATTTATAATTACTGATGCAACTTACTGTACAAAATACATAGTTGGAAATAGAAACAAGAGCTTCATGTTTTGATAACAAGTCTGTTATAGAATTAATATGATACAGTGCTAAGAAAAAGTGAAATATGCTAGTAAGATGCAAAGAGATGAGGATTGAATTCTTCCGTAGATACTTTAGACATTTGTTTAATCTGAGAGTAGAGAAGAAAAGAGTCTAAGATAATATAGTAGAATACATTATGAGATATGCTAGCAATAAAGGGACTATATCATCATCTTATCACATATATATCAACATTCCTTAATTCTTTTCAATGTTACATTCAACTGCTGTAGAATTGTGGGCTGTACAAGGTGGACTTAACCCTTTAATACCTTCTGTAGCTGTGTGTTAATCCTGAACCATGACCTTGGCCCTGTCAGTTTAGTAGTCTTTCCTCGGGCTTCTTATTCAGAGATAGTGTCTTAGATAACCTGCAGCAGAATTAGAGCTTATCATAAGATGGCTGCCTGATTGCAACATTCTTTTTACATCTATCTCTGGTAGGCAATCTATGGGATCACCTAAATAGTTATGGTACTGGCTGTTGCTTCAAGCTCTTGCCTCATAGGAGTGAGTTTTCCTTCTGCTTTCAGAAAGCAGACTTTAGGATCTCCTTATTGCAGTAGATATTACTGTTGTACACCTGATCCTGGTTTCTTCATCAGAGAAACAGATGCAGGTTGCTGCAGCTCAGCTGTGTCAAGGAACATCTGAGTGGCAGCCACTGCAAGAGGTGATATGAAACTAACTTCTCTCAGCTGTGACTCCCCTCCCTTTTGAGTCATATAATAAAGTTCCAGAAACCAGGCATCCAGTCTGTAGTGCTTAGGAGTCTATGTGCTTTCAAGGCCTTCATGTAGCATTAAGTCTTCAAAACTTTTTTCTGGGGAGCTGAGACACAAATCCAGGGTTCTGACCTAGCTTGAAATGCAATGCACATGTACCTCCATCTGTATTTCCCTCTGTCATATCCAGCCAAGAGACTAACCCATCTGGGAGGGCAGTTGATACAACCCTTGTTTGTTTGGTCTTTTTAGCTTCTCAGATAGTGTATAGCAAGGTAATATATTTGTATGTGAAGGCTTTTTGATTTAAGAGATTACAACTAATTAAAAAAACCATAGAGGCATGGCTTTTTGTATCATTTCCAAGATTTGTCCTTATCTTGAAGGCATTTGAGGTTCCAAAGCTGCCTAAGGCTGGTTGGCAGCTATAGAGCATGGAGACTCCGAAATAAGGGTGCAGTTTTGCTTTTAACAGAGCATAGTCTGTGTGGCTAGTCCAAGGTTATGGACTGAACTTCTCCATAAAACCAGGGGTCATTGCAGATTGCACTAAGTAGGAGGTACACTTCTGTGACCTTGGTCACTCTGAGAAATACTTAGTTATAGATATAATTAACACATAAGAATTCCCTAAAATGTCAGCAAAACGAGGCACTCTGCATCATGTATTTGTACCTCTGTAAAAAGAAAACTAGAATGAATGTGCTGCTGTGTAGTCATGCTAATAGATGTTCTCTTGTGAAAAGCACTGTGGTGGTCAGTGTGATACAAACTAATCTGTATATAGAAAAATACTGCCAGTGTCTGTGACATTACTGTCTACCATCTGGTTTGTCTCAAGTTTTCCTGTTCTTGGCACAGTCTCAGATGATTTTTATCTATTTATTGCCAGTCAGTAACATGACTGCTATTATGCAGTCTTACTTTCATAGCAATTGTCTAATTTCTTCTTTTGCTAAAGCCTATGTCTCTCTAGCCATGAGATCCTTAGCAGATTATTTACAAGTCAGTTTTTTAATGCATCTTGGCAAGGCAGGTGCTACTTTCAATCTTAAGCTAGATAAAATGCAGAAAAGTAGGTAGAATTGTTTCTTCTCTATATGAAGTATAAAAAAGGAAAAATCATGCCCTATTTTAGGCATATTAAAACATTGGGATTTTGTTTTTTATAAGTTAAGCATTCCAGGGAATCTTGCATATCACGCCTTCCCAAAGAAAAGAAGAAATAAATTTCTTTATAGTATTAACAAAACAGATAAAGTGCTGTATATTGAAAACAAAAGTCTCATTAACCAATACAGGAGTGCCACAAGTCATCCTCACAGAAATATCTGAATCTTGGCTGTTTGCATCTCCTCAAAAGTTTCTAAGCATCCGTAAGTCACTGCTGTCCCTTATTAAAAGCTGCGACAGTCTTCTGGATGCCATGTGGCCTTCCTTGCTGGTGAAGTTTTGTTTATAGCAGCAGAACCTTGGATGTCTGGTCTTTCCTTCAGGGTTTGATAGTAGGGATGCTTTGCCAGTAGTCTACTCTCCGAATGCTGTAAGGTAAAACTTTTTTCTCTTACTGTCTCAACCTGGGAATTTGGATAGAATTTGTTGTTGATACAGATCTAAATATGTCTACGCTTTGTTCCAGTAGCTTTATGAAAATTCATTGAATGGGAGGTGAAATGAGGTAGATGTGCAGATTTCTGAACAACAGGGCCACGACAAACTTCCTGTCATCTAGTAGATGCAAACTCTTGGAGGAGACTTTCCTCACTCAGGCTTCCAGAAGCTTTATTCTAATTCTTGAGAAACTGATGATTTTCTTCCTGAAGAAGAAGTATTATGCCTTAATAGGACTTTTTAACTATTTTGGAGGACAACTCAGAATTTGAATTGCTTGCATGCATACGTGTCACTTCAATACTGACTTGTATTTGCTTGGTTTTTATTTTTGGTTTTTTTAGGGATAAAGTGGTTCCGGAGAAAGTGGGCACTTACAATATCCAGTTTACATTTGCAATGGATAAGACGAATATGCTCAACAGTGAACAGGTTTGAATCTATAATTAACTGCATGTAGCAAAGAGCATGTAATACAGAATCATCTGGGAGAAGTGTTGTGGTATTCTGTAGATTCAGAATGCAAATACTTTCACTTGCAGGCTTTGCAAAAAATTTTTGGTTTGGATAGTTACTGCTTACTGACTGTTGATTATTAACTTGTTTTTGTTAACTTTTATAACCAAAGATTTGATGGAATAGCAGGGCTGCATAATTTGCAACTTAGTAGAACTGCTTTATGGTTGTGCTAATTTAGGTCAGTCTTGTCCATAAATTTCACATATATTTATTTCAGTGGTTTTTGAGCAACCCAAGTGTGCAGTGAATTGCAATGGATTATATCAGTCTTTATTTTTTCCTTTTTCTTCTAGATTATAGTTGAAGTTGTACCTAATGACCCTGTGCGCTTGTTACCTGCTTCTTTACCAGCTACTCCAGCGGTTTCCAATGTTCGAGCTCTTACTAGCCGTACGCTGGTCAAGGATTTGTACCTCCATATAATGGTAACTATACTTTCATATAAAATCATAATTAGGGAAATACAAAGCTGCTAAAAATATGTTGGATTTTGCTGTAAGGCATTGCTGCTGTTTCTTTGCAGATCAACTTCATTTAAAATAAAAAAATGATGAGGTGATTTCTCAGCGTATGAGTGGCGTATCTTGTTTCATTTATACAGATTACCAAAACTAAAATGTTCAGTCCTTGCTGTCAGACATCTCAATTGACATCCACTTCTTATTGCCACAGGAAAAAATTGTTTCAAGAATAGATGCTAGTGGGAAAACGCTTGTATATCCAGCAGATGTTTCTCTTCGTGATTGTTCTTCCGGGAAAGAGTTTTTCTTAGAAATCCTGTAGGACAAAAAATAAGGTTTCCTGAGCTTGGAATGTTCACAGGGATACAATTTGCCAGTTACCACCATGAGCAAAGCAGACTCAGCATGTGGACTAATTTAATTTATCACCAAGTAAAAAAAGATTTGAGTAGTGAGAAACAAAGACCAAAAAATAAGGCAATAACTTCTGCCCGACCCTTTGCTAGGTGCAGCTTTGCTCCAGACTCCACTGCCCTTCCCCAAGCAGCAGAGCAGGGTGGGGAATGGGAGTTACAGTCAATCCACAACATCTCCTCACCTCTCCTCTGCCAGTTCTTTTTCGTTGCAGTTTCCCTGTTCTGTTGTGTGTCCCTTTGTGGGTTCTAGTCCTTCATGAACTGCGCCAGGGCGAGCCCTCAGCACAGGCTGCAGTTTTTCAGGAAATACCCACCTCGTGTAGCGTGGTATCTGCTGCACTGTAGTCCTTCATGAGCTGCAGAGAAGTACCTGTTTTGCCATAGTTTCCCTGTGAGCTGCAGAGGAATTTCTGCTCTGGTGACTGGAGCACCACCTCCCTCTGCTGCTGCTTCTCTCACCCTCTTCTGTTTGTGTTTTGTTGGGTTTGTTGGGTTTTTGTTGGTTGGTTTGTTTTGTTTGTTCTTCTTCTCCCCTGCCTGTGCATTTTTGGCTGAGGGGCTGAGCTGTGGCCTGCAGTGGGTCACTTGGAGCACGTGGCATGTCCAGCACTGGCAGCACCGGCCTCTCCTCCCAGAGGTTCCCCTGCAGCCCCTCATTGCCAGCACCTTGACATGCAAATCTGTGCAGTTTAGAAATGGATTACTTAGGTCTGTTCATGTACCAAAGTAACTTTGTTGTCTTTTTTACTTACAGGATGAATACAACAACCACACTGGATTTGATCTAGTTGGCAGAATAATAGCAAAAATTAAAAGCCCTAATGAAGAAGATATAGAGATCCCACAGTTTCAGGGGAAAGTCAGTACCGTGGAGTTTCCATTTGAGCATGGATCAGCTGAAATTGTAAGTGTGACTGAAATACAGAGCTCCGTGAGCAATGGATCTAATGAGACTTATTTTCCTACAGTTTCAAAGTTGATCTTACACCTCATTATGTTTTGTGGAGGGTTAGTATATGTTGTAGCTTTCCCTTACAGATAAGTAGACAAGTTATTTTTTATCATTTTCGTTGCTGATTTTCAGAAAACCTGAATGAAGGACATTCTTTTAATCTGTTTATCCTTACCAAGCGAGGGAAGTGTATAGGTACTTTCATATAGGGACTGAGACATACAGGGGAATCCAGTATAAATATTTTCTTCATTTGAATTTCACATGTAAATAACGCTTTGCCAATCTGTAGTTAAACCATTAATATTAGCAGTATTTTATGTTTTTATTTATAATACTATCTGGCTGTAATATCTTAAGATCATTTAAACTGACTTCTTCATACATTTGTAATTCAATTTTACCAGATTCTCTTTACATTTTGTCAAACTAAGTGGGCCTATGTATACTTTGCAGAAAGGCATCCTATCATAATTTGAAGAAGTAAATATAAAAGTACCATTTTTCTTTATGCTTTATTTCGCTCATTAGTGCACTTGGCTGTTAAAAATTACTGCCTTATTTTAGTTTGAATCTCTGCCTTTGTCGTCATGCATCCCTCTGAAAGTACTGTATATTGTAGTCAAGTCACCGCAGTCACTTTTTCTTCAACAAATACAGACTATTTAAAACCTGTAAGTTCCATCTGTCACAGTTGTTACACACTATAATACAAAAGACACAAGTTAAAACATGCACAAAACCAGAAACTGTTTAAAACACACTGAAAAAACCCGGCTGAGTGTAGAGTTTCTTCTGAGTGGGATGGTCACAATCTCTCTCTTAAAAGTCTACAGGGACCTTCAGTCAACAGAACTATTTGTGTGGTAAAACAGTTGTATATTGATTTTTTTTTTCCTTCAACTTGCTGAAGTATAGTACAAAAGTGACAGAGCAAAATTATACCCCTACTTCATTTGGTTGTTGTCACATGTTTTATTAATCTGAAGTCTACAGAAGCCTTGAAACAGTTAGAAGGTGTACTGAAGGAGGATCCAACTTTGAGACATTTTCTCAGCCACCTTTTCACATTCGCTCAATGGAAGCAGCTTTACAACAAACCAGCATCAGTGTGTGCCAGGTGGAGGCAGACACTGCATAGCAATGAACACAAAATCTCCAAATACATCTTAGAAGTCACCACAGTAAAACCCCAGTAGAATCCTGTAATCTACAGGTCACACATACAAACTTCTTCGTAATATATTTTATTCGGTACATTGACTGCTTTTATGGAAGTACGTATATGAAACTTCATGAGACAGCATAAATAATTCTCTGTCAATAATAGTCAAGAACAGAAACATCTAGTTAACATGGACAAACATTTTTTCACTGAACAATATGCCAAACTCTGGTCTACTCTAATCCATAATGAAAAGTGACAAAATATATATGAAAAGCATACAGAAAATTAAATGCAGGGACTGACGAGAGGTATCAAATAGTTTAATAATTGATTTGCATTACACTCTTGAGTTTCTCTTCTTCTCTAGCCATGTTTCAGGTGTAATGCATTAATTGCTTTGTGAATACATTTTTCTTGGGCAGGTGCAGTGAGAAAAACTGCAAAAGTATAAATAAGGCATCATGTATAACCACTGGTCTAACAAAATAGTTTTTCTCCACAAATCTGGTTATTAGGTGTAAACTGGACAATGTTTAACATTTCATACTGTTGAGGATACTAAGAATCCCATAGAGTGCCTTCTGACAGTTCAGATAAAATTACTGGGTAATTTCTCAGCTCCTCACTGATGCAGAAATAACGGGGTTTTATCTCCATGTACAAGCTGTTGTGCCTTTGTGACCTCAATTCTCCACTCTTACTTCAGTGACAGGGTTAAAGTTAACAACCTGTGGTAATGGAGGGAGGAGAGGGGAGTGTGTTAGGATTTTTTTTCCTTTGGCTTGTTTTGACCCTTTTTTTTTTTTTTTTGTTTTTTTTTTTCGTTTTTTTTTTTTTTTTTTTTTTTAAATTTGTAAGCTGATGTTTTCTTCCTTCTACTTAGGTATTCCTGGTTTGATAGGGGTGGAGGTTGTTGTGTGTTTCTTCCTTCTCATTACTGTAATCTGATGAGATTCTGCTGCTTTTGACAGTAACTTATGTTATCCATAGGCAATAATTGTGTTTCAGGGAATCTAGTATCTCTTCCCCTCTTCAGTCAGTTTTCAGTCACCTGGTTTATACAGAGTTTGCTGACTTTGAGACAATGCAAAACCCATGTGGAAAGGATTTGTTTGTTGTGTTTCAAAGTACTTTTCATATGACTTTTAATGGGGAGGGGAAGGGACATACTAGTGTTCTTCCAGGTATTTTGAAATTGTTCCGTGTTGTTTATGAAGACAGTTGTGTGCAATTAGCCTGAATACAGTGAAGCTGATAATCTGTTTAATGAAGAAAAATGTTTAGACTTTTATTAGCATATGTTTTCTAAGGAAAAGATATTTCCACTACAGACTTCTAATAAAATAAGTAGCTGCAATATTTTTGAAAGCCATGAAGACTATCTTTGAAGGTTATATATCTATCTCTTCTTTTAGGCTGCAACCACCTCTCTCTTGATTTGGCCAGTTGAGTAGCAATTTCTACATGTTAAAGGTGGAACAGTATGAGTTTTATTCTAAGCATTATTCATTTTATGCATGATACCTTTTCCAGAGTAACAGCACATTTAGATATTACCTGTACTAATTTTATTTCTGTTTACCATTCTTTATGGTTTTATAGTATTTCCCATGTTTATAAAGAAAGGCAAAGGATTTAATTTGTCTTTTCAATATGGATTTGATAAGAAATGGAATGCTCATGATAGTGTTTGGATATATATTGTTCATTCATTTGGGACCTGGTGTCTACTTCCATGGTAACAGCAGTAACCTTAACTAAGCACTGGGAGTAGTTTGTTTTTCCTTCTCTACATTTATTCATCGGTTCTTTCTTCTTTAATGTTCTGTTTGCATTTCACGTGCTGAATGAACTACACCTGAGGAAATCTTGCTTACGGAACAGTGCAGAGGATATTTTTTCTGAGCATATGTGTCTTGAAATAAAATAGATACCTAAAATAATAAGGCTTTTTAAACAGGTAAAATGGCAGTCTTAATTCTTAAATAATAAAATAGCTACTGCTATATCTTTGTATTTTACTTTTGTTTAATACTTATAAAAGGCCTTTCCAAGCCAATACTTAAACTAGTAATACTGCATAGATATCATGTGTTAGGTAACTTACAAGATACAGTATTTGAAGAATGTTTATTTTGTGTGTTACCTAAAGTGTGGGCATAAAATTATGTTTGTTTCTTTGTTTGTTTCAATAGAACCTAGTGCTGGCTGAAGACAGCCCTGGAAGAGATAGCACTGAATATATTCTTGTCTTTGAGCCACATCTGCCAGCTTTGATAGAACCTTTGGAGCCGTATCATCTCTCATTTATGTTTTACAACGGTATGTTTCAATTGCTCAAAAATACTTGCTTTTCCTTAGAACCAGCTATTTATAGGTCCATAATGCTTTTTCAGAACTATGTAATAGCTTAGTAATTTTTTGCTAATGTTTGAACCAGTTAAGGATGTCACTCTATTTTCTTCTAAAGTGTATGTGCTTATTTCTGTAGATTCCAAGAAACAGCAGCTTATGGCAACACTTACGAGGGAGAAAGACCAATTATCTAAGTCCATAGATCTCTACAGAAAGATGTTTGATACTACTAATCAGCTTGTAGCTGAAATGAAATGTAAGTTCAATCAAATTTGTAAATAAATTTTCTTAAATTTTTTTTCTTCAAGAATTTTGAGAATATAGAGAAGTGGAGAAAAATCAATACTGACATTATGAGAGACAGTAATTAGAGGAGAGCAGAAGGGAGTATAGCTTGCAGAGAAGTATCTGCTTATTTGGATGTACCTTTCTACAAAGGGTCTTGATTTGAGGTAGAATGTCTTATGTCAGAATTACCAAAAGGAGTAATAAAACATTGAAGTTGGTGATCTGATTCTTTTTTCCCATGACTGTCTTTGATTCTCATCTTTGCAATGAATGTGTGAATGCTCATATCTCTACAAATGCAATAGTTGCCTAAAAACAGTTTAGGGGAATGAACTGTAGATAATCCTCTTTTTAAAAGTTAGTCTTACATTTTCAAAATGTTACTTTTTCCCCTCATATTTGACCCTGTGTATATTATTCAGAAGTGTTGTGTAGCTGTGCATTGTTTATCTTCATCAGCAAATGTCATCCTTTATGAAGTCTATTACACTGCAGAGTAGTGTGAGGGCAGTGGTTTAGGGGAATGGGAGAAAGGAAGAAAATGTTTTCTTTGCATTTTTTTGAATCATCCTGCCTGTTGATCAGAAGGTTTGTTATAATAATTGTATTTTCAAAGTTGCTTCAGTTCAGATATAAGAGTTGAGGAAACAGTGTCCAGAAAGTGGTGTCCCACGTAACAGACAAAAGAGGGTAGTGCCAGCTAGTACTGTTCTCCTGTGTCTTGCCATTTCGCCCATTGGAGAACCATTTAGAAAGATAATTGAGGATGAAAACTAAAACCAGGTGACATTCTCAGACTGATCTAAGGTCCAGGCCCCTCTGCTTTCTGTTGCTGAAGCAGTGGCATCTGCTGAAATTGCTTAGAAACTGGGCAAATCACAAAATCTTTGTTGGCAAATCCTGATATTCTGTGCTGAAGCTAAGAAGCAGTTAGGATCAGCTGTGGTAGGCATAATTCTGAAAAGTTGTTAAGAAACGCTGTAAGAAGTGTTCCATTGCTTTCTGATATTTCCTTACTCCCTCTTGATTTTTCAGGTCAGGTTAAAGAAGCTGAAACAAGAGAAACTTTCCTAAAGAACGAACTGAAAAAGCACCAAATTGACTTACCACAGACAAACATAGTATGGCTCATTTCTTACTAAACTCCATTAACGTATTTCAAATAAATCTAATCCTAATAGGAAATTGATATCAATGTATAACATTTTTGAATCACACCTCTTACCAAGCCATGAAAGTCTATACCATAGGAAAATCTGTGTATCGGGGTCAAATTTAAGATTATTTTTTTTATTGTTCTGTTAATGTGAGTGTATTTTTAAAAAACTGCTAGAGAAATAAAAACCCTTCTCTTTTATATCCTGATCTTGGTTTTGCATTTCTGCTAAGGTTACTACTGTTACTGGTACTGCTAATTTTTTTAATGGGTTTTTGCAGGCTGATCAGTATAAAATGAATATATTCTGGCATACACAGACTAAAGGAAAACACTTCTTTTCAGAGAATTAGAGGATTGTGTATGTTATTGACAAAGTTGATGTAAAAATAAGTTTGAAAGATTCGGGGCAATGTAGCCCATTGCTGATTTCTTGTAAAGTTCCAGTTGTATTTTAAAGAAACTTTTTTAAGAAGGTTTTCAAACTACTGACATTTGGGGGAAAAAATGAAAACACCACCTATGGAAACAATTATCTTTAGATCAAATAAAACCAGGTTATAGTAGAATCAGATTGCAGTCATAGCACCCAAGTTCCCCCTGCTGGCTAAATTTTTCGGGCCTGGACATAGCCCGTTTCTGATACAGTTTTGTTTTTGTACATTCGTGGTTGTCTTTCCTGCTGTTTTAAACTTTCTTCAGTTTTCGCTCTAACCAAGCACTGGTAGCTATTTGTGAAATGCTTCTTGAAGTCTTTAAAAACAGGGGATGGGGGAGAGGAGTAGTTAAAATGTTCAATCACAATTGCAATGTGCTTCCCCTTTGCTCTTCTCTGAGATTATGTGCAGTGGTCCCCTATATATTAAAAGTCCATTTCAGATTATTGAATGGTTTTTGTTAGGAATTTAATAGATGACAGGTAAATTAACTACTTCGGCTGCTCAGTCCAATCATACATGCTTGCTGATTTTAAACTTTTGTTGTCAGCTTCAGTATGTGGATTCTCTTCTAAAAAAAACGATACTGGAACAAGAAGGAGTAATGAAGCAGCCAAGGAGAACTTGCACCCTCCCAAACTATCCAAAAGGCAACCAGGATATTCTAGGCAAGGTGAGTTTTCTCTCAGGGAGACTTCTGATGAGTTTTGCTGGTTCCAGGAAGCCGTAGTGATGAAAAATTAGCCAACTGAATATGCAAGTAATTTTTGAGGAGTATTATAAAAAAGGTAGCATTCTCAAATCAGATGACCACCTCTTCTAACAGTCATCAAGAGGGGAATTAAATATCTGATTGAAATTGCAGGACTTTTGTGCTTATCATGAAAAGAGGAGGTGGTCTTGTCTTCTATTTTGACTTGTAACTTCTGTGGTACAGATTGCACATTTAGCTCAAATTGAGGACAACGAAGCAGCAAAAGTTATCTCTTGGCATTTGGCAAGTGACATGGACTGTGTAGTCACACTGACTACTGAAGCTGCTCGTTCTATTTTTGATGAAACTCAAGGTCGACAACAAGTATTACCCCTTGATTCTATTTACAAGAAAACACTCCCAGACTGGAGCAGGTAGAGACAAAACTTTTTTTTTNNNAACAAGGTGTCTCTATTAAAAATCTATTTTTTTTTCTTCTATGTTTTCTAGAGTAGGAGCTTTTTTTAACTAATTCTAGCACTTCAAATCAAATTGCAACCTTTAACAGTCCTTTTTCAGATTACATTCTAAAATCATCTGTAGTAATAGAAATTCATTCTGCTGTTTCAGTTGCCTAAAAGATAAAAGACAATACATTATTTATTATTATATATAACATGTAATAATATGTGAATTATATATTACAATATATTATGATGTATTATTAATTAAATAATAGTTGTTAA